>CM075806.1:91295897-91629644 GCA_037975025.1 Excoecaria agallocha
TACCAATTGTGTCTCTACACAACTATTGGATCATTAGGTTATCAACACTTGATACATACATATCATATATGCATTCCCTAATCTTGCCTCTAGAACTATTAACCTTAACTATGGTCAACAAGCTAATGGCCTAGCTCAGATGACCGATTTAATTAGATTTGAACATATTCAATATAATGTGAGCTTGATTGTGGTCAACAACCCACACTATAAAGAACTCTGGTTCTCCTCTAATTAATGGAAGGCTTATATACCTTAGTATTAATTTGAGGGATTTTAGTTAATTAAGTCTCATCATACATGGTTGGCATACATTGGTATGCATCCTATATCTATCGCACAAATATAAGCATACAAATATGGTATGGTTATGGACTTTACTATTGTAGCACCCCCTATGCAAATACCCCATTAAACATGTATCATGAATACTATTAATCATGCTTATACTACATGTTCATTTAATCATCATTTAGCCATTAATCATGCCATATGATTTCATATGTTTATATTCATGCTACAAGTCTATTCATGTTTTTCCTTTTCATACCTAGTATCATGCATACTATACTATATGAATATTACTTTATGTATATCACATGCACACATATTCTGTCTTAGCTTTACTACTAGTGAGTTACAATATTCCGTATAGGTTTTATACATATCATAAGATAATTGGCCTATATACAAAACATATGATAATTGTATTACAAAATATCCTACATCAAGGTTATAAGTCGATGGTTGGCCCTTCCTGATGCAGAGAACGTCCCTCAACAAAAGTCTCGCTATTTGAACCTACACGGATAAAATAACCCATGCTAAGCTATAAAGCTTAGTGGGGAATATCTACAGATGGATGACCACACACACAGGTCATCAAACATATATATAAAATGTATACAATTAATAACATATGCAACATATCATGTCTTTAATACCAAATACTTTAATGCATAACATATTATTCCATGTAAACATATTCAAATAAAACATAATTCCTGTGGTAAAACAACATTATGATCCACAATATCAATCTTTAGTCAAATCACTTTAACTGTTTAATTTCTTTATCATTACTATGAATAATGTTTAGCCTGCCTTAGCTTTATTGGTGGATAACGGGAACTATGGATACACATCGGTATCAAAGAGGGATATCCAAAGATATCAAATCTATAGACCCAAACGGGGCCAAACTGTATTGTCGACCGGTCAAGCATACCCAAACGGGGTAGCCTATCAACCCAAACGGGGCTGATCATGATCCAAACGGGATCATATATGTATACTATGGACCCAATCGGGCCAAACTATGGCAGCTGCAATTTCCCTATAGGTGCCTATCGATCCACATCTAAAACTCTATCGCAGGCAGAACTATATTCTTGTTCAATTCACATATTAATACTATATTCATAGTATAATGTTGTGCACATATACATAGTCTTATATAACTATGAATTCTCTGGTGCATAATCAGATATATGCACATTTCACATGCCAAGTTATACATCTCAATTCACATATTAATACTGTATTCATAGTATAATGTTGTGCACATATACATGGTCTTATATAACTATGAATTCTCTGGTGCATAATCAGATATATGCACATTTCATATGCCAGGTTATACATCTGGCTTATTCAAATCTGTATGACTATACAATTTGCATCATAGCATATAGGCATGACATATAATCATCATATCATATACTTGATCATGCTCTCATTAAGCATTTCACATGTTTATAGTCATGCTAATTCATCTTCTATCTCATAAGGCAATTACATGCTCATATACTCATATACATAATCATAAATGTACATACCTGTGGGTACATTCGTATATAGTTGATTTATTCTTATGAGCATGTTTCCAACACATATATATATATTTATATCATCATTCAAGTCATGTGCTATACAGCATATCCACATGTTTCCATATGGGCATATACACATGCCAAAGTCATACTATTATAGTTCCTATTTTATAGCATAGGTACATGTCAATATGTGCACTTTCATGTCATAGGATTTACATGTGTATATATATCAATTTGGCATATGACCATCATGCACAAGACTAATCACATGTATAGGTTAGATATTTCATCACTAGTCTTTATTCATATACACAATTGAATGCATCTGTATTCATATAAATCCTTCATTGATAGTCATATTACATGCCTTATTCAATTAACTTTACTATCACATAAGCAACTATCTATCTCAATCAATTTAAAATCATATTATCAAGTATAGCAACAATCTGCACAATATTGTAATTTCTGTTACCTTGAACAGTCTAGAAAACAAGTCTGGATTCAACCCTAGATTACATGTACTTAGAGACAGATTTAAACTTAGGTTTCTTCATATGAAATATAGGTATGGAAGTCTATTTTTCAATGCAAAAAGAATCACTCAATGTGCTATTCTATAGCTCAACGTATGAGCAAAACATTCCAGACAGGTCATTCAGTCATGAAGGGGAGTTCGACTCGTGAAGAGCTTCACGAGTGAAGCAAATAAGGCAAATCTCACGACTGGTGAAGGAGTTCACGAGTGGAGAAGAAAAGCTATACATCACGACTCGTGAAGAACCTCATGAGTTGGTCTATAATTCACGACTCGGACTAAAATTCACGAGTGAAAACCATTGATCCCATAAACAGATGCACGACTCGTGAAGAGCTTCACGAGTCGGACAATAGTTCACGACTCGGCAAGGATACAAACTGTTCACCAAATTCACTTCGATAAAAACCCATAAAATACAATCTTAATTTCTGTCAATCATAATAATTTCCAGCAACTATTTTCCACATGCAATATGATCAGCCTAATTCCCATACCTTGGCTGACAAAACCTGTATCTTCAACCTCTATCAATTCCTTTTCCTTTGTTTCTTCTTCCTTCCTCTTCTCCTTCACAAATACCATCACTGTCATCATTTAAATTTCCAACAACTACATTGTTCTATGTTAACTTGAAAAGAAGAAGAAGATGAAGATGATGGAGAGTTAAATTAAGAGTTTGATTACCTTAATTTACTGCATTTTACTCTTGCTTAAACAACAAACATCATCCTCAATGCATTTGAGATAAACATTGGAAATCAAAAGGAAGAAGAAGATGATCTATTTTCTGGTTTTTCACTCTTCAATTGCCGATTTCACACAAATACTTGACACCTCCAAATTCCACTAACTCAAGCCTTTTATACCAACATAACAATCCCCTCTTTAGTCCCTTGAAAATTTGCATGTCAAACAAATGGCACAAACCTTTATGCATGCTATAGAATGACCCCTCCACTAACTCTTCTTCTTAATTCAACCTATCAATTAATTCAATCTTCCAAATTAACCTTGAATTAAATGCTTTTATTCACAATTGGCCACCAAAATGCCACAATTACAAATTAACACCTATTTACTTCAATTACATCCTCAATTACTATTAAACCATATTCTTATATTTTATTTTCATGCAATTAACATAATAGCATGCTAATTTATCCCCAAAATTAAATTAGGGTCATGTTAGGGGCCTTACAAGAGAAGTGTTTTGCAGCAGCCTAAGACTAAGATCAAGAAGAGATGAAGAGCAAAGGAGAGATAGGGAAGATAGAAAGGAAGGAAAAGGAAGTAGTTAAGCAAGGTATGGGAAATTTTCCTTTATTATCTGTATTTGTTGTGTATATGATGTGAAAATAGTAATATGTGATGTTATAGTAAGTGATTATCATGAAAAATTAAGCCTAAAAATGCTTAAAAACCGGAATAGGGGGTTGAACCTAAAATGGGTAAAGACTGGTTAGAGTTCATTAGACTAGTCATCATTAATTTGTTGATATCTTGATTTATATATCTTCATTTTATATGAAGAACTCAAAATCTGAATCGATCTGCATAATAGAGAAAATTAGGCTTGAATCCGGGTTAGGACTGTTGCCCTATCATTAGAAGCAGTTTGTGATTTTTAGTGAATATCTGGAGATTTACAGGTCGGATTGAGTTTATTTTTTATGTTTTGGAAACTATAAATACATATCTATAACTTTGTAGAAGGATATTTTCCCTAAAAATGAAGTTTTATAGGTCAAATATTGTATAGAAATTGAGACTTAAATTTTGTCTTTGGGGCGGTTTGGACCTCATGGTTACTAGGTTTTAGATAGTAACCATGAGGTAGTCCAATTTTCAGTTAAGAACCGAAATCCACTCTACCTCACGGTTACTAAGCTATTGGTAGTAACCGTGACCCTTTCCAAAGGTATAGATCACGATTATTACTCATCTAGTACTGACTGTAAGGTAGTCTGACGCAGTCCAGAACCAAAGGTGCAACCTTTATCACGGTTACCATGATTTGGGTAGTAACCATGACCTATATGTCATGATTTAGGTCACGGTTACCATGATTTGGGTAGTAACCGTGACCCTTTCATGAATTTTAAGACCTGAAGTTTTAAGACTCCATAAGAGGCCTAAGCTCTTCCTAAGCCCTGTAAAGCATATTAAACTTAAATATATGATAATATACCACTTTAATCGGGTAAATTGTATAAGGAATAGAAAGTCGAGGTTATAGTGCTTAATGCATGTATATGTTTACATTAATATAAATGCATGAATGCATTATAATGATTGTTTACAGATAATTGATGGTTATGTTATGTAGTTGGAAACTATATCATATTGGATTATTTCGGATTAATCTATGTTATAGCAGACTATATTAATATGAACTAATGTCATATAAGAAACGATTTTTGCGTGCGCATAGAACTTGGTGGTGGATAGATAGGCATGCCTATAGGGTTACAATTGCAACTGCTACAGTTGATCTCGTTTGGGGTCTATTATTGTCCATGTGTGGGACCACAAGCTTGATCCCATTTGGATCCACAGGTTTGATACATTCGGATATTCACAGAAACAATACCTTCGGATATTTATATATTTGATACCTACGGGTATCCACAACATCCGTTATCCACACCCACAGTACTTTAGCAGGCATTTTCTAGAATGAATGAATAGTTTATATTGATGATAAAGATTTAATTAGCTATTGTAATTTAACATTATACAGTAGTGTTATAAGATTACATGTGATATATGGCAATGTTATTGTAATTCTTACATGTGGATTAATATGATTGTAATATCTTATTATTAGTATTGCTTATTGTGTGCTTGGAAACAATCACTGTGAGTGGTTGTTCATAAATTTATTGTTCCCCACTAAGCTTTATAGCTTAGCATGGATTTTTATCCATGTAGGTACAAGGTAGATCTTCGCTTTGGGGGCAAAGCCAACACCAGTTAGGAAGGAAAAAGTTTGATGTCTGAATTATATTGCTTTTACCTTTTGATTTGTGTAAATCTTATGAAAGCAATGTAATAAACATGTTCTGTAATTAATAACTCAAAATTTAATTATGATGTAACAAAGTATAGGCCTATATAATTTGTTCAAATGCATGATTTAGAAGGTATAAATACAATATCAATTACATGACAGGCGAACATGTTATTATCATTTTATGTACTGTTTATTGAAAACATTTAATAAGTTACAGGAGTCCGGATAGACTAGTGTGATCGTTACAGGGTCTCCATGGGTATCGAATTTTTTCACCCCGTAATCATCCCTAAAGTGCACCAAGAAGCAGTTTTTAGGAGATAAGTGCTCTAACCATTGAAGGGTGATGGGAAGTACATCATTAGACACAAGAATTCTTACAATTTTGAATCAAAAGGAAATGTTGGAGAATATTCAAAGTTAGTTTAAAAATTTAGTCCGATTTTATTGCAGGTTTTTAGGCTTATATTTATTATTTACCAAGTCAATAATTAGTTGTTGATATTTATTTGCAATTTAAGTTTTAGTGGGTCTCTCTCTCTGAAGTTAGTGGATTAGTTTGTTACTATCTTTTTTATTTTTTTTCTTATTTTCATTATTATAAATATAAGTTTAAAATTAATAATATTATTTTCGTTTGTTGTATATTCTACCTCATTTTCTCTGCAAAATTATTTTGTCTCTTCTATGAAAAATACCAACATTATACCTCACTTTTATAATTTCTCATTCACTTCTACGATGTACAGCAGAAGCACACTAATCTCAAATTTGTTACCTTAATCAACAAGAGAGCAAGTGTTGCCTAAATTGCTTTTATAAAAACTTGATCAACCAAACTAATAGAAATTGTAAGATTAAGTTGTTGAAAAAATAAAATAGTTAACATAAAGAGGAGGCAATTTATCATTAATTAGTTTATGTAATTAAGACTAGATTGAATCTAGGTGACATAATCATCTGATTGATGTGGCAAACTTTGACTGGATTCATGAACTCGTTCTAACCCACGTATCATAGTTAGAAACACTAGCTCTGTATTAAAGTCAAAATTTTCTAAAGTCGAGAATCCGATGTTACTGTAAAGCTCTCAAGGGCTTTCTTGGACCAAGAACTGAAAAGGAATGTAATCCAAAATTAATATGATATATTTGACTTGTAAAGTAACTCAATCCAACCCAACCTTGCTGTATGATCAACTTGACCAAATCCATATGCAATTTATTTATGATTTTTTTATATTTTTATTATTTTATAATTTTTTATAAAACATGCTATAAAAATATATATTTTTAATATTATTTTATAATGTTTTATTTTTAATAAAAATTTTAAAAAAATAAAAAAATAATAGCATAAAATTTGATGCATTTATGATTCAATTTATTTATAACTCGTTCAAAAATAATTAGTTTATGTCATTATGCAACACATTTCAATCACAATAATGCATGCTTATTTTATAAATACTAGCTTATTGTACAGGTGTTCATTATGACATATTTATATTTTTATTATTTGATAATTTTTTTATGGAACATGCTTTAAAAATAATTTTTTTAAATTATACATGCATAATTATTTATTTTTAATAAATTTTTTTAAAAAAGATAAAAAATAATATCATAAAACTCGATGTGTTTATGATTCAATCCATTTATAACTCATTCAAAAATAATTAGTTTACGTCATGCAACCCATTTCAGTATCAATAATGCATGCTCATTTTATAAATACTAGCTCATTGTACACGTGCATTGCTTGTGATTTTTGTTTTTTGAAAAATTGAATTAATTTTTTATATACTTAATTTATGGTTTTTTATTATTCATATAGAAATTATTATGATTAAATACACATAAAAAATAAGTCTATTAAATCAATTTAAATTTTAAAATTATTTTAAGTTTGGTATTTAGTTATTTAACCAAAAAATTATTCTATTTGGTAGATTTAATTTAACTATTAAAAATATTTTAAAAATAATAATAAAACACTTACATACCGGTAAATGAATTAAGTAGAAATATTTTAATCAGATTTTACGATGACAATTTTTTATATTTATTTAATTATTTATGTTATCTTTAAAAATTTAACTTATAAAATCTCCTCTCTATTGTAAAATTAATTAAAGAAAAGACAGATATAGTATAATAGAGAATTTTTTTTATTAATTTTTTTTATTGAATAACCACAATGGGATATTTATAGGTACAAAATTTCTTAAACTAAAATACAATAATTACAATATTTTCTTAAACTAAAATATCATAATACTGTTTATGTACTTTCTAAAAATCGAAGTCAGTAGAGTCTTGGTGAAGAGATCAGCTAGTTTACTGCTAAAGAAAATTTTGTGATTTCTTCATACTTCAATGCTGTTGGTCGTTCTTGAACAATAATCTACACATTGCTTTATTGTATTGAGTTATGGCCTTCAACCACATGAGTTTTCAACAAAATTTATGAATAGCTAACATTGAGTAATTCAATAATTACTACTCTTATAGCTAAAAATTTGACATCTTCTGGTATCTGGATTTCTAATCCAAATATTTTCTATGAATTTATTTTGCTATTCACATTGATATCGATATTTTTTGATAATTAGAGACTCATATTCATTATTATTATATTTCATAGGCAACTGAATATACATTATCAACAACAATTATCATCCATTTTCGCATCTAATATAATTTACCATTACTAGAATCACTTCTGGGGTTATTTTTCTAGAAATCTGGAATTGTTGATTTAAGTTGCTTTTTACCTCTTCAGAAGTATCACTTTATAAATTTTTATTTTATTTTCTTCAAAGATTGATATCTTTCCCATTAAAAGATCTGTCACGCTTCTGGCGGACTTTTTAAAATCATTGACAATATTACAAAATATCATGACTAGATAATAATTATTTTGCCTTTTTTCATTTCATAAGTCATGCTATCAATCTTAAAAGAGCTATAGACATTCATAATCATGAAATTTATAGTACATACTTTTCCTTGAATGTCCATTAATATGTATTATGCCTCATTAAAACTTTACTGAAAAAAAACCCCGTGGGATGAAAATCCAGTAAAGGAAAAAAGAGTACACATGCAATATCTTTAATATACATCATAAGTTGCCTCATTAAAAATCTTAATAGGAAAATTCAGTGGAAAAAAACCTTATTTAAGAAAAAAAATACGTGTATTTTTCTTCCCCTTATAATAATATCGGTACACACCTTTAAATTTGTGCATACAGAATTTTTATACGTACAACGAGTATATGACCAATGTACTTTTATATCACATCATAAATAAGTTATCCATTCTCAAATGGTTTTTTTAACCATTTCTATTTTTTCTCTTAATTATCAATCACTTCTAGTGGTGAAAATTAATCATATAGTAATAATTTTCTTGAACATACCATTTTTATGGTCATAATTTTATATCGCTTCATTCACTTCAAGGAATGAAACAAATAAAATAATTTGATCATAACATGTATACAACATAATCATATAATAGCTATAACAAATGAATGCATTTAGTAATTTAATTCAAATATTTCTAAAAAAATTACTTAAAGATAAATTATCTAAATAAAACATATATGATTATATAGAGAGCTAAAATCTTTAAAATAATATGTAATTTTAAGTAACAATTTGACAATTACCATCTAATGCATGATTACATACTGCATTAATAGCAACAATATATGATCATAAAATATGTTATATCTAGTGACTTTATAACCATTTGAGTACTCAATGAAATGTAATATATAAACATATAATCACATTATAAAATTTTTCTTTCAATCAAATAATACTTGATATTTAATTCGAAACAAAATTTAGTTTACAAAATTCGTTAAAACATTTTGAGCTTTTCAAAAGTTTTAGTAATTAAAATCATAAAAAAAATCATGATAATAGACAACATTATAATACTTCAAAATCATATACATAAAATTTAGTGCATATATTGAAAAAAAAATCAGAAATATTTATATGCTTCAGGCATGATAAATCTTTAAGAAATTAAAATATGCAGATAGTATCAATTAGTTACGTACTAATATATTAATAAATTGACAAACATTAAAAATTTATTGCATTCATTATATAAAAAAATATGTATTTTTACAATCAATACCAATTCATTACAATAAATGTCATAAAATAAATCATATTTTACGACTTTATTATTTATTACATGACTATCAATTGTACTCCTTTAACATCATATTTGTCAATATTTTAAACTGCAGGTCCAAAAATTTATATTAAATGCAATTAATATCTGTATTTTTCAACAAATTTAATTTTAAGATCATCACTATATTGAAAATATCAACGTCAATATTTTTATACAAAATATTGTCGACAACTTTATCATTCGGCTTCTTTTAATGATATATTGAGATCTCTTATTTAATTTTAGGTACCTGAACCACTTCATAGATTTAAAATTTTATTATGTCATAAGTCTTTTAAGAAGTATCCGCCTCCATAATATGACCATATAAATTTATTTGCTCGTTGCCATTCAAAAAAATTTATTTTTATTTGGAATCGAATAATTTACCCTACAAAGCAAATTGTCCTACTGGAATATTATTTTGAATTGGAGCATTTGCAGCTAATACATATGAGATTTAATAAATCTCTACACACTAACAAATACATTATTATAATTAATTGATATTTTGAACTTCAGGTTCACGAAACAAGGATCTAAAATATACATAATGTATTTATTTATTTATTTTAGCTGCTTTCTTTCCCTCGTATTAGGAAAATTATTAATCAAAATGCAAATTTCAACTGAAATTACAATTGAGAAATTTTATGATCTTTATTAGCATAATGCATGTAATATTATATATCCATATATAAAAATTACACTATTGTTCTCATAAAAATATCTAGCAATTAATCGAAAGCATGTAGTTAACATTTTTAGCTAGACCTTGGAGTATGAACATGTACAAGAGGCTTATAATAATCTTTTAGCCACGACATACAATCACTAGCATTATCAAAAAAAAATATCTTGATTGTATATTCTGAAAGTTGTGCACATAATTCGAATAATCTCACAAACTATAGATTGTGAGTTGATAATAAACACATATGTGAATATTTTATTGATGCATCTTTCAAAAATATTTGAGCATTTCACATTGTGGATAGTGGATCCACATATATTATCTTTATTCATTCCAGAATAAAGGGAATTCAGCCCCTTTATTAGCTGGTGATACCTTAATAATATTTCTTGAGAACAAATAGGTTATGAGAATTCTTTAAATTGAACTAAAAGAAACTTCTGGTTCTTTAATAAATATGTATATATAAATTCTCAATAATTGATAAATTATAATTTATCCGGAATGATCAAATCGGTCATACCAAATAATCAATTGTTAATTAGTAAACTTCAGGTTTACCATTTTATCATATCAATATTTATACCAATTGATAAATATCAAGGTTCTTAATATTAATATCAAACAGTTAGTAAACTTTGTATTTACTAATATTTTTGACAGTTAATAAAAATTTTACTTTAATCAATAAACTTCAGGTTTACTGATATTAATATCACTTAATCAATAAACTTAATGTTTATTGATATTTTTATAATTGGTAAACAATATGTTGCTAATATTTGCACAACAATTAGTAAATTTCAGGTTATTAATATTTGTATCTATTAGTAAACTTCGAGTTTACTAATATTTGTATCAAAATAAAATCAAATTATCTGAAAAAAATATATATTACTAATGTTATACAAAGTGAATCTCAAGTATTTATTTCTGTCTCAAAATGATATTCATTTCAGTGAATATTTTTTTTTTGAAAATAAATATCTGCATGACATATTTGAGAAATAATATATTTTGTAACAAACTGTATGCAAATAATTGCATTATAACTTTTCAGGAACCTTCAAATAATTTTATTACATATACCAACAATATACATATATCAAATTGAAAACCAAATATGGCTTTACATAAAATATATTCATCATATATAATATAATGATTAAAATAGAATTAAGCAAGGATCAAATTGCAATTATGCAAAACAAATCACTAAAATCGTGTTAATGTCCTTGGTAATAGAAAATGCTATTATCAGTTCTTAATATTTTCGTATATTGAAGTTTTTAAAATTTTTTATTATATGATAGAATTACTCAACCCTTAATAAATCTCATTAACTTATGAGAATTAAAATAATTCAAAATTTATGAATTAAATCTACTTACCATTTAATCTTATAAATTATAATTATTGATTCCTTTGAGCCGGATTATCGTAAATCGACTTCCAATAATCATTAGAGACTATCGTGTTGACAACGTATTGTAAAACTAATTAAAGAAAAGACATATATAGCATAATAGAGAATTTTCTCTTATTAATTGTTTTTATTGAATAACTATAATTGGGTATTTATAGGTACAAAATAGAAGAGATAGACTACTACTAAAATTAAGAAAAATATGAATTTAATAATCATCCAAATATTTCATAATTATCACAACACCCTTCAAATTTTATTAATATATGATATGATGCAATATAAAAAAAATAATTTATGAAAAATTAAAATCACAAATAACAATATTTTTGAAAACATAGAAATAAAATTGATTATAATAAAATACAATAGTAGTTGCTAAAATTAAATAAAAGTAATAAAAATAAAAATATAGAAAACCATGTTTAAAATTTAGATAGAAATAAACAATAAAATAACCATATAATATATAATACTATATATCAGTTAATTTGAAAAAATTTCAAACCCCATTCAAACAAGAATCAAACAAGGGGTGAAGCGTTTTATTCAAACAAGGGATCGTAACAAGGTATTTCCACATTCGGGTTTGTTCCATTGAGGATGGGCTCCCAACGTGCGGCAATGGCGTTTCAACACATAAGGCAAACGAAAAGAACAATAGTGCAGAAATAGAATCCAGTAAAATTGTAACCAAGGGCAAAATTCAATCACCTTACACGATATCCGTTATTTTTCAATCCCCTAACCATAATAAAAGTAAACTAGCAGCCCGATTATTTGGACATAAACCTTAAATTTGCAGTACACTTTCGCCTAAAATCGGTACAAGATTTAGAGCTCATCCTTTGGCTTTGGTGATTCTTGAGGGACAACTTTGTCCCTATTCTTTTCAATGAAATCAATGATATCATCTTTGGTTCTATCCCCTTCGTACTGCTCCAACTTCCCACTTGCTGACCTGAAGTATACAGTCGGGTATCCCTTTACGTCGAAAGTACCACTTGGGACATCATTTGCAGTTGCATCCTAATTATCGAGCCAAATAAAATGTTAGCACCAATGCATTCTTATGAATAAGGATGTGCTATGTTTTCATACATTAATGTTCTTACTAAATACATATTACACATGGTCCCAGCTGGATCATTCTTAATCAGATCCATATTTTATAATCTTTCATGCTCTATCCCTTTCCAACCAGCCTAGAAAAATATTCCCACCTATACAAAAGGATTCGGGCAACTCATGCCTCGTCCTATTTACCAACATAGACGTTTGCCGATTCATTACAACCCATTAATGTTTAAAGACACGTCTGACGAAAGACAAATGACTACATTTAGAGGCGTAAATGGGACTATTGCACATTTTAATATAACGACAATAATTTACAACAGCTAATGTCAAGCACAGTGCAGTTATAACTATCCCACATTCAAACAATCTTGTAATCCCAACTGTCTAAACAGAATCATCAGATTTTACAAATTTCTAATTCAAACAAATACCCTAAAACAATTCCATCCGTTCATCACTTTTATAAAGGAATATGCCTAATCTATTCTCAAATCAGAGTTTTCTCGCTTGATTCTATCACATCAGATAATTTTTTTTTATATCTTAAATTTACTTAGGCAGATGATAAAACTTACAATCTTTGCTATGAGAACATCAGGATCGTTTTGGTATGAGACAGCAACTTCATCCAAGATTGGAGCCAATTTTTTGCAATGTCCACACCAGGGAGCATAAAACTCTAGAAGAACTGCAAAGCAAGAAAAGTGAATAAAATTAAAAATCATATGCTACCATAATGATGGATTTTTTTTTTCAGAACAAACTCTAAGCAAAATGATCTATAACCAGAACCTGGTCACATCTAATTCCTAATATCTAGCCCACTCAGATATTTTATGATAAAACAAATAAAATACCACCACACTTATCCATTAAAATGAAATCCAACCAACAGTGATCTCCTAGTAGAAGATAGATATTATGCCAAAACATGTCAGTTGATGCTGTGTTGGCAAGTTGCAATCATGCCAATAACCTTAATAACAAATATTAAAGTTAAACAATTGGTAAAGAAACAAGTGAAATTGCCATGCTGAGAGCCACTAGAACAGGGAAATAACATAACATGTTAAGTTTTACCAATACACTAAAACAAATAAATTTCCACACTACACCATCAGCAATACAAACCATTCTTTCCCGAATTGAAAACCATGTCTTGAAGACTATCAGCAACGATGACTTTCACAGGTTCATTGTTAACTTCAGGGATAGGCTCAGATTTCGTGTATGCTGGCACTTTGCCCTCCTGCATATTCTCAGGCAAGGAATTTGCATATCAGAAAAACAAATGACAGGGCTCATCCTCCAAGCTTCTCACTTAAGAATGAATAGAGCTCTTGTGCATGGAAAAAGCCATAATATTTTCTATACCTTGAAGTCCTTCACCCAAGGAGCAATATGATCAGGCTCCAAGTTTGGCTTAAGATACTTCTGTCCATCATTTGTTTGTATGATGACAAGGGGCACTTGGTCCTCTTTGAGTCCAAAATACTGCCTCATCAAACATTATTTTATACATGCTAAGAAAATTGTTAAGTGACATGCATCAGAAATCAGTTGGCAATCAAACAGGAGACCCACTAACCTGGAAGGCACCTTGACTAGACTCCACATCCCCCAACAAAAAGATTATGCCTTGGCCTTTGTATTGCTGGGCAACTTGTTGATAGTTATTCATGAAAGATTCAGCACCTTCAACACTCAAGTTCATAAACAACATTGCCTGCCAATTTCAAAGTAATTGTTTTCAGATGATCCAGCATGCATGCAGAGTAAAGAGGTATGTCTGCACAAGCAAACACAAACTCCAAGACATTGATAAACGGAAGTCTGCAACTGAAACTAACAGTTTTGCATTTGTGATATGTTAATTTTTAAATCACACAATCAACAAAATGTGACATGACTTTAATAAATACAATCATTGTATCTTTATCAAGCATTTTTACCTTGGCATCAGGACTGTTGAAAAACTTGATGACGTAAGGGTGATTGCTGGGGTCACTATTAAATGTAGTCACAATGGGCATGCTAGATTCTTCTACAGACTTCTCGAGGGTATCCACATTAAAATCCTACAAGCACATAAAATTGTTAGAATCCATTCTAGACAGAAGTACACAATCTGATCACACTAGAATTATTGCAATACCTTAAAATCAACAACGAGTTCATCAAATGGCTTGAACAGCCTAACAAGGGGTCCAGTAACAGATGATTCCCCACGTGGAAGATGTTTAGCATCCAAAGTATGACCAAATTCATAGTCTGAGCGCAATTTATCAGCTAAAGCCATAAAATTTTCATACTCTGACCCAGAAAACTTAGGGAACACCCCAACCTGAAACAAAGTGCCAACATGTTGTTAACAAAGAATAATTTACAGGAAAGTTACCAATGTGGAAATAAAGCTATCAAAATTGTACTTACAATAACAATCTTCTTGTCGCCAACAAATCTGCTAGCATCTTCTGCTGATTTAATTTCAACAGAAGCAGGACCACTTTGTTTCTTCAAATACTCAACTATGCCATCAGCTTCACGAGGGCCTTTATACTCTTGAATTGACTTGCCTCCATTTCTCAAAATTTTGAGTGTTGGGAATCCCTTAATATCGTATTGAGTTGCAATTTCTTTGTTAACCTCTTCATTGGCATCAACTTTGGCCAGAACTACCGGAGGGTCATGACTATTCAATACAGATGCAGCTTTCTCATACTATACATAGAAAAGCAGTTGCCATCAGCTAAGTATATAATCATAAAATGAAAATCTTAATATTGTTTTCATTAAATCATTACCTCAGGAGCAAGCTTCTTGCAGTGCCCGCACCTGCCAGAAAAGAAACAAGTTTAGCATTCCATCTGAACCTCAATTCTCTTATAGGAATTTGAAATAATGATAAGATTTAAACTAAATGAACAAAGCATTCAAAAACAGTGTAAAATAGATTTATTCCCCTGTAGACAGTCAAAGCTCATAGTATAACCTTCAATTTTAGCTCTTGCATTCGCATTTCCATACAATTTAAAATTAATGGAAGTTTTGTGTGAGTGTGGGTGTGGGTGTGGGTGGGTGTGGGTGGGTATCTGCTCTTTAAAGCTAAGTAGAGATAGGTCTAAGAAAAAGGCAAATGATTGCTTTTAAGATCCTTCACAATGCCATGCCTGAATTACGCTCAACAAACTCTGAAACGAGTGTTGGTTACCAATCACAAAATTTGGCCGTAAAGATTGAAACTTCGTTCGGTAAAGTTACCTTTATCTTTGGTAAAATATATTGAAAATATAAAACAGAGCACAAATGAACAGGATATCCACTAAAGCTTCTAAGCATTTAAGTCTCAATATAGTGATTCGATATACAAACCTAAAATTCTGGATAAAAAATTCAGAACCCATTCACTTATCAAAAATCGACAAGCCAATATACTTAATTATTTCACATAGAAATCTCAAATTCAAATTTTGATTTGCACACCAGATTGATTCACAAGATAAAACCAGATCAAAATCGCAGAATAAAGTTAGCTAAAAAAACAGAAAGATCTCACATAAGAACAAATACAGTCGATCATATTAAATTAATGGAGAAAGCCACATTAAGATCGAATTTAATACCAAGGAGCGTAGAACTCAACAACGATAAAATCATGCTTGCTGATTGTTTCAGTGAAATTGGAGCTATCCAGTGTCAACACGAACTCCTTTTCTTCACTCTCACCGGCTGAGATCGCAACAATTAGAGACAAAACAAACACATAAGACCAAATCGAAGCCTTAGACGCCATTGTTATACGTTTCGAAACGCTTATTCGGGTTTCAAAATTTCGCGTTTCTCTTGTTAAATTTTTCAACAGTGGGAAGGTTTTTATGGAGATATGTGCGAGTAGAGAGAGAATGAAACAAACATGGTTTCTTAGCACGTGACCCCCTTGAAGATATTTCCAATTGTTATCATCGCGAGTACACTGTAACGGCGATACTCGGCTACTCGCACTTATGTGGCTCGAAATCCACGTGGGATATCCTCATTGGGTTATTATCGTCACATTACACGTATAACATATTGATGTTGGCAAGTAAAAAAAAAAAAAATACATATGGCAAGAAAATCTTCGTTTTATTACTTTCCTATTAGGGTTAAAAGGTCGTGTGTTAGAATCATTACATAGAAACACATTATTAACCAGTCGAGTATTGACACGTTGATTACATATGTACACGTGGATATAGGATCTAATTGTGACCTTATATCTGCCTATATTTTATTTCTTGACTTTGATTTTATATGAAGAATTGTTGATCAACGGTTCAGATTAATCTTGGAATTCTCAACCTAGATCTGGGGTCGGTTCCTATCCGTGAACTAATACTATAATCATAGGAGAAGTATTGAATTTTGTGATTTTTTTTATTGGCAAAATTAATTTTTAAGTCTTTAAATTTTAAAAATTTTTTGCATTATATTTTTTAAAATAAAACTTTTTATTAAATTTTTATATTTTAATATAAGTTACACACTGTCCCTGGCACATCAGAGATTATATTTTAATTTTCACATCATATTTGTAAAATTTATTTTTGATTAAATATCTAAACTTTTAAAATATTTTACATTAAATTTATAAATTTTTAAAATTTTTTACATTAAATTCATTTAAAAAATAATGCACTAATTAGTAGCAATCAAAATACATGCATGTTGGCATTACATATAAAAAATTTTAAAAATTTAAGATTAAAAATGAGTTTTGACTTTTTTATTTAATGACAAGTAAATTAACACTATCTTGTTCCGTGTTAAAAATTATTTTTGGTTCTTATTCAAATACTAAGTTAATGAATGAATCATTTTAATTTTAAAAAATGTCTCGCAAAGAGAAAATTCAATAATATTAGCATATTAATAAAAAATTTGTAAAGATAAAACTAAAGTAAAGATAATTAATATTTTTTTTGATCCATATCACTTGTATTTAAATTCTATTTAATCCACAAAAATTCATAATTAATCGATTTCGTATGAACCAAATAAATTCAGGCCAATTTCGGGTTGATTCATTAGTTTTTTAATTTAATATCATGTTTACGAAAACGATAATAAAGAAGTTACATATAATTAACGTTCGTTGGTCGAAATAGATAATGACTTGTTCTACCTTAAATAAATTTTAAGTTCAATTTGTGAATTCGATATGTATATAAAATTTGATGTTGGGAGAATTATTCTCAACAATGAACCTTTATAATATTCAGTTCAGATTAGTTGAACCAACGTGATATTGATATTGGATAGGTGCAGCCTTTTAAAAACAGAAGTTGCATATAAATTTAATATTTGTGTTCAATTTGTCAGAATATAACCAAGTTGAGGCTCTGCAAAATCGGTTGTGAAGCCGTGAATGGTTCAAACTCTCGCAAAGCTGAGAAATAATCATGGATTCACGAGTTAATTTCCTTTAGATTTTTTTTCAATTTCTCTAATTTTATTGAATTATCTGGAATTCAATAATTAAATAGGGTTCATAAAAAGTAAGAATCAATTATTATATGTATATTGATTTTTTTTCCTTCCTTCTATTGATTTAAGAATCAATTGTAAATCAATAATTCAAGTGGCTTAACTTATTTGCTTTAATAATAATAATAATAATAATAATAATAATAATAATAATAATAATAATAAACGGCTTAAAAGGATTGATCCATTACCCAATTAATCCGTATATAATTCCATTTATATCTGATTTATTTTATAATTGTCTGTTAATGACCCGATCCATTTTATCCACGTCGCACCTGTTTACCAATCAAAGTTTTACTGTGCTAAGCTCGTAGCCGTTTTCCCGATCAAAGTTTTACCATGCTCGGAATGGAATATCGTTTTAAATTTGCGATTATGAATATATGATTGGGTTTAAATGCAATTGCAAAGTTTGCCTATCCCAAATCCAATGTGAATTACCTTTTGATTAATAGTAGAACGTAGCACATGTAAATCACATCACATGACAAGATATCGCATTAAATCGAACCAGATAACAGGGGATTTTTTTCCTTTAATAATAGAAATTTGGTAATTATTCAGCCATAGTGCTTTTAGAAAAACAACAAAAATTGTTAACGACCGTTTTTTTCTTTTTAATTAACATTAGAAAGAGTAAGAATTTTTTCAAGTTTAACATAGAAATATCTTAATTCATTATATTTATTAATACAAACCAGTAAATAAAATCATTAATTAATTTCCATGATAAATTGATAATACAAGAAACAGTTATTATATTGTATACATTTTAGTTTATGATTCGTTTGATTATATATATAAAATTTATAAATCCAATCTAATTAATAAATTCACCTAATTTTTATCAAAAAGGAAAGTATATTGATAAATCATGAGATTTAATAAGAGAGATAAATCATTTGGTGGGAATCATATGGGAAATGTGCCTGAGAGACGGTGTTTGCAAAGCCCGATTGAATATGATAAGGTTAAGTTCTACAAAAAAGGGTTAACTCGGTCAAATCATACATTAGTACTATGAAACTTAAGTCAGCAAGAGATTTGAATCGGAAAGCGTAAAAAGAGAGATTGCGAGTTCAACCTATCTTATATGTGAAATGATCTTGTATTTATAGGAGACATCCGGAATCACTTGAGTGGTCTACTTAGATGCCAGTTCGATGATGTGATGTTGAACAGGTGATGGATGGGATGGAGGTATGTATCAGTGAGACATCGAAGGTTGAGCCTTGTATGTCCGATCAAATGATTCTATCACTTCGATTCCTGTACTTGCTTGTCCACTTGCATATTGAGCCTCCAAATAGCCAGACTTGGGCCTTATTGGATCTGTCTCCTTAAAGAGCTTATGATCAAACTTGAGTTGGACCTATGGTTGCTAGGCCAGGCTTACAAATGACAATTTGGGCATTATCGTTTATTTCCCCTTCAACATTTCGATATGTCATAAAGATCGAAAGAAGGGGATCAAGGTGATTGATATCTGGAATCATCGTTCCAACCTGTGGAAGATCGAAGAAAAAAGGCTTAGGCAACTGGCATCTAGGATCATCATTATGATATGTAAAAGATCGAAGAAAAAAAAAACTTAGGCAACTAGCACCTGGAATCATCATTTCAATATGTGGAAAATCGTAGAAAAAAAGGTTTAGGCAACTGGCGGCTGGAATCATGATTTCAACATGTGGAAGATTGGAGAAAAAAAAAGGCTTAGGCAACTCGCACCTGGAATCCTTATTTCGATTTGTGAAAGATCGAAGGAATACGAACCGAGGTAGCCTTTCGAACCTTAAATTTTTAAAGGTTCACGACGGATCAAAGGAATGCAAACTGAGGCAACCTTTCACACCTTAAATTTCTAAAGGTTCGCGATATTGAGATTCGCATAGGATCGAAGGAATGCAAACTAAGGCGGCCTTTTATGCCTTAAATTTTTGAAGGTTCACAACATTCCTATCCGTAAAGGATCAAAGGAATGCGAACCAAGGAAGTCTTTCATGCCTTAAATTTTTAAAGGTTCGAGACATTTTAATCTATGAAGGATTAAAGAAATGTGAACTGAGGCGACCTTTCGTGCCTTGAAATTTTAAAGGTTTGCGATGTTCCAATCTGTAGAGGATTGAAGGAATGCGAACTGAGGCTGCCTTTCGTGCCTTGAATTTTTAAAGATTCATAACATTTCGATTTGTAAAGGATCAAAAGAATGCAAAATGAG
The DNA here is from genome assembly GCA_037975025.1 of Excoecaria agallocha. Classification (NCBI taxonomy): domain Eukaryota; kingdom Viridiplantae; phylum Streptophyta; class Magnoliopsida; order Malpighiales; family Euphorbiaceae; genus Excoecaria; species Excoecaria agallocha. Next base: position 91,316,436 of record CM075806.1, read on the forward strand.
GTGGCCTTTCATGCCTTTAATTTTTAAAGGTTCATGACATTTCAATTCGTAGAGGATCTAAGGAATGCGAACTGAGACAGCCTTTTGTTCCTTGAATTTTTGAAGGTTCGCAACATTTTGATCCTTGAAGGATCGAAGGAATGCAAACAGAGGTGGCCTTTCCGACCTTGAATTTCTAAAGGTTTGTGACATTCCAATCCATGGAGGATTGAAGGAATGCAAACTGAGATAGCTTTTTTGTGCCTTGAATTTTTAAAGGTTCGTGACCTTCCCATCTGTGGATCATCGAAAGAATGAGAACTAAGGAAGCCTTTCGCGCTTTGAATTTTTGAAGGTTCGTAACATTTCAATCCACAGAGAATCGAAGGATTAGGAACTGAGGCAGCCTTTCATGCCTTAAATTTTTGAAGGTTCGCAACATTTCGATTTGTGGAGGATCGAAGGAATGTGAACTAAAGTGACCTTTCGAGCTTTGAATTTTTGAAGGTTCGTGATGTTCTGATCCATGGAGGATCGAAGAAATCTGAGTTGATGCGGCCTTTCATGCATTAAATTTTTAAAGGTTCACAATATTCCAATTCATGGAGGATCATGCAAACATAAGCGACCTTTCATGCCTTGAATTTTTGAAGGTTAGTGATGTTTTGATTCTTGGAGGATCAAAGGAATGCAAACTAAAACACCTTTCGCTCCTGGATTTTTTTGAAGGTTTACGATATTCCCATCTGTAAGTCCCAAAAACACTCAAGAGGAGAAAGGATGAATTAGGTATCTCAAAATTTTTTGGTCTTTTTTCTGGAGGAATAAAAATATATGCAAATGTAGATTTCTAACAGTAAATGTAAAATATGCAATATAAAAATAATAATCAAATTTTTGCAAGTTTTTTTTAGATTGAAAGCTCAAAAATAATTTAGAAAATATGTGTGAAAAATTTGTTGTGAATATTTAAAAATTTGGTTGAATAATTTTTGAAAACACAAGTTTCAGAATATAAAATAGAATAGTAGAAAATAAAGTAGAACAGAGCAAAAAAGCAAAAACATATAATTTATAGTGGTTCGACCTCAATGCCTACATCCACTGCTCAATAATCACTCTTGAACTCTTCTCTTAACTCTTAACTATTTTAAGAGCAAGAGCCAATGTCAATATATAATTATAAATATGTATATCTATCTACAATCTTTTTTCAAAGTAAAAGATGTAAAACACTTACTAGAATTTTTCTCTTAGCTTCTAACCAACCCAAACTTACAATCTTTGACAATGATAATTTCTCACAAATAATTACAATAGATACTATAATCAAATTGAGGAGAATATGAAAAGAATGAAGTGCAAAAAATATGAAAAGTGAAATTTAAAAAGTGTAAGCTTTACTCTTAAGAGGTATAAATTCTTTCCAACTAGTCCCTAACCTTTCAATAGGTGAAACAACATGTATTTATACCTAAAAAATTAGCTTTAAGGGTTACAAATTGAAACTAGCCATTTCTGATCGTTAGAGGGCAAAACAAAGAAAATAGATTCAAACTAGCCATTTTTTTATCCTGTAGCGAAATCCAGAATTTGCCTAGATTTTTGTCTAGAAATTGACTCTATTATAAATTCATTTTCTAAAGGTCAAACTTTTAGTGATGCAAATTTCTGACAAACCATTTTCTGACAGAAATCAGTTTTGATCAAAAGCTCATTTTTTACTTTAAAAAATATTTTAATGCAATTTTAGGACTTAAAATTTGCATGCATGAATATAGAATTATGCCTCAATTTGATTTTATAATTTTGATATCTTGATTTCCTATATATTAAGACAATCTTCAAATATTTCTTCTTGAGTCCATTCTTGAAGTATTTTGATCTTTATTTATTGATATTTGCATCAGAAAGTATATAAAAATGTCTATAGAAATGACATAGAATATAATTCACAATAAATTTATTTAAGTTTTGATTATCATCAAAATTATGATGTAACTTTGAGGCAACACAATTCGTAGAGGATTGAAGGAAGATAAACTAAGACGGCCTTTGTGCTTTAAATTTTTGAAGGTTCCTTCGTTTGGAGCTTCGTAAAGGATGTTATTCAATAAGGGATGCTTCATATTTTCGTTAGGCCCACTTACAGATATCCATGTGGCGAGATCGTTCATTATCTCTGTATGGCTCGCTAAGAAGTCCTATCACTGTAACTATGAATAGTCAATTAGGGAACATTTTCACAACTTTTAAGAATTTGCTCTTCTTTCCTTTCTCTGAAGTTTTTAATTTTTTTCCTTCAAGGTTTCGAGCTTCATTTTCGGAGTATCTTTCACTCGAATTTTTCTGCGAACTTTTTTCTCCATTTGGATGTCTTGTTGTTATATTTTAAACTTAGATTCTCCATCTTTTTCTTCGTTTATATCCTTATCTTCATCTTTCTATTTTCCAAGCCCCTTTTTAGACATCCAAGGATCTGCTTTTTGGTCACAAATTAGGAATTCTTTCTTGATTAGTCCCCTTTTGAGGATGGCTTTGAGTAATAACCTAAGTTAGTTTAGAGTTGACAAGATTTTTTACCTTAGTTTTCTGGAGTCGTATAGGGATAAAGATCCCATAAAAAAACATATAGCATTGGATGCTACACAAGTAAAAGAGTTGAGAGAAATTTGTAAACTTTTTGAGGATATAGCTTTTCTATCCTATCCACTATCCATGCTAGTAACAGATAGGCCATTTGGAAATCCTCCAAAATGGTTTATTAGATTTCAAAGTTATCTAAAGCATGGTTTAGAGCTTCCATTGCATCCTTTTGACTAGAGCGTTCTCTGTGGTTATGGAATTGCACCCAACTAGTTGAATCTGAACGAATGGAGAATGATCACTTGTTTTAGAATTCTCTATAGATTACTCAGAGTTACTTAGTCTCTTAAACTTTTTACCTATTTCTTTTACTTGTTTGGTTGGAAGAGGGGATGAAATATTACTTCACCTATAGGAATAAAAAGAGGTTTTTCACCTTATCTATATATGTAAAAGGATTTAGGAAGTGGTTCCTCTTGATCAGATGAAAAAGAGATTTTGGTGTAAGTTTGCACCAATCGCCAGAGCTACCCCGTTGAAAGTTTTAGCTTCTGCCTTTCAAAAATTTAATTTTGATATTCAGAAATTGACAAAATATATACAAGATCATAAAGATAACCTGACTAGTTGGGAGATCTTATTTTTTTGACTAGATGAGTGTGAGTCTTTAGGACATTGTATGAGTTCTGATTTCTGCTCAAGATTCGATTTGTACCTTATGGTCTAACATTTTTCTCTTTCTTTTTTTTCAGCTTTCGTGGATCCCAAGATGAAAAAATAGATAGTTGAATGGACCAAGAGAACTTAAAAATCATTGAAAAGAAATTTCCATAAAGGGGAAGATCGGACTCCCATCCTACCAAAGTGAGGAAGTTAGCCCTCAGAGATAAGACTTTTGAGAAGTTTATAGAGATTACTCCTTCAGTTCAGGCTGATAAGGAGGCACCTACCAATGGGTTTCTTTTGAGCAAGTTGCACTATCAGAGCCATCCATTATGGCCATCACATCTACATTTCTCCCTTCAATCGAAACTCTTCCTCTCAAAGAGGTGTTAACTTAGAGATTTAACCAAAGATGCTTCATTCGTGGCCTGCATATGCTAGACCACTTGAGCAATGGCATTTTATTGAAAAAGGATATGAACGATATGGGTTCGATTGTTTCTTCAGGTAGAAAGTTGGCCCGGATAAATTTTGAGGCTTGTTAGGTAAATGCCTACATGTTATAACTTTTCTCAAGTATTTTTTAGCATTTTAGAGCTAACTTCTTTTTGTTTTAGATAGGTTATGCAACTTTACGGTAAGAATTTATCCTGAAAGGAAAAGTTTGTTGAAAAGATCCAATCTGAGCAGAAGTTGAAATAAGATCTAAAAGCTTTTAAAGCTGAACACACCTCTCAAATAACTCAATTATCCTTACAGGTGAAGGAGCTTCAAGCGAAGGTTGAATCGGTAGAGTTGACTAACCAACAGCTCAAGGAAAAATTAAATCTTATAGACCAAATTCATCAAAAGGAGTTGGCTGATCAAAAGGAGCGATTGCTACACCAATTGGGGGATCTTCAGAGAAATTTTATTACTCTTATAAATGTGTGAGAGATGCTTCCCTGGTCAGGATTTTAGCTTTATGGATGATCTTTTTTTACTCCCTAATCTTCCTACTAAAGAGGAAGAAGATGCAAGGGAAAAATGATAAAAATATCCAGATAGGAGTGCCAATGATAATTAACTGTTAGATATATATCATAATTCCCTTTGTTGTGTTTTCTTCGCTTGCAGTAAAAAACTTTTGTGTTAATAAAGCTATTTTTTACCATTTTGATCAACATATTTGTTTATACCAAGCATGGCATTTTGCTGGCACCTTAGATATATCATTAAATGGTTGTTATCTTTATTGAGAATTACTCGGCTATAGTCATCAAGTTTCAAGTGCATGTTAGTAGAGAACACAACTCTTAACTTGGGATAATAAAGGATTTAAAGCTTACACACATACTTGTGTTAGTGTAAGCCCTAGCCCCAATACATTGTAATAAAGCACTTTGAATTAATAAAACGAGGCATTTGTTTTATCCTTTGTATTCCTGTGCATATCAATTGATAAAACTATCCAAGAGTGTTGTTTCGGTTTAAGTTATCATGTGTGAGGCACATGGTTGTAAGACCTTGAAACAAATGAGACATCATTCTAAATATCCCTAGTCAGTCATTGTTATGGGAATAACAATGAATTAAGACTAGTATGCTCTCTCTGATATTATGAGTTCTGTCTTACGAATCATTAGGACAAGAGTGTCAATCAGAGATCATAGATACATGTTAAAGAACATGGTATCTGGATACGATCCGCTCATGGGAACACTACATGGTACTAGTCATAAGTGTTTCTCATATGCAAGTTTTGTATCAGAGTTCTTAGACCTAAAATCTCTATGAAACTCTTTATGAATTACTGTGTACTTTGACATACACCTAACGTGCTCGTAACAGAGTGACAAGTACGGGTATGATTGGGTATGCATTGATTCATGTTAGAGAGCATGAGAGAAGTGAAGAGATTACCCCTCTCAATAAGAGAGAAAATATCATCGGCCACTTGATCAGTGAACTGAGAAGTGTATGGCCATACCGAGATGAAATAATGAGTAATCATTATTTATCTGAGAGTTCAGTGTCACTGGAATATCAAGAAAGGAATTAATATATATAAGGTGACTAGTTCCGTGCCTTATATTAATTCTGATATTTATGGATAAGGGACTATGCAAAATTGCATTAGGTCACCAAATGCCATATGCATTTTCATTTAATTTGGAATGCTATAATATCTTGCTAGAGAATATATATAGCCTTTGAATTAATTTATTAATTCATTGCCAACATTAAATGGACCTATAGGATCGCACACAAAGCATTGGGCTTAAAATACTTAAATTAAGTATTGGGCATTAATTTGGGCTTTTAATTAAAGTCAAATTAATGTATGTAATGGGTTATAAAATTGCTATTGGGCTTTGGTCTATGAGAGAGAGAAATTTAGCCCACAAGGTTTAATTTCAATTAATTAATTATGTTACATTAATTAAGTTAATTGAGTATTAAAGCCTAAAGGAATTTAAATTAAATTAAATCACTTATATAATTGATGAAGTGGCCGAAATTCCAAGAGGGAAATCAAGGAATTTCGGCACATGTTTATTATTTATATTAAGTGTTTTCATTTAATTAAATGTCTTATGTTTTATTTCAAATTTGAATTTAAATTGAAAGGAGTTTAATTCAAAATATATTACTTATCTTTAGGAAGTGATAGAGTTTGAATTAATTATCTTAGGATAGTTGAATTCAGATCAAAGACTTGCCAAAGGATAAGCATATATATTAAAAGAAATAAAACCCTAAATTTAGAAGGAGAAGTTGGCGTGAAAACAAAAGAAAAAACCCTAATCTTCTATGTATTTTGCGTGAACTCTCTCTCTCTCTAAAAGGAATTTCTTTTAACCAATTTTCACAAGGAGAAAGGATAGTTCCTCATTCTCTTGTGATCTTGGGTAGTAATAGCAACTTAAGAGAAGTACAAAATCAAATTTTGTAGCTTCAAACCATTGCCTTTACACAATACCGAAAAAGAGAGCTAGCAATCTCGATTTTAAGCCGTCGGTGCAAGTGTGTGTGTGAGAATAGAGGGAGTGGCGTAAAAGGCTGTTCCTTGGCATTGGTGATCGAGACCTAAGGCGGATAAAGTCACCTTAGCTGCTGGGCATCATCAAATTCAATTTTCAAAAGGCATCATAAGTTGTAAGTTCTACAATCCTAAAATTGCATGTTTCGTTTCTTGCTTCGGAATTGTATGGTATGTATGATAAAAATTTTTGTTTTTCCGCTGTGCTATCATCACATTCATACCATGTCATATTCCATCAACTTGGTCTTCATCGATCGGAATAAAAAGCCGCTTTTAATTGCCATAAATCCGATTAAAATTGAATTGTTTTGTCTTTTCGAAGTTTACAGTTCTTCAATCTAATTTGAGTTGAGATGCAACTAAAGGCAACTTCACGGGAGCAACCAGGCACCAATCATAAAGTTAGGATTTTAATTTTTTGATCGATAACGCATCAACTAGGAAAATGAGCACTTTGATAAAGTCGTTAGCCTTGCAACTGGGATTTAAACACGTCAATCGGGAAAGTGAATGAAATTATTGGTAATGCCACTGAGAGGATAATCTCATGCCATTCACAAAATAGAATAGGTGGGATATCCAATCCAAGGGTTACTCATTTTAAATTTCAGGATTGGCTCATTGAATCCAAACATTTTTAATTGTCGCACCATTTAATGGCTTCAAAAAACTCTGAATAGCTGGCACATTTAAGGCTTGCTACTTCTTTTCCTTCACTTTTATTATGGTGATGCTTCAATTTTGATTCCTCATTTATTGGGGATTTCCACGTGGTCATCATTATTAAAGATCCTTAAGATCTTTTTATAAATAGGCACATTCTTCAGAGGCACCGAGAACCTTCATTCCTGTTTTTTTGTAATCTTCCAATGGAATTTTCTTAGTACTCCAAGATTTTTCAACCTTCTCTTTTTTCTGACCTTTACCATTTTAGAAAGATGAATTAACTTTTTTCCTTTTGATGGGTCTTTCCTTGTAGTGGCATAACCTATTGATAATAGGTGAACTACCATTAAATTTGTATTTTCCTCTCGAGTTTCTCGATTTTCCTTTCTACTCTTCATTTTTCACCATTAGAAATTATGGGTTGTGAATAGGGAATGGCTAGGAGCCTTACTTTCTCATTCATTTTTACATTGATTCCTGGTTGGAATTGAAGAGGAAGATTTTACAACACTACAAGAGTTTATAAGAGGTGGTCTCGAAGCATCAAGTGATTGTTTTGTAGAGATTTAGATAGGGATTTACTTTATCCAATGTATCTCTATATTAAAAATTTTAATAAAACAACCAACTTCTAATTCATAGTGTTGTTTCTTCATTTTTTTGCTTAATGCTCGATGACTACCATTGACTCGAAAATAAAAGCAGATAACCATATTGATGATTTTTGAAATTTTGACTTGAATTCTCTGGTAATAAGTAAATGATTCAATCTATATGATCAAAGATCCCCTTGAATCTCAATCCTTAGAAAATGAAAGAGCTCTTATTCCTGATCGGATAGTCATGATCAATGGCGATCTTATTTAAAACAACTTTACTCCATACAATAACAATATCGACTATGTGATTAACTTTCATTAAGAACACATCAATCAGTAAAGATAATAATTCATTCATCAATCACTTTGATTAATTACGATAAGAGTTTGTACATCAATCTTTGAATTGGAAAATGTAAAAATAAATACATAATTCTTTAGATTGGGATTACATGTTTCTGATTAGGAACACATTGATCGTAAAATTAATTAGTTTTACATCAATCATTTAGATTGGGATTAAATACCTTGATCGAGTTACACACATGTAATTGAAATTACATCGAATAAAAAATATCGGGAAGAAATTACATGGTGTACCTTTTGAGCGCCTTCTTGTTACAAGCTTTTTAAGGCATCTTTGCTTTGCTTTCTTGGTGCCATAGATGATTGCATGAGAGGAACCCTGAGGTTGAAATATGAGATATTAGCAATCATTTTTTGAGGGAGACTAAATAGGCCGTGAGTCGTTATCTCATTGCTTTACCCTCAAGCTACATTGATCGGATCTTTCCATTTTCCCTTTTTCCTATTTAATGGGCATGATTGACCCCATAACGTGCTTAGAGACTTTGTCTGGCCCGACAACTCTAGGCATGGGGCGTAACTCATTTTGTTTTAGCTTAAAATGAGCGCACATTCTTTCGTCTTAGCTTAGAATAAAAGTGTTCCTCATGCTGCTCTGTGTTTCCTTCCTTTTCTAACAAATAGGAGAGGACCCGAATTTGTGGCCTTCTCTAGTGCCTCTCTTGTGTAAAGGGATACTGGGAGGCTCATGTATCAATATGGAAGGAGTTCCCAATCTTCGGGGGGATACTATATCTCCTTATAAAAGGGTTCTTCACGATCTGAGGAGGGATATTTCATCTCTTGCTGGGCCATTTCCCCATGAATGGAGGAGAAGATGGCTTTATTGCTACTTTCAGTATCTTTCATAGTAGGCTATTTTGGAAGGCTCATGCATCGGTGTGTAATATCCCAAAAGAAAGAAATTTCATCCTCTTTTGGACTTGGTACACGTCGTTTCATCTTTCTTTGGTCATGGTATTCTCATTCGAGGCTTGTAAGGGTTGTGTCATTCATCAGTAGCCCCATATTTGCCATTGTTATTGTTAGGATAGGCACTTTGATTCCACTATCAGCTCTTAATGAAAGAGCCAAATAATAAATCACGGGATTTGATAAGGGAGATAAGCCATTTGATAGGGATCAGATGGCGAACGTGCCTAAGAAACAGTGTTTACGAAGCCCGATCGGATATAATAAGGCTAAGTCCTGCAAAAAAAGGGCTAGTCCAGTCGAATCGAGTATTAGCATTCTGAAACTTAAGTCAGTAAGAGACTTGGATTGTGAAAGCATAAAAAGAGAAAAATTGGGAGTTCAACATGTCTTATATGTGGGATGACAACTAGTATTTATAGGAGATATTCGGAGCCACTTGAGTGGTCTACTTAGATGTCAGAATAGATGTTTGGTGATGTGCTACTGATCAGAAGATGGATGGGACGGAGGTGTGTATCAGTGGGATATCGAAGATTGAGTCTTATCAATTTGATCAGACAAATCTTCACTTCGGTTCCTATCTCTGCTTGTCCACTTGCATACCGAGCCTCTAAAGAGCCAGGTTTGGGTTTTATTAGGCTTGATTCCTTGAAGAGCTTATGATCAGACTTAAATTGTACCTGTAGGTGCTGAGCTAGGCTTCCAAATTACAATTTAGGCATTATCATGTATTATAGTTTTCAATAAAGATTGTAAATTAGCGGTCTTTCAAATTTTATAAAGGCACAAAATAATTATGAAACTTGTTTTTCTCCTTGGAAATATGCATATTTTGTCAATTCCTCAAGCATTAATATTTAAATTGATTATTTTCCTAACTTTTATTTTGTAAATAAACATTTATTTAATTTTAACAATGGTTTTCACATTGATGAAATGGAAATTGGCAATTTAATTTTGACAAAATAAAAATGAGAATTTGAATGGACAAAAATTTTCAAGACATCAATACACAAAGCATTAGGGTAAAAAATGATTAAAAAAGAGAACTATTCCTATTATTTGAAATTTTATTTTTTTCAATTCCTATATCTTCATATGTTAATTAATTTTAAGTTAATTAAATAATATGTTTATAAATGATATGGGTAACTTTTTATTTTGGGACATTCTGAACCATAATACAAAAGGGAAAATGAAAATAAAAATAAAAATGAATGGGGACTTTTGCGAAAAAGATGGTAGAGTCCATGCATTATAGAAACAGCTGCACAAGGCCACCCAAACCCAATGCGCCTTTAGCGTGCCTCCGCTATTAAATAAGGGACTTGGCCTTTTTTTTAACATTGTGTTAATATATTTTATATTTTTTATATTGAATCTCTGTGATTTTAAAATTTAAATCATTCACATTATATTCAATTTATATTAAAATAATAAAATTAAAATGCACTTTAAATTTTTTTATTTTAGTAGATACAACAATTATTTCAAATTAATCTCATGTAAAATTAATAAATTGTATATTTTAATTCCATCAATCCAATCAAAATTGAATTTTAACGAGTAATTTGAAAAATATAGAGATACAAAATCAATATTTTAAAGTATACGGATTTGATATATAAAAATGTTGAGATATTTTATTTTATTTATATCTAGTGCAATTACATAGATCATGAATTCAAATTGTTGATTTCTCATGCAAATTTATAATGCTAAAATATCTAAATTCCAAAAGAGACTCGATTATCCGAATTTGTAAGGGCTTAATCACCCAAGGATTTTAAAAGGCTTAATTAAAAGTAACATTGACCTTTGATATAGGAGCAGAAATCCACATCAATGAAAATAAATCAATAAACTCTACAACAACAGTGACTATAACCCTTTATAAATGACGAAGCTATATTTATTGAAGAAGAATTGCCCATACCTCCTTGTTCAATTTTAACGGTTCGCACCAATATTTATCGAAAAAGACTTGCCCGGACATGGTTCAGATTTAATGGATAACATAACATCAACATGATATACCACATAAAATAAAATCATTAAAAAATAGAGAAATGGTAATTATTATTTATAAGTGTCACTTCATCATTTGCCAAAGCTATAAAAAAAAAATAATCATAATCCTAGTTGAGGCAACAATTATCCATATTTAATTTACATTACGTCCATTAAAAATAAATGAGCAAACAGGTACATCCATCATGAATTTTCAAGACCAGCTAATAGCAAAATTTGTTACCTCGAGAAAACAATGGCATAACATATTATCAAGAAAGAGTTCTCAATATCTTCGTCTAATACTTCCATTCAAAATTGCTTAAATTTTCTGCTCTAAGAAGACTACATAAAACCTATCTCCAGTCCTCCATACACTATCCAATTACATCAAACACAAACACCACCAACCAATCAACCAATAAATGAATTTTCTGTACAAAATTCCTACAATTGTTACCTACACGGGTTATAACTTAAAAGAAAAACCACATGTTATAGAACATCAATTTTCTTTTCGTTTTTTAACCCACCCACCACAGTTTTAACCTTCAGCACCTTTCTAAACATTTTCCTAGAGCTGCTCTCAAACCGTGTGGTTTTTCCCCATTTTTTACCTCAGTGGATCTAACCACTCTAAATGCATATGATCATTAGGCAACTGTACATATGGGCATTTTTTACTAAGTGTGTCCAGCATTTTCGAGTCGAACCTGCTCGTGAGCTTTCAGAACCTCTGAAGTGAAGCTGCCCAGAGCCTCGAAGATTGGGACTAGACCTGCTTGTAAACTACCGGATGCTGCATCAATTACTAGTTTAGCAGCTTCTTTATGCCTTGCTCTCTCTTCTTCTAATTTTTTCTTCATTGAATCCAGATCTACTTTCAAATCATCTAGGGGTGAAATTCCACTTTCTGAAGGAACCTTTGACATTGCTTTATCTGATAATGCATCCTTCTCCTGAGCAAGTCTTCCCTTCTCCATGCGCAAGGTCCTTAGACGTTTTTCAAAATCCTTAGTGAGGTACTCTGCTTTGATCCTGTGGTGCTGCTCCGCATCCTGTCGTTCCCATAATTGATGTAAGCTTGATGCGAACTCAAGCATAGCATTCTCCACTGTTTTCTCGGAAATTCTAACCATTGCTTGAAACCAATCATTGCATATTACAAAAATAGGTGGAGCACCCATTCTGCTGGGAGAGAAGGGTGCAATTCCATCTGCTGTTTCTTCAGGCTCAATGACAAGGCACCTTAAAAGCCACCCATTCAATGACTCAATATAAGATTTTTGTTCTTGAATCCAATTAATAAAGCAGGTGCACCAATTGATTAGCTCTGATTCAAGTTCAAGTGTAGCTCTCAAACCAGAATCTCGCAGACCAGTATTCACCTTGAGAGATCGAATTTTGCTCTCCATGATAGCTTGGATCTGTTTCTGGTGGCATCTTAGAATGGATTTCCACATTTTTGTGAATCTGCAAGTAACAGGGATATTCATCATATCTGAAAAAAGAGAAGCACTCAAGGGCCAGAAATTATTAATTTTGAATCATTGCCACCATTAGGAATGGCCTGTGCAACTGATAATATTGTTATTCTTGATCCAAACAACATAAAGATACAGAAAATGAAGTACGTTAACTACCCTAAGACAGCAAGTGGATTGCTCGATCACTAGTTTTCTTTGAATTTATTGAAGATGGAGAAACAAAGTTATTGAACTAAACAAGATCAGGAAGTCCAGTGTCCCAATTAATAACATTGCTAGTAGTAGTAAATGATACCTGATTTAGAAGTCTGCACGGCATGCATTCTCTTAATTTTCAATTTACAACAATCAGAAGCCACCAATATTAGGCAAATGTATATGAGATTAAATTGAATAACTCCAGCAGCCCCCTTAAAAAAATCCAACTCTATTTTCATCCAGTGCAGAGAAAAAGAACTGAGCATGTTAAAAATTTCACTGCTCCCTATCATTACCAATATGCTGCTAGATATTAATTTAATTTTGCAGGAAATACCTCCCTGCAAGGACTAATAGCCTGAAGAAAAATAGGCCAAGGAACAATAAAGTATGCAACATCCACTGAGACGGGTGTAAGTATACCTTAATGCAAGTATGGTGTCAATATAACAAAAAATGAACATCTAGAAGACCAAGGAATAAAGAAGTCACATACCCGTGAATCAATTCGGTGATTCGAGGCTGCAATTCTTTATCCCTCAACATTTGTATCTTGCCTGATATAGCATCAATAGCTCTGATGGTAACATTCAGTTTTGTCAGCAACTTCCTTATTGAAGCCTGGGCAGCTTCAATTTTACTCAACTCAGCTCCACGTTGATCTAAGCTTCTCAATCTCTTGCACTCTTTTTCATAGACAAGTCGTAGCTTTTCTTCATCCTAAAAGCATCAGAAACACCTAGACATAGTAAGGAAGATTCCATTGCAATTAAAAGTATATAAGCATAAGCATTTGTGAATACAACGAAAACACCTATCAATCTTTTCCTACACATGAAATGCAATATTCTTTCTCAGATATTATCAGCAGCCTCGTAGGATTCTAAATAAAACATGACAAAATTCCATCTTAAGTGTAGCACAAGAAGAGGGTTGATATTTCCACTTCAAATGACAGAGTACAAATGACCAAATTAATCCATAAGCTCTTTTGCAGGTATTGACATTCAACTTAACAATCCTATGAAATATTCATGCACAAAAAGGGGAAGAACGCTAAGAAAATGTTGCTTTTACTGATGTGATACCTTAACTTGCTTGTATAATTTTTTCTCCCATGCATAAATTTCATCCAGTGTAGATGATATGTTTCTAGCCCTTCTATCGAAATCATCTCCATGAGCTCCAGAATATGCTTTTGCAATTTTCATTGTCCTAGATGAGATTTGAACTGATTGCCTTGTAGGAGGATGTGATGACACCAGATATAACATCCGGGAACAAATCACTGCACAGAGGCATGAAAACTTCACAAATGAAGCAAAACAAACGTATTCTCGTTCAGATCAGACTTAATTCAATTAAACAAAAGCATCCAACTATCCTAAAAACAAAAGTTCTGTTCCCAAAAAAAAAAGCGCCAATAGGCCTCTGACGGGAAAAGAAAATAATTTTTCTTTACATCCATGTAAGGTATCCACTAAGATGGTAAAGTTCAGCGTCATATTTACATCCATGTAAGGTATCCAATAGCTTCAAGTTTGCAACATTGAATAGGCATGTAACATGACAACTCTTTATCTTTTTTTAGTTCTATAATTTTTCTTTTACCCAAAAAGTTCAACATGATCGCTGTACTAACGAAAAATGTACAAAAAAGAAGGATAGGCAACATAGGGAATATCTGAAATGCTAGTGCTTTACCTCTTAGGAACGTGGTTCTTCGCTGGTAAGGCAATCTCCCCACCTCAAGCAATGAAGCAACTTCTTTTCCATGAGTGGACGCTGTCTCAAACTCGTCTTTGATTTCCTTCACAACTTCATGGATAGCTCTGGTACCATGAACAGATAATGTAGTTAAACTACTCGGCTTTGAAGACTCAACAGATACCTCTTCAACCTCAAAGCTCACTCCTTTCTTTCTCACAGACCCCTCATGACTTTTAGAAATAATACTTTCAGGACTACGAAATGTATCTGGACTAGCACTGCTTTTGACTTCTTTTCCTTTAATGGAGTCCGTACTTTCACTGCTGGTTTGGAAAGGCACTGATTTTGATGTGCCCTCTCCATAATTCTTATTCATTTCTTCATTAATTTTGCCATTATTGTAGCTATTCCCATTCATTTCCTCTATCCCATTCTTCTTTTCTCTGTGAACTTCTTTTACCACTTCTTGCTCTGCTTCATCTTCCAGATCAGGAATCCCTTCTCTTTCTCTTACTTCCTTGGAATCCGGGCTACTTGTATTCGACCCGTAGCCGTATCTCATCCCCGAGTAAAAACTCGGGTACCCACCAGCAGCATCATTATCATACGCCCCAAACACGTTGAAAATATCCCACGTGGACACCCTCGGCGGAGATGGCGGCAACGGTGGTGCCCTTTCAGGACTCGGTTCCCTCTGAGGTGAAGCCATCATTGGGTACCCAAAATATCCGCCATTGTCATAAAAACTTGAATACCCATTAACCATTGGATCCTCGTACACCACCGTCTTGGCCGGAGTGGCAGACTTCTTCATGTAATACATGTTAGGATTAGGATTAGGATCGGGGAACGGATATGGATATGGATACTGAAACGGATACGGATTGTATCCAGGATCATTAAAGCCCCAGTTTGCTTGAGGAGGATAAGCATTAAAATCCGGCTGATAACCATTAAACTGGTAAGAAGTTGAAGGTGCTTCTCGTTGCTGCTGCTCTTCTCCTTTTTCAGGGGAATCGTGAATATGGATATGACCCGAATCAGAGCCCAATTCAGACCCGGATGACAAATGCAAATGCGAATCTTCAATGTCTTCCTCCTCTTTGTGTTTGTTCTTGTTATGAGAACTGCTATCAGCAGAATGCGAAATCGAAGTGGAATAGGAAGAATTTTTGGATTTTGACTTGGATTTGCCTTCACGGGGAGGTAAAGTAAGAACAGGGGAACCAGGAGGAGAAGAAGAAGAAGAAGCGATCACGAGCTCTTCATCAACAAATCGCCTTATCGCTTCACCAACATCTCTCAGCGAATGAAAATACAACACATGTGAGGCGGCGAGAGCGTAGCGATGATCGGATGCGGCCTTGATAAGCTCTTTACGCTCTCTGCAACGAACTACCAGCGGCAAATCATCAACCTTGGATCCTCCACAGCCCATAGCAGAAGGGATAAGAGCAAAAAACTACTCAAGAAACAGAGAAATAGCGTAGCTTTCATGGTGCCGAAAATGCCTGACCGTACAAATTGAGAAGAAAAGGAAGCATTGTGAGTAACGATAGATCCAGAGGACGAATTTGGGAATAAAATAACGTGTTGGACAGAGAAAAAAATCGGAACTTATATCTGAATCAAAAGAAAAAAAAAACCCTGAGAGGTATAGAACGGAGTTATCATGCAAGTAGAGACATGGAGAGGTGAAAATTGAAATCATATAGAAATAGAACAGTAAGAATTCGTGCATGAAAGAGAGAGAGAGAAATCTGACCGTTGAGATTGGAGAGATCGAAAGGAGACCGTCCATGCAAGGAGAACAATATTTGATGAAACTGAGATGTGAGAATTTGGTTAGCAGTAAAATAATGATAATACTAAAGAAAGGTGCATAGAGATGCGTGATTAGGGATTTGTCAGTGAGTAAACTTAGAGAGAAGAAGGTTATGGGGTTCCTCTTGTCGTCTTCTTCTGTGGAAAGATTTCAGAGTTGCAGAGGATGAGGAAGGCTCGCGGAACCCGCCATGGGTAACGGACCCTATATTATTATTATTCCTTCTCCCATTTTAGGTGTTTTTCATTTTTAATAATACTGTTATCTTTCGCTAATTATTAATTACTCTTGATTTTTAGAGTAATTAAATAATCTGACCGCATTCAATTTTTAATTTTATGTCAATTTTATAATTAAATTGAAAAAAATTATCCAATAATTATATTTTACTCCTATTAACCAAGCTTTTGCATTTTGAATCATCTTAATAATAATAAATATTATATAAATAGAGAGAGAGAGAGAGTACACTTTGGAGACTCTCCTGTTGCGTGGAATCTGAAAGATTAACTATGTTGCGCAATACAATTAATGCTCGGCAATTATATAAGCAATGATAATTTCATGACAACATTAATAATGTGTTTTATGTTGCCATCCTTTCTATGCAATTTGATTGGATGTCCTCATTTCACAAATTATTGCGTATACAGAAAAAAATTTTTTAATAATATATTTTTAAAAATTATTTACGAATTTAAAATATATCAAAAATTATTTATCAATTTAAAATATGAATACGAAATCATTTTCACGCGCAATAATTTTATTAAAAAATTAATATTTTTTTCTAAAACAACCGGAAGGTACAAAAATTTCATAAAAAAAAACTCCACTCTATTTATGAATATTATATTAATTATTAAGATATTTTTTACGCGAGAACAAAATATTAGATATTTTACTTTAAATATTAAATTTTATCAAATAAATAAAATTTAAATTTGATTTTAAAGTGGCGCATAAGAAAAATGGAGGGAGTGCTATTTTTGTTTTGCGGATTATTTTATTCAAATTTTTAGATTTTTTCTATTTGTAAGGAGTTGTGTAATATTTAATTTATTTTCAGTCAAAGATATGCGGATTAGATTGTTCATTATTGCTATAAAACACCTTAACTTTATGTAAATTTTTTTAACATGCACCATCAAAAGCATTAAGTTGATATTGTTCTTTACCCTTGTTGAAAGTGAAAAAGGAAAAGAAAACCATTATTATCAATCAGTCATAATTAACTATGGACACGCTTTGGAAACAAATTAGATATTTTACTTGCTAGGTTTATTATTAAATTATTTTTAGATCTATTAAAATTGATTTAAATTCAAATTTCTGTCCAAAAAAATAATCCAAACTTAATTCAACCCAAAAAATACTACTGGATCAATTTAAAACTGATCCGTTAAATATATGATATGTTTGGATTTGCCTATGATGCCCAATAGGCCTCCTATAAAATATTCAATGAATTTGGCTAAGATACCTATTAGATCAATTAAAAAATGATCTGTTTGGACCATTACATTTTTTACTACGGTAATTTTATTGCAATATTTTTTGTATCACGTTATTTTATACAAAAGTATTAATTTCATTAAAAAAATATCAAATAAATGGAGTCACATCTGGACTACATACGATTCATTTAGACCCCAATACGATCCATCCGAGCCGTCCGATTCATTTAGATTATTCAACATATTTAGATCAATATTTTTTTATCACTTTATTGTATAAAATTATTAATTTCATTAAAAAAATACATCAAATAAGTTGATCAACATCTAGTTACATGCGACCCATCTTGACCACAATATGATCCATATGGCCCATCCGATCCATTTGGACTATCCAACATATTTGGATCAATATTTTTTTGCACTATTTTTTGTATGATTTTATTGTATAAAAGTGTTAATTTCATTAAAAAAAAATAGATCAAATAAGTAGATTTACATTTGAACTGCATATGATCCATCTAGATCCAATGTACCTCCTCTTTCACTCAGTCTAGTTCTCTCATCCTATCTCTCTTTCTCTCAAAATCTTTTGTCCCTTCCACCCTTGCCACCTATAACATTTTGAAACCACTATCAGCATGAATATTACTTTTTTAATGGTAAATAGTGATATTAAGGGTGAATAATATCATCTTGAATCTATTGAGGTATAGAAAAATTTTATGCTTCAACTAAAAAATACAATTTACGATGAGTCTTGTGGTATAATTTGAGCTAAAATTGATGTTAAATAACCCTCCAAAAGTCAAAAATAAAAATAAATCGCGGATGCGAAAATTGATCAAACTTTGACCGGTTTGAAAAAATTACATGAACTTTCAAAAATTATTTTAATTACACATAATATTTTAGAATAATGAATATTAAATTTCAAAAGTAAAAAATAAATTTTTGTACACATTTAAAATTTAGAATTTTCAGACCGACCAAAAATATTTCAGTGCCTTTAAATATATTGAAACGAACTCCGATTGTAACACTCTTATCGGAACAGTTTTTTTCGATGCCGAGTTTAGCGGTAAACGGTAAAAAAAAAATTTTTCCAACATTCTTTACTGCCACATGATTTCGATACAATTTAATATTTTCAACTCGCAATATATAACAATCAAAATTACTATTTAGTTTACGAAATTTTGGTAGCACAATGGCTAGAATTCTCCAGCCTCTTGAAAAATCAAACAATTTTCACAGCCTCTCAAAGGCACAACAATCATATCAGATAACAATATACATATTATTCACTAACTAGCCATTTCACTTGTATAGAAATAACAATATTTACAATTTCATAAATGCTAACCTAAAAACAGATCAATTATTTACCTTTGCTATTTAAGTATATACATGCCAAACATACAAAAATAATTATAACTGACTCTTATTCTTCTTCAATTTCTGCTTCTTTGTATACCGGCTCCCGCAACACTTCAGAACCTGCACGCAGTAAACACTACGTGCTGAACACTAGATATGCTCAGTGGTGACTACTAATCCTAAAATTTTCCAATAAAAGCATAATTACGTTTATTATGCAAACGTTTATTTATATCTCATCTGAAATTTCTTTTAATACTATTTTCATTGTTTATCAACATTTTTGGTAATCTTTTTACTTTGATACTTTACTTTTCAATTTACTTGATAGTAAGTTCTTTTATATTTCAATTACAAATGAACATTTATCACTATATTCCTTTTACTTTGCATTTTACTTTTACTTAACTTTATCTTATATTTTTAATCACATCGATACAATTATCATTTCATTTAACAAGTTACATTGGTATTCGTATCTTTAGTTTTCGTTATTTATTCTTTTATTTTACTTTGAATTTTTGATTAATTAATGCATTGTAATTATCAAGATTAAACACTTTGCATGCAGCTTTTTATTTTCCTTTCTTTCTACAAATGGATCTTTTTACGCACTTATTTCACAATTATTACCTTTTTCATTATTAACTGAACAATTATTTTTCTTTTGGTCATTTTACTTTTCATGTAACTTTTACTTTAAATTTTCATTACTTAGCCATATTTTCACTTAATCATAGTATTGTCATGTTTGAACTTTCATTCCATATTTAGTACAAATTTTCAAAATTTTTTATTTTCAAAATAATAATTGATACACAATATACCAATTATTTCTCATGGGTCTTCTCGTATAACTATTCATTTTAATTTTTTTTACAGAGATTTATTTATATGAGTTGTATAATCATTACTTATTATTTTATTCTTATAAAATATTTTCTTTTCATTTTTGTTTTTAATTATAAATCATTGGGAATAATTTTAGTTTTATCCCAAAGTTTTCATTCTTTTTCAATCAAGTCCTTATCATTTATAACATTTACATTCAATTACTTTTGCACTTCTGATTTATTTTTTTCAATGTGTCCCTAATGCAATATGACAGAACTCTTAAAAAGGATATGCAAAACATGGATCATCCCAAAGAGTACCACTGAACAGATTGAGAAATGATCCCGAAAGATCAAGTCTCACAGAGTAGATATCAGATACACTTTCACTTTCACTTTAACACTGAAACTATAACTTTAACACTGAAACTATAGAGATCAAAGATTCTACCCATAGCAAAGCAAGTCGTCATGACTTGCACCGTGGTATAAAGTGTTCCTATAACTAATCAATTATATCATGAATAAAAATATCACTATCTAGCTATTGCTAAGGAAAAAAAATTAAAAATTTTCAGAATGATTTACAAACTTTTAATAATTTTAATTTCTTTCCTTTTTCTTAAAACAATATATTTTTGTCAATCGCACTCTTTTTAGTGTTATTGACTATACAATAATTATTTCTTTTCGTTTACTTTCTCTTTTCAATTACTTTATCTTTTCGATTACTTTTGTAAATTATTTTACAATAATTTAATCTAAACATTTAATATTTTTCAGACCTATAACTTTTCAAATTACTTACTTTTAGCAAAATATTTTTTTCATACTTTTATACGCTTGGTGGATTATATTATTATAATTTATCATTTCTTCTTTTTCTGTAACACTTTACACTTTATGAATTATTGCGGTATAATTTAATACTTTACTTTTACATTTATTTTATCGGTCTGAATTTGACAATTGTTCGAAATTTGAAATACTTTTATATGGACTGCGAATTATTTATAATAATTCACCATTTTATTTAAATTATGAATTATTTTGTAATAATTTAATACGGTTATTTTCACTGTTCTTTTTATTTTCTGAAAATTTATCATTTAATCTCTTCATTTTCTTTATATGAATTGTAAATTAAATTACATTAATTTACCAACTTTTATCTGTTTATTGAATTATTTCTCAATAATTCAATATTTCAATTAAGCATATTTTATATTTACTTTCTAAATTATTTTCACAAATCACATAAATTTCATAAAAATTTATGTGAACATTATTCTTCAATTATTATTATTTTTGTTTATTTTATGAACTATTTTACCATAATTCGTCATATACGATATATACATACACTTAAAATTTTTCTAAAGTATCTAAAATTTCCATAAATTCCTTTAAAAATTTATGGGCAATTCATTTTATACTTATTATAATTTTATAACATAATTACCAACAATTCACTAACTTCCTTAATTATATCATCCAATAAATATTTCAAAAATATTCAATTAATTCCCAATAAATTCCAAGAAAATTTATGAATGTATTATTTCATGTTCCATATCAAATTAAAGCTTAATTTCATCAAATTACATAATATATAATCCCTTTAAAAGGGAATTTTTGGCTCATGTAGGAAATTTCTTAATTTAATTTATACATTATACTAAGCTTAATTAAAATATAATTGAATAATTATAACATTAATTTCAATTTTACTCAATAATTCAATATTTTTTTCTTAATAAATTTAAAGTAAAAATTAAACTAATAAAAGGAAAATTAAAGAATTTCATAGTCACATACCTTAAGGGTCAAATTTGTCTTAATTTGCTTTATAATTTGCTCATCGGACACTCCGGCGACAATCCGACACTACCATCACATAGATCAAGATCTCTTGACTTCATTTTCGATGGTCATGCGTCCAACCTTCGGCTAGTTTGGTCAGAAAATACCCTTAAATCCATCGAAAAAATGGGAAAAACCAATCGAAAAAAGAGAGAGAAACTAGACGATTGGACTGCCACTGTGGGATTGGATGTCGGTAAGAGGGAGACGGCACGCCGCTCATCGCTGTCGTAGAGGTGGCCGGCATGAGGTGTAGGTGGCATTCCCTCTTTTCCTTTTTGCGTCGTCGCTTCATCTGTTCTCTTTTTTTTTCTTATTTCTTTTCTTTCTTTACTTGTATTCGTTCATTCCTAATTCTTTTCATTTACAAGGTCTGTGGCCCAAATTTTCTAGGACCTTCTTTTCTTATTTTTTTTTTACATATATATATATATATATATATATATATATATATATCTATTAATTTATTTATAATTTTTACCATTTTGGTCCCATAATTTTTTCTCTCACTTTCAAAGCTCTTATTCATTTAAAATTAATTTCATAATTTTTATCACATCAAAAATAGGTGGGACACAAATTTTTGGCTCAATCGGAGTCCATTATCGGTCCGATTCAGCAACTATCAGTGTCACCAAAAAATTTAATTTTTATCACCAAAATATTCTACACAAAATTTAAGGTATATCTGCAAAATTTGACAATATTCGAAGTTCATTTGCTATTTTTTAAAAATGACATAAAATCAAGTCATATTTCGTATAAGAGAAATTAACTCGCTATATTTTTCATATTTTTTATTTTTCGAGGCTCATTTGACCTCAATTTCACTTAAAATTTTAACTCCATACTCACCATGACCAATACTTTTCGATAATTTAATAAAATATTTTTGACTTTCGGATGTAATTTTCGGTCCGAAAAATACTATTTACTGTCGAAAAATACTGTTCACAGTTAATCCGGTGTCGAGGCCATTACACCGATTGATTCGAAAATTTTTAAAAAATCTTAATTACAATATTTAAAAATTTTAGAATAATTTTAGTGGAAAATAAAATAAAGATGAATGAACTAATGAAAAATGAATTAACATGTATTAAATTCATGAATCAGCTCAAATTCGTCTAATTTATTTAGATATTGACTCATTTATGATTCATATTTTTTAGCATATTTATTATACAATTCAAATCCATCCATTTACTGTCTCTAATCTATTCCTAATTAGATAGACATTATTTTTAGTTTATTTTATCTCATTTTAAATGTTATTTTAAAAATTTAAAATAAAAATTAATATATCTATTATTATTTATTATACATCACAACATTTAATAAAATAAATAAATTAATCTTTAATTATATAAATTAAATAATATACTTAAAAAATAAATTAATCAATTTTTAAATTAAGATTTTTAAATTTCTCATCTTAGAATCTATGCAATTGGCGCCAAAGTTAATTTTCCGAGACCCCGTATATTTAAAAAAAAAAATCAGTAAAATATTAAAAGAAGAAAACAAGAACTAGGAAAAAGAAAGGCCTAGAATAGGAAATTTTATCGTGTGCTTAACATATGGTGGTTATGGTATGAATAATTTCAGTTATTGGGTAGGCAGCATGCAGTTATGATGGTTCCCACAAGCAGTAAACATGCTAAGATAGAGTCAGACACACGTCGGCTAACCCTACTATCCATTTATTTAGAGTTTCAATCAGGGCCGGTTTTGTAATTGCACCAGAACACGTCACGGTCTCACCGATCATATTGCTTCTTCTCTTAATGATGACAATAACACTGCTTTTTTATTAAATTACTATATATTGTCTGCATGTGCAAATAATTAGGCTGTTAAAATCCTAATTGATTAAATTAATAAAATAAACTTCAACGTTGAATTTAAAGATGTTAAATGTAGATCGGACGAATTTGAATTGAATATTTAGTTAATTAATGGATTATATTATAAATAAAAAAAAATATAAATTATAAATTAATTAATATTTAAATAAATTGAATTAATTTAGATCGATTCATAAATTTAATATAAATTAATGTAAATTTTTTATTAATTAATTTTGGAAACACATTATTTGAAATTATTTTTTGCAAAAATGTTAAATTTCTGTTTATTTTTTTTTTACTATGGTTAAGGTCTTATATTACTGGTGTATGCCATGATATGGAAGGGAAAATCGTGGCCATAGATTTCTAATCCCTTTTAAAACCCTAGTGTTTTATTTTGTATCGCCGCCTTTTAAGGGTTTTCTCACTTCTCTTCACACTATATTTATCTGTCTCATAGAGTTTTTTGCCTTTGGTTTCTCTGACTGAAGGAAGCCAAGAACTCAAAAGAGGTTCTCTGTGTTTTGAGGCTGTGGATTTATGTCGGCTAGTTTTGATTTGGCTTTGATTAGGGCTCCGTTGCAGCTCTGGATTCTTTCATCTTCCACATCTACTCTCTCTGTTTGCTTCGGTGCTCTCTGCTTTGCTCTTCTCTGCTGTTCACAGCAGAGCTTGATTCTGGGATTCTCGTCTTCTTCGATGCGTTTGAGACCAAAAAGGTATCAGGGTCTAATTTGCTTACTATAATCGGTATTCTTTTTCTAGTTTATTTTGTTATCTTGTGTGAATCTAAATGGGGTTTTGCAGGACTTGTACTGGTGTCGAGTGTTTTGGAGGTTTTCACATAAAGAGATTCTTTTATCTTTTCTTGGGCAAATGATTCAATAGTTTGGAAAATAATTTTAGAAAAATTTATTGAATAATGATCTCATTAAAAAATATAATTAATTAATTTTGAATTAATTTAATAAATATTAAATTAAATTGAGTTAAAAAATAAAATAAATTAATTTTTGGTTAATCAAGTGAATATTTATTTAAATTAATTTAGATTTGAATTATTTTTTTTGAATGAATTTAAATTAATATATAAATTTTAATCAATTTTGTCACATTTAATTCAATCAATCCACTAAATTTATATAAAATTATATTAAATAAAATAAATTTTATTTTAATTTAGATTTTTATAGTAAAATGTAATAAAAAATTAATATTAATTAAATTAAAACCTTTTTAATATTAATTTTAGTTATTTATAAAATTTAAATTCAAAATTTTATTTAAATGAAATAATTAAAAAAATTATAAAATGGATGGTGGTTGAGTGAAAGGGACATCATAAAAAAGGGATGACGAGTTGGTTGAAGTTTGACGAGCACGTCTCCCTTGGTTTTTTTCGGATAGCCAAATCCTCATCTTCTTTTATTTTCATTTTTTTTTCATACGTAACAATGATTAATGTTCGCAAAAAAAAATATAAAAAAATAAAGTTTTACATGTATATTTCTTTTTTTTTTCGGTTAACTTTGCTTTTATATTTCTAAAAGTTTGGTTTAGATTTTTATTAGCATGAATAATCAGTCCTTTTTTTTTTGTTTTTTTTTAACCAAGAATTTTGAAAGTGATAATCAATGTATAACTTTCCATTTGATTCTGTATTATTATACAATTTCGATGTAGGAAGGGCAACTTGGTAAAACAGTTTAAAATAAGTCGTTGAACTTTATTTTCAAACATTTTGACGCAGTTTGAAAATAATTTTGTTAGTTCACCTTCGGCCGTCTTATGCAAAATATAAAATTAATGTCTCCTGTTTCAGAATAAATATCATTAAAATATTTAGTTATTGGTTAATACTTTTAACCGGTGAAGATTTGAAATTTAAAATTTATAAAAAACGAATTAAATTGCCCCAATAAATGAAAAATGATCAAACCGATGAAACCGTTATTTTAAAAATTAAATTAAAATTTTTGTTAAATTTTAGGAATTAATTATATTTTTTATTAAATTATGGAGAGCGATTTATATTTTTAGAAATCAAATAAGAAAAAAAGAGTGCGTGCTGTACCGTACACTTGGAAGCATGGAAACGTCTCTCTTTGACTACGGATGCCCGTGTCGGGATATCAGATCTGATTGTACGCTTTGGGTTAATTTCTTAATATGGACCCCGCCTTTGCACTGCCGCGTGATTTTCTACGATTGATCTTAAAGATATTTATGGCAGATTTTTTTTTGAGCAAATATAAGGGGTAATTTTTTAAATAATATTTTTAATAAAATAATCAGTGAAATGGATTTGTCAAAAATTATTTATAAATTTGAGATTCGAAATGAAAATGCTGCACAGAAAAAGAAGATGGCTGTGTTAGAATTCAAACCCGTGTAAGTTAATTAATAATTTTTTTTAAATAAAGATATTATTGAATAATTAAAATTATAAATTAATGAGAAATTTAAAAAAAAAAAGGCTCTAACCAGCACACAAGTTGTGGAGGAAATCCAGTGAAGTTTGTTGCCATTAGGCCACGGTCTGCAAGGCTTGAGTTTCAACACTATAAATGCAATGCAAGCTATCACTATTTAAATTTAATTTGATGGAAGACATAACATTTTCTATCATGATCCGTCAACAGCATTTGATGTAATGATGCAGCATCGTACAATATCTTCATTCCGAACCTTAAATTGGTAAATAATTTTTAATATATCCCATTTCACTTATTATTTTATTAAAAAATATTATTTAAAAAATTCTCCCCAAATATTGTTGGTTATCTACGTGTGCTTCTTTATTATTATTATTATTATTATTATTATTATTATTATTATTATTATTATTATCGATTCTTGATTTTTTATGTCAAACTATGACCTACTTCTGTTAAAAATTGGAAATTATGCATGCTTATATAATTATGTACGCATCAAATGCTCATAAAAGTATATAAGAAGCCTAATTTTAATATATTGAGATATCTCAGAGTTAAGTCTCTATTTTTTTTCTCTTTTTTATAAAAAGAAAATAAAAATATCTAAGAAAATCAGCTAATTAAATATTAATAAAAATTAACAATCAAGCGTTTTATTTGTAAATTATAGATATTGTATATTTTTTCTTGTTATAAGATGAGAATCTTTGTAATTTATTGATATAATATCGTTGCAATTAAGTATCTTCTTAAAAAAAATATTACCTCTAAAATATTGAAAATAAAGCTTATTTACTATGCTTAAATTGTAATGTAATCAATTTAGTTTTTTAATTTTTCTCCATATTTGGTGATTTTTCTTTTCCTTGAGTGCTTTTTTTTTTTTTCATTTGTTAGTTGTGTATATATTTTCCTGATTTAACATAAACTCATAAAGCAAAGTTGATTACGAAATGTGATTTCATGACTTAGAAAATAAAATTGTTATGACCACAAATTAACTTAAAATTCACGCAACTCCGAAGAATTAGAAAAGTTGTCAAAAATCTTCCTTCCCAAAAGACAGCCGTCCGTCAATATTGATTGCTTTCTCATTTTCACACACACATATATATATAAAATTAACTAAATACCTCATCTAAATAATTAAATTTATTTTAATTTGAAACCCAGAAAAGGAAGGATTCAATTCCACGTATTATATTAAAAAATATTTATTTGTATGACTATAATTTTAGACGAAAATTGTGGAATTTAAATTCTGATAAATTTAAAAAGTACCTAAACTCTGAAAAACATTTAAAAGTAAATGATTCCCTATATTAAAAATAATAGCAATGCACTTTTCCATTGAATATATTTTCTTGTTTTAGATATTAAACTTAAGAATTCAAAGTCAACAAAAAAGGCCTTACGAAAAATTGTATTTTTCGGATTTTCTTGTGAAAGAGGTTTTGGATTGACGTGAAATTTGATGTTTCCTATGAATTATAAAATCTCGGAAACTTCCTGTCTTTGTCAATAATGGCGACAGTAGTCATTTAAGATATGTTCCTATTTCAGGCTGCAAAACCATGGATTTGTGGTCTGCTTCTTTATAGCAAAACTGATGATGGTGCTAATCTTATGAAAGGACAGAAATGGAAAACTATAAATAAGTATTGAAGCCCTAGATTTGGAGTAAATATATTACTCTATTTCTTGAATTAATTTTTTTTTATTTTGTTATTATTTCAAGTTTTAACTATTTTTTAAATCATAAGAACATGTTGTAACAAATTAAACAGGCTAAAAATTGAAAAAAGTGTTGCTACAAATTTTCATATTAATTTCACTACTGTTCCACTGGAAAATTTGTTTTTGTAATCGATTAACACTAAAATTATATATATAATTTTTAACAGTAAAATATTTGAATTGATATTAATTTCCAAATGAAGGTAATTTTTATAGGAAAAATAAAAAATAATAGTTGAAATTCCGTTTTGAACATAGGACATAACTTGATACGGAATAATTTATACGAGTATTCAATCAAATATCACATCACTTAAAATGACACATAAAACTTGAAAATACATATATTTTTTCGACTTTCTTGTTCTGTACAAGACACTATTTGTAGTGTGGATGTGTGTTTTTTTTTTAATTAAATGCAGAAGTAAGTTGTCATGTATCAACAATCATTTGATTTGTGTTCTACGTGTGCTGTTAGAATAAAATTTTAGCATCTATTTTTTATTTTTCAGTGGAAATTAATTTCGTTAAAAAAATATTTTTTTTAATTTTACTGGTAATTATTAATTTCACTGCTGCTTTCTGAAAATCCTTTCTTTCGAAAGGTATTTTTCAGAAAGTTGTTTGAGCTTTTTAATTTTGTTTGAAACAAATAAGACATGAAGCCCCTTTCCTGCAGGTGAACTCTTTCGACCTTTGTTTTTTCATTAATAAAAAAAAGAAAAAGAAAAAAATTCTCATAAGAAAAAAATTCTCATACTCCATTATGGAATGGATAGCATTATATTCCACTAATAATTGATGATTATTTTTTGGATACAAATAATTATGATTAACTTTTTATTGCCACGGTGATTTGATATCTGCTTTAATTTTAGGCCAAAAGGAAAGATATGTGATTTAATTTTTCTCAAAAAGTAGCAGAATAAAAGCATAATATTTACCCTGATAACTTAATATATCCTTTAATTTCTATGGCCCTCCATATCTATTTTCACCATCTTTATCCTATGGATGGGTTCCATCATAGAATAAATAACAAGGGTCGATTCTTTCTTTACCAAGTGTATTTAATTCGAGTTTTGGATATGTGATTTGAAGAAATTTTATATAAATTTTAATGGATTTGACTTTCCTGTACCATATGCAATGCATTAAAGCAATTCTTTTCTTACAGATGAGCCTCAACACACATCCACAAAAGAAATTAACATCGATTGAAATTTCTGGTCGGCTAGCTTCTAATAAAGATAAAAGAAGGAACAATAAAGAGGATGGATCCTGCATAAAGGCTAAAGCTTAAGCACAAGGAAATTTCACAAGGCTTTTATCAGGATAAAAAGAAAGCCTGGCAAAGAATAAAGAAAAACATCTACCAGGAATGTATACAACATGAGTTTCCATAAGTATGAACAAAAGCAAACAAAGCAATATATGATGAGTCCATGAAGGCATCATTAATAATTAATAAAGCAACCCATGTGCTTCAACAATTGGCACCACTGCTATGATTATCTTCTTTATTTCTTTTCAGTTTATAGCATTTCTGCCTTTCCAATCTTCATCTATCTCTTCTTTTCAATACAAAAGCTGCACATGTTGACCATTCATTCATTCCTAACAACTTATCAAATTCCATAGCTAAACCCAAATCTCTAATTTGTGTGTTCTTATTTGCTTAATGGTTCATTTTTCATGTAATTAGAATAATATTCAGAATTTTTCATGCCATGAGACCAAGTTTTAAATTCGGTTAATTTTAAGGGTACTTTTTCTTGCATTCACTTGATATATACAGAAAACAATCTTGAATTGCAACAAGGGAAATTGAATTGACTGAAAAAAACAAGAATTGGAAAACGACTCTCCTTACAAACTATAACAACTCCATTGACTATATGGGCATGCCATTGGAGTAAGAACATCAATGTTGTGAAATAATTAGATTTATTCCATTTATTGGAGAATATATTATTTATGACTGCAAGTACAATAATCACATTTTTTATTTTTATACAAAAACAATCTAATTGGAATTCCCTCACAAGCCTAGTAGGCTAGTATGGACCTAATCTCTAAATCAGTATCACTACACTAGAGCTTCTTGTTACTGTAATTATCATATGCATCTCGCCATTGAGAATTGTCCTGATGGAATTTTGCCTCATAACAACCTACCCTATAATAGGTTTCTCATATAAAGACAAGATTTTTGCAGAAACTGAAAGTTTTATGTTTGCAAATGGATTAAAAGAAAGTGCTAATCAATCTTAACTACTGGAATTCAAAAATACCACGACTTCAGATGAAGATCAAGAAAACAGAAATCAAACTGTTATTAACAAAAAGAAAAGAAACACATATTTGCATTGATCATAAGTAGAGCTCAAACAAATTCGATCCAATCAAACTGTAAACCTTTGACTAACATACCTAATTGAATATATTAACCTTTAACTAACAGCCAATGTATTATAGGTTTTTTTATTTTTATTTTTTATTTTTTATTTTTTTGATGAAAAAGCCAAAAGATGCTGAACTTATAATTTCCACATTACTAATCGACTCCAAAACTAACAGAAAAATACAGCATCACTTACCGAATAACAAAGATATACTGACATTATACCATATAGATCAGAATCCAGTAATATTTTTGGCTAGAACACTGCTTGATGATATTAAGTTGAATATTACATTCATCCATGAGTTCGAGAAATGAGAAATTTTGGGCCGAGGGATGAAAATAAAAAGCTATCGAAACAGTATCCCTCTGCCTTATGGTGGATGCATGTATACATCTCCTTTTGAGAGGCTCAATCATCCACTAGCTATATCAACAGTCAAACAAAATTCCAAATGATTGAAAACTATATAATCCAATCAAACGTAATGAGGAAAGAAATGAATTTACGACACCATTGACCAACAGTTGGCACTGACAGTTTCAACTTCCTAATCTACATGTAGAGTCTGGATAAATTACCCAATGTGTAAATCAACATAATTCAAGTGTCTAGTTACTATTGAGACTAAATCCAACATCAAATGACTCATTGTATAAATAAAATTTATCACATTTTCTCTGCAAACAAAAGAATATATCTTTGAGGCCTTTCACTCAATCGCAAGTTCTCGAGCTATTATTAGCTCAGCATATTAACATACACATATATAAACAATATATTATATGTTAAAAATCCTTGGGAGAAAAAAGAAAAAAAGAAGACTTAATTTCCAACAAGTGATGTCAAAAATGCCAACACAGCAATCACTATCATGATATTCAGAAAATAGTTAGACTGTAGAGGCTTATCTGGGCTTCCGCCAATGGCTTCATACTCAGATCGTATCTTCTGCTTCATAGCTTCTGACAGTTCTCTCTGCAATTCAAATAGCAACACTTATTGAATTTTATTCCTTTCTCCCTCAGTTAGTCTTCCAAGTTTTAGATGTGATTTCATAGGATTGCAAATAGCTGCATCTTGTATTATTAAATGATACAGCACTAGAAAACAAGAAACTTGTTTCTTAATCCTGCAGCAAATCAGGAAAAGTGAAAAAATGAACAATTTGCAAAAATTTAATTTCCTCCATTAAAATCCTCTATCCAACCAAGAAAGCAAGGAATTTGATAATAATCAAATAGAAAAATATAACAAAACAACTTTTATATCTCAACCTTTCCAGACGAGTAGTTGGCTGCAACAAACTTCTCTCCGGCAACACCATCTAACACAATACCCTGAACATCAAATTCACAATCAGTTATCAACTTTCTCCCACTCTTATCATCTTCTACATTCAAATTACTGATGGAATTTCTGACATTTCAGGTAGAAGGAAAGAAAACAATTAATAGTTGTTTGTGTTCCTTCATATATGTCAACAAACTTAAGCTGATAGGCTGAACCCAGAAGAATCAATAGATGCAGATATACTGTGTATATTATCAGTCAAAGGCCATTTTTAAGAGTCACTGAGACTAAGAATTGTTTGTTCCGGCCATAATAATCTCACAAACATTTTATGCAAAAAATTGGCATGTATATTCTTTTTTAAAACACCTCCGCGAATCTACAAAACTTTTAAAAGCAATGATAGAGAAATTCAAATTAAAGTAATAACAAATTGTAGAGTTTGAATAGAAGCAAAATATAGCATTTAAATACAAATACTCATGAATAAGGATAACAAACCTCGGGAGGATCGAATTTGGCCCCAGCATTGCTGAGCTTGGCATGAGATTCAGCATAATCCTTGAAGAATGCCTCCTGATCTGCAGCATATTTCTCAGCATACACCTACAGATTTTCTTTAATTTAGCTCACTGTTCTATATATGTTGACTATCTTGCTCTGTCATTTAAAACAAAAAAAAAGGAAGAAAAAACCCATCATATTGTCAAACATAATTAGATGTACCTTGAATGAGTGATCTTCAAAAAGAACAGCATCAGTGGGCAATACAAGCAGGTCTTCATCCTTCCTCTCTTTAATATCCTGTGCAGATTGATCACACATTCAGCAAACAAGAAATTATCAGTTTCCACCTTTTATTTCCACAGCTATATTTTCTTGCAATATATACAAAGCATTCTGATATCTCAAACCTTGAAGTAGGAGTTGTCAAACTTAAGCCATTCTGCTGTCCAAGATTGTCCTCCTGGTGCTCCTGGCCCATTTTTCTGTCATGCAGCAAGCACAATATGAATCCGTAACTCCTGTTGTTCTCAGTGTTACAACAAACCAGCAACTATAAATGTATATTCAATAAAACAGACACAAACACAAATAAAACTCAACTGCAAAAATGACAAAAATCATGCATCAAAATGCTTAAAATATATATTAACCAACGAGAAAAACTATCTGCATGTGTATGAATGAAAGGGTGTAAGTTAAGGCACCGGCAACATAGATTTAGCATCTGCATGTTCTGACATTCGTTCTTCTTAAGATATTTTTAGCGACCATGCATGAGAAGTCACTGCTATTTAAGCTTGAAACATACATAATGATCTATAAAAATAACTAATACATCACTCAAATAAAAAAAAAAATTAACAATTCTTCCTCAGAGTACATTAGAATATGAGGAAAAGGTGTTTAACAAAAGCCATTTGGTTCTTAAGCTTCTTAACATGAATATAAACCCAACAAACTTTCATCACCTATTTTGAAGTTGTTCTTTTAACTTTTTGTCCAAAGTTTTCTGTTAAAAACACAACAACAAATGGAAAGAAACAAATATTGTATGTAAAACTAATCAAACAAGAGGACAGACAAGCAAGTTCAAGCATACAGATGTGCCCCCAAATCTGTGTGCAGAGTTGCACTAGCATGCACATGTGTGATAAATGGCTAAAAGAATGTTTTTCATATTTTATGATAAAGTACAATTAAAAGCTTGCCAGTCGTTTGGCAGCAAAATCTTAAATCTTCATTTGGAGATTGGATATAGCAAATGTCCAATTAAACAGCTTGGAAAAAATGAATATCACTGCATCTAGTCTGTTAGAAGATCATGGTTCAATACCGTATACTTTGTCTCTGGTTTTCCCCAGCCACTGCGATCTGGTCTGGACCTTCCCAAAGTGTGTGCACCAGATAACGCAACTATGTCCTGAAGAACAATGAATTCAACAACCACCCGATGAACATTGAGACAACATGAATAATAATATATGTGTACAATCAATGTTACCTTGTCATCTAATCCCATCCTATAGAAAATTTCCCGTAAATGGTCAGCGGGGCTGGGAGGGCCAGCACCTAAGCAATAAATGTTTCAAAATTAGTCACTGACTTGAAGCAAATGTCACCCACAGGCAGCCTCGGATATCTAAGAGGAAACAGAACATGAAAATAAAACTAAATTGAATTATTCTGGGAAAAGAACTTCTGGATCCAACAGACTGAAATATTTAAATTCAACAACAGAAGAAATCTGATGGCACATTTCAACTATATATCTGAAATACAGAAAACTTCAGGGTAGAAAACTGAAGCTCACTGACTAATGAGAAAACACATGCAGCCTACTTAACTAATTGGTGGCATGGATGAACTTGCTTATCCTATAACAACAAACTAACAGCTCTAAGCACAAAATACAAAATTTGGTGAAAACAAATCATACACCCACATGAACAAGTATCTTGACTGAAAGTGACAGATTCACAATAGGCAACAAACGTAATCTTCTATGCTAAATTGATTGAGTATTAGCAAAGAAAAGTTTGAGACCTACTGCCTCTGATATATTTGTGCCTAGACTGTGGATTGAAATACTGTGGTATATTAGAGAAAGAAAGATGCTTATTAGCAACATTGGGAGCCAGCCACAAGCTCAAAATCAGGCAGGCGCAATATAGCAGATTAATAGTCTGTCAAACATTTGATGGCATGCAAATACCTGACCTGGCCCTGACTATGGCTCTTCCTTTTTCAAAATAATTAAAACAAAAGTAGAAAGAAAGGAAGAAATATATCTCTACTAATGTTTCTGGATTTCGGTCATCAAGCAGCAGCAGAGTTTTTACATAAATCAGCATCTTATAATGGAAACTACAAATAAGGAACCACACTTTAGACAGAACCAAATATGAAAAAAAATGCACTTACTAGGAAGCCTTCCCTCCTCAGGACACTCCTCAGGTGATGAAACATCCACACGGCCATACTTCATTGGGATTTTGGGTCCCCCAGCTTCCTAAAAATATAAATTTTCAATCATTAGTATGTTTTAAAAATCAAGCGAAATATAATATTAATTCCATCTTGAGAGAGCAAGACCTCTATAGCAGTAGCACTGGCCAACTGGAACAGATCTGCATATGTTACACCAGAATACTTTTCCTTGATAGGCTCAAGAAGCTTCAATGCATTCACCAGACCTGAAATGGCAGCTCATTAGGAAGGAATAATACAAACACGGCTATTTTAATACATGCGATAAAATAATAACCTGCATTGGCTCCATGTTTCAGTTCAACTTCAAATCTGAGACTTCCATTGGCTCCACCTCTTTTTGGCCATTCCTGTATGTTCTTATTATAAGTGCCGGCATCATGCCATCCCAAACGTACCTGAAATCGGAAATTTGAACACTTAAGATGCAAAATAAACAACTTAACCCTAATTTAATTATCAACATAAGGACAACCTCCACTTTCCCTATCGGTGCAAGTAAAGCGACGCAATTAGACATATAATCCTAAAGCACATTTGAGCAATATAAGCTGTATAATTGAACTCATGCCGAGCAAATGCCGAATAAACAGATTGATAAAATCATTAAGCATGTCCAACAAAGAGTACTCGAACAAAAGCATCGAAATGGACCTATATACATATAGAACAAAAACAAGTACCAAAATCGGATGGCAGAACTTAGACTCGAGAAGCTCTTTGATGTCCTCTTTCGCACTCTTGAGCTGAGCAGGATCCAAGGCCGCAGCCACCGTGCTCATCGACGATCCTTTCTGCATTCCATTAGAAAAAAAAATCATTAGCTAAACAGCTGCAAGAACCTAAACAGAAGCTCAAATGCACAAATATAGAGTGATCGATACCTGACTCAAGAAGACGTGAGGCACGAGAGAAGAAGATCGGAGACATTTGAGAGGAGAAAATGAGTAAGAGAAAGAGGAGGAGAGAGAGATGGGAGAGAGCGAGGAGGGAGATGAAGTGGAAATCCGAGCACGAGAGACGGAAGGGAGGAGGCGAGAAGAGACAGCGGCGGCGCCTGTGAGCGAAGCCATTGGCGACTGCGATAGTGTGAGCTGCGACAAATACTCTGCCATTTGTTCCTCTTGTTTCGGATTAGTAACTTGGGCCTATGGCAAGCACACGCGTACTTATGTGCTGTTTGGGAATGGGGTTGGGTTTATATATTTCTTGTCCATGTCTCTATCCTACGTTGAAAAGGCACTGTCTCATTTCCGGTTTATTACTTTGAGTGCGGTGTTTAGCTTTTACTGAAAAGCATTACGAATTGACCCTTGATTCCTTTCACACGCAGATAAGATAATGATAATCCTAGTTTATTATGGCAAAATGGAATTTTGCTTCATTAGGAGAGTTCATGTGTCATGTCAAAAACAAATACAATCATCGGTACATTCAATTCAATTAATACATTTGACAAAAAAAATTCAATGAATATAAAATTGTGAGTTAAAATCTCAATATTAATTATTATTATTATTATTATTATTACTCCCCTCAATCATTTTAAACTTGGGGTAGTCGTACCATAGCTAAAGAAATGATTAAAGAAACTCAAATTTCTTAAAAATATTTGTAAAATTATTAAATTGTTTCTTTCTCGATCATTTAATTAATTATCTAGGATAAAAAAAAGTTTAATAAATGAGATATGTATACTGCCGCAGAGATACCAAAATATTAAATAGATATTTATTTTTTTAATACAAATTAGATTTTAAACAATAATATATATAAACTATAAAAATATAAATAAAATTATAAAAAAGAATACAAAGTACGAAACTAATATATTTACTAGAATATATTTTTAATTTTTTCGATAAAAATAGTAAATAATGATGTAGGCGATTTAACTTTTAACAAAAAATGCAATTCATCTGTTATTTAAAGCGAAATATTTTTTATGAAATAAGAACCTCTAAATTGAGAAAACAAACTTATATAAAAAAAATTTAAATTGCATTCAATTTTAGTTAATATAAATGAAATAGTTTTATAAAAGTACGAAAAAGATATAAACGAACACTAAAACCAAATTTGACATCAAAAATTTCATATTGCAATTTATGAAAATAAAAATAAAAAAATATAAAGTTAAGAATAACAAATAAATATAAAAAAATTCATATCTATACCAATTTAAAAATATTAAGGATATATTTATTATTTTTCGTTTCAAATGAATCACATAAAATCATATTTTTTTATCAATAGATGTTGTGAGATATATTATTTTCGCAAACTACTTTATAATTGAAATGAGAGGTTAATTATCACCCACAAAAAAAAAAGTTGATTGAAAATTATATGTAATGAAAACAGTTAAGAATTTGAAATTTAAATTCAAAATTTACTAATTTTTATTTCAAAAAATGTAATTATAAAAAAAATAATAAAAAGAAAAAGGAAAGGGTTAGTTGTTAAATGTTGTATTGTGCATATATTCAATATATTCCAGCTCCGATAGCCTCCAATGTTGAAACTTTGATCAATTCGATAAAATAAGACTCACGCAAACGTCAAGGAGACCAAGATCTCACACTAAAATAATCTTTAAAAAAAAAGAATTTAGATGACGGACGAATTTGTAGCTTTTTAATTGGTAAACTTGGATACAGTCACCGAGACCTATCGTTTGATCTTGGAATTCCGAGCGGCCACTTATATATATATAATCCAAAAGTAGGGGTGTGCAAAATC
Organism: Excoecaria agallocha; assembly: GCA_037975025.1. Classification (NCBI taxonomy): domain Eukaryota; kingdom Viridiplantae; phylum Streptophyta; class Magnoliopsida; order Malpighiales; family Euphorbiaceae; genus Excoecaria; species Excoecaria agallocha. The sequence goes on from CM075806.1 coordinate 91,353,457, forward strand.
TGATGTATCCGAATAATTCGATCCAAACTAAATTTTGGATAGGATTGAAATTTTTAATTTTTCGGATCGGATTAAAACTCTCATTAAACAGACTTGGCCCGAACAACCTGATTTAAATACTTCCATTACATTAATACGCTGCATTTTAACGTTTTTTTCTTACTACTCTCTCCTTCTGCATTCTACCACTCAGATTTCTAGATCTAAAATCCCAAATTGCTTCTCTTCTCCCCCTCGTCTGTCGCCACCTTGTCTTCAACCTCTGCCTATTGCTACCCCTGCCCTGTGTCGTCACAGGCATCTGCTCTTCAACCACGGTAATTTAATTGGAATTAGTGGAGTTGAATCTTGATTTTCCCCCTTCTCATTTCGATTGCATTTCTTGTTATTTTCTTACACTTGAACCCTCTTCTTCAATTCTCTTGCTGCTGATGTATTAATTAGTAGATGTATTAGTTTATAAGTAAATTTATTGGTGGATTGCTAGGTTTTGGACTGCAAAAGATTGTAAATTGCTGTGTTGAGTTTTACAAATTGTGTGTTTATGGTTATGTTTAGTTGAAATTCATGTCGATTGCTTATTGTTTTTCCACCTGAGCTGGGTAGAATTGCTTTACAGAATGAATATCGTTCATTAGTCAAATCTTTCACTAAACACATATTTTTTGTGTCATTCTTTGTTCCCTTACTTGTCACTTAACTTTTGGTGTGCCCTTAGGAGCAGCAGGGGGACATATTTGGCCCTTATGGCTTACATGAGTTGCTTTACATCAATATTTTTGGCCATTTACCATAAATTTTAGCTATGAATTAATGATGTTGCAGCTGTTGTTTATTGATTTATTGTTTATTGATTTTATAATTATTTATCCAATTTATAGAGTTGGAGAAATTTAATGAAAGTGAACTTAAAGCTAATCAGGAGACATCATCAAGTTCTAACCAAGAAATATCATCAAACGTTAACGAAATAACATCATCAATAAATTTGGCGAGCATTAATCTAGATGATTGAGTGCCTCACTTTATTAGTTTTTTAATTGTTGTAGCAATGTTAATGGATACATGTGTTATTTTGGATTTAGGAATCCAATTCCAACCGTATAATTTTGTAAATTTTTAATCTTGATGCTTATCCTATACTTTCATTTATGGTTTTTGCAAACTGATGTTGTTTGGTTGTTTTGATGTTAAATTTAAAAAGGTTGCACATTTGTGAAATTGGTAACTGAAACTCTGATTGGGTATATAATCATTGCTAGTTTATGAGTGAGTTTTCAATTTTTCTTGGTTTACAACTTTTAATGAATAAGTTCATATTTATTTTTGCCGATTATATTGCTTTGGTAACCAAGAAAACTAACGTTGTAGAAATGCATAGAGGACTAAGAGTTGGAGTTGCATTATGTCATATGATGGTTCTCATGGCTATGGAGTTCCTATGTTACACCCTTCTCGGAATAGTTCTTTTCGATATGAAACTTAACCAAAAACGGTAAATTTTTTTTTCACTGAACAAATTGAAACACTTAAAATGATTTTACATTAAATTCCAGAATCATTCAACAGTCTTGTAAATAATTAAACATATACAAACTAACTTCATGCCAAAAGCTTACATCAACACTCGCCCATCAATAATCATAAATATAATCAAACCATAGTTCAGTCTTTTACCTTAATTAACTAAGTATATACATGTCAAAATATAATTCATACTAATACAAAAAAATCTTCTCTTTTGATCTGGATCCGCCGTGTACTATGCTTCCGCAACACTTCAAAACCTGCACGCAGTAAACACTACGTGCTGAGCATTAGATATGTCCAGTGGTGACTACTAATCCAAAAATTTTACAAAATAAAGCATAATTTCGTAATTTATACTACTAATATTCTTATTTCATTTATCATTTTCTTACTATTCAATCAACACTAGTCTTATTATTAACTCATATTTTTGGATAAACACTGTTCTTTGATTTTCAAACTTTTAACTTTACTTTTACTTTTACGTTATTCTTTACTATAACTTTTACTTTTATCGTTACTTTCGTCTTATCTTTTAACTACATCAATTTAATTATCATTTCATTTAGCGATGTGTATTGGTACTCGTGTCGTTAATAGTACTAAAATAAATAATTTTTAATTCTTGATTTACTGTTCAATTATTCAATCTGTATTCTAATTACACTTCTCGCTATTTATTCTTTTACTTTGCTTTAACTTTTAACTAATAAATACCTCACTATTTAAAGGCTTTTAAGCTTTATTGCAAAGTGATATAGCTATTTTGGGACACTTTGCAGTCAAATTCTCTTTCATTCTTTTATACATTTACTTATGTTCAAATATTTGTTTTAAAACTTATGTCTTTTATTTTTTTTTCTTCATTGAACAATTATGTGCCTTTTTCATCGTTTTACTTTTTATTTAACTTTTCTTTCAGAAATACGTTACTTAAGCATTAAGTTTTACTTAATGTCATTACTATCACTTTTTAACATTAAATAGGAAATTAATATTGTTTTCCAAACTTGTCACTTTTCCCACTAGTAATTGGTACAGGAAATATCAATTAATTAAATTTATCTTTTTTATGTAAAATAAAATGCATTTTAAATCTTTTTTCATTATAAAATCTTAACTTAATCTTTATTTTATATTTTATTCTTATAAAATCTCTCTTTTTCTTTTTTTCTTATTAATTATATTTTTCAAAAATCTTTACAGATTTATTTCAACTTTGCGTTTTCTTCCAAACGAATCGTTTTTCGTTATAACTTTTATATTCAATTCATTTAAACAATACTGATTTATTCATTTTGATGCACCCCTAGTGCAATATAACAGGTTTCTCAAAATGATACTCGAAACTGGACCCAAAGGTCCCACTGAACAGATAGAGAAATAATCTCAGAAGATCAAGTCTCACAGAATAAAAAACAGATACACTTTCACTTTCACTGAAGCTATGAAGATCAAAGATTCCACCTATAGCAAAGTAAGTCGCCATAACTTGCACCGCAATACAAAGGTGTCCTTATGTGTAGCCAATTATATCCTAATCAATAATAACATTACCTGCTTATTGCTAAGGGCAAAATAATCAATTATATTTGCAATCATTTTTAAATACTTAAAAATCTTTAATTTCTTTCTTTTATTTATTACTACACTTTATTCTGATCAAATGCACTCTTTTGTGCCTTTGACTATTCAATAACTTTTTGTTCTTTTATTCACTTTATCTTTTTCATCACTTTTGTGAATTATTTTTCGATAATTCATTCAGATACTTAGGCTTTTCAGTCTTTTATACAGATTATAAATTATTAATTATGGCATTATAATTCACCATTTTCTTTTATTCTTTTGTATAATTTTTTGCGAATTATTTTTCAATAATTCATGGCTTGACTTTTTTACAATATTTTTTTTCTCTCTTTTCTGTCCAAACTTTTAATTATTCGCTAAGCCGACTTTTATTTCGTTAGCAAAATATTTTATAATCATTCACTCTTTTAATACTTTTTATTGACTAATTTTTTTTGATAAATTAGTCACACATTTATTTTACAATTTTTTACGCAATTAGGAATTCTATTAATATAATTCATTATTTTATGCCTCCAAAATGCATAATTACAATTTTGCCATCATAAGCTCATTTTAGTTCTTTAAACTAATCAATTGGAACACTTTATGTTTCTGTACACTTAAATTGTCATTTATAAATAAAATTACATTTTTAGTCCCTATTGATAATAAAATTCATTTTCTCAACAATTTAGCTATTATCTGACTATTTTATATTTAATTAAGAATTTTTTTCACTTGATTTACTTGCTTTTTACACTTTTAAAAAAATTACCATTTTACCCTTGTTGTTCACCTCTTTATCGAATTTATCCTTTTAAACCATAACTTTGGTAAAATTATCATTTTACCTCTAAACTTTTAATTTCTTTCATTTCAATGTCTTTTCACTTATTTATCAATTTATTTCCATCACTTTCACTCATTTTATGAATTATTTACCAATAATTCATTATTCTTATTATTTTCATGACTTAATATTGATTCCGAAAAATTTATCGGTTGACTTTTTTCTTCTTTTCGTTGACATTAATTTAATTCCATATTAATTCATCGCTTTAGTTATTTTAATACAATTATGCATTAATATTTCAATTATTTTCATTGTACATATTAACATTAAATTCCAAATAAAATTACAATAATTTCAATAATTGCCAATAAAATTTATTTAAGCATTATTTATTAGTTATTGTCATTTTTCATCAAAATAGTCATTTAATTCACTATAAATCACAATTTTTATTATATACATACACTATGTATAACCTTAAAAATTCTCAAATAATTTTCAAATATTCTGTAAAAATTCATAGATATTTATTATCATGTCTACTGTTATTTTAAGCTAACATACATTATTTTTATGCATTTTTCTTACCATTTTCTCTCACTAAGAAATTCGGCCATCATTAATTTTTTATTCTAAAATTTTTCTTTCTCTCATTTTCAATTTGTATTTATCTTATCTCTAGTCTAATTACAATTACCCTAATATAATTATATCAATTAGCTACTTTAAACATTTTTACCTTAATTACATAATTAAGAAAAATTCATAATAATAGGGAAACTAAAGGATTTTGTAGTCACTTACAATTTTTCCTTGTTTAGGGGTGCCAAAAACCTCTTTTCTTTTGCTTTACACTTGTCAACTTTCCTTTCTCTTTCACCATTAACCATGACCGGCCCATCAAGCCTTCCTAACCTCAATTTTTCGTCCTCAAATGAAAAATCCAAACTCATAATTAGCTTTTATACCTTAAAAACTATAAGAAAATAACAAAAAATTAATTAAAATCACTTAATTTCTTAAGTTTCATCTTACCTCTTTTTCTTTCTTCACTTGATTTCTTGTCTTTCCTTGTCCAAATCACTTGCTTAAGGTCACTAGGGTGACGTAGAGAGAGATAAATTCATCTTATATGTTGGAGTTTATGGGAGATTTGGAGTGAAAGAAGAATAAATCAAAGAGAAAGAAAAGGATAAGGTGGTTCGGCCACCATGAGAGGGAGAAGAAGCTGGAAAATTTTGGAAAAAATCTTCAGATTTTTAGCTCTATATATACCCTCTTGATGGGCCAAAATTGGGCTTAAATGAGTAGGCTTTGCCCACTTAAACATTAAGGCCCATTTTAAGCCATTTAAGATCCAATCCAATTTCTCTCTCTTCCTTACTTCAAATCACTTCAAAAATGATTTTATTATTCTTAAAACATCGAAAATAGCTAGCATGCAAATTTTTGGCTCAATCGGAGTCTGTTATCGATCTGATTCAACAACTGTCGGTGTCACCGAAAAATTTAATTCTCATTACCAAAATATTTTACATAAAAATTCACGTAGGCACACAAAATTTGACAATATTCGGAGTTCGTTTACTATTTTTAATTATTTATGCAAAATCAAATCTCCTTCCCCATTAGAAAAATCGACTCGCTACCTTTTTATATTTTTGACTTTTTGAGGTCTATTTGACCTCAATTTCACTTCAAATTTCAACCCCGAGCTCACTATGACCATGACTTTCTAATGGTCCAACAAAATATTTTTGACTTTCGGATGTTCTTTCGGACCCAAAAAATACTATTCATTGCCGAAAAGTACTATTTACGACTGACCCAATATTGAGGCCATTATATCCTAACTTTCTAAATTTCTCATAAGCCAAGCAAAGAACTTGTACCTTTAATGTTTGGCTAATCAAATGGCTTTAATTGTAATTCCTTCATTCTACATTTTTTCTGCTTTAAGTATGCAGCTTTTGCATATAAATGTATAGCATAGAATATTGAAATTGCTAATGAAACATTAGATGGTTTGAGTTTCTGTTGGATTCATAACAATAGCAGCTACTAAGTTGGAATAACATATCATTTTGCGATATACCAAACATATCGAGGTTTTAGAAATGTGCATAATAGAAATATATATTGCTTCCTTAATCTAATTTTTGTTATGTAAATTTAAAGGAGAAAAAATTATTTTTTAATTAAAAAAATTTAAATTTGGGCTGTTCAGGTGAGCTCTGAATTTTTATGGGTTGTTTAGATAGGGATCCAAACTATTCATAGGATTGAAATTTAGGATAATTTTCGGGCTGTAGATTGTTCGGGTTCGGGTCTGCACATCCCTATCCAAAAGGAGAATAAGTCATTTGTTAAATGAGTCATACTAAATGTCTCAATTTGAATAGTTCAAAAGTAACTCTGGATAAAAAAACTTTTTTAGCTTGATAAAATAGCCCTAAGTCATTTAGCCAAACATTTGAATGGAAGACAACTTTTGTTTTTGGATTCCTCGACTCTTTCTTATACTTAACAATTAAATTTTTTAGTATGGATAAAATTACTCACCTATTAGATATTCATTGGTTGAAATTAAAAAGCAAACATGTGAAACCTAAAATGCACAAAATACCAATTAAAATCTACATATTTTACTAATTAAACTATTATGGTTGAACAAAATAATATTATATGCACATAAAAATGCATTTTCCTTAATTAATCAGTTGAAATTTTTGTTAAACTCGTTTTGAAACCTAAAATGTTGCTAAGTTATTTGGGTACCATAACACCAAAAAATACAATCTAATATTGGAATAAAATATTTTAATTTTTATCATCATATATGCCACATGTCTAACATGTTCTCTATAGGCTAAGCATGTGTGCTAATGATATCTCACACAAAGATAGTTGATAAAGCATAGGCACCCTACAATTAACAACTATTGGCATTCACAATGGGATGAGATATAAGTATGATTTTGTCTCACCTAGCCAGCCAATAAAGATACACATTACTACGAGGCATGAAGCTTCCCTTAGGGTTCGTATCTTGCTACTCTATCCATACCATTGCTAAGTAATCATTAGGCTTTAGTTAGTTTTAACATCTTAAAAAAATGCAGCATTTTGAATGCATGAGGGTGGAAAACTTGTATTAAAAGGAAGTCATCTTATTGTTATACCTCTACCTTCAAAGTTATTATCTTGGCAATTTTAACAACTCTATAATCTCCAAATCTTCATGGTTAAACCTATTACATCATCATCCAATGGAAATCATAATGTATTTGTTGAGCTATTTGGCATGGATGAAAAAGATTGTTAAACGAGGGTAGTAATTTAAAGAGAGAAGATTTGTCATCAGATAGCGAAAATGAAAATCATAGCCAATTTGAGTACCCTGTTGAGCAAGGTCCTATTCTAGGAATTTTTTTTTTCAAATCTATATAGTTTGTTTAGATTTTACCAAGAGGATTCAAGGCTGAAAGGGTTTAGTGTTATTAAGAAATAAACGACGAAAAGCCATGGAGATTAGAGAAAATATATAACCCTTAGTTGTGACAAACGAAGACAATGTTAAGCTCAACACATGTCTCAAAAGTTGAATTATTGCCTCACAAAGGTCAATGTAATTTTAAGGGATAATGGAATGTGGGAGGTTTCATTGATTATTTCCACACACAATCATGTATTGCTTTTAGATAGGTCAAGGTTGATGAGTGGCTATAAGGTTATCCAAAATAACACCAAAAGGAGATTTGATATGCATAATTTTGCTAGAATAAAGCCATCAAAGAGTATTAGGCTAGTTCAATATGAAGCTGGTTGGCTCAAATAAACTGAGTTGCATAACAAAAGATTATCGCAGCTACATTAATCATATAAGGAGGTTACTACGCGGTGAAAATGATACGTTGTGTATGAAAAAAATGTTTGCCACAATGCAAGTTAAGAATCTATAATTTTTTTTTACTTAATCGACTTGGATGAAGAATTCAGGTTGGCCAATGTCTTATGGATGCATACTAAGTGTAAAGCAGCATACATGATTTTCATAATATCATTAGCTTTGACACTACATACTTGATGAACCAGTATGAGCTGCCTTTTGCAATTATAGTGCGTATCAACCACCACAGCCAATCAATTTTATTCGGTTGTGCTTTGCTTATCCACGAAGATACAGACAAATTCGAGTGATTGTTTAAGATATGGCTATTAGCCATTGGTGACATTCATCCTAAATGCAAATTGACATATTAATGTGAAAGCATTAGAAAGGCAATTATAGAAGTTATGCCAACTATTAGACATCGATTTTGTCTATGGTATATCCTTTCCAAAGTGCCTAAGAAGTTTAGACACCTTGCAAACTTCAAGAATTAATGCTCGAAATGACTTCAAGGGACTGATTTATGATAGCTTAATAATTAAAAATTTTGAGGAAATTTGGCAAGTTTTCATAAACAAATACAACCAAAAAGGTAACCAATGACTGATAAAGCTGTATGAGAAAAGGAAGTTTTGGTACCCGTGTACCTTAATGATTCATTTTGGGCAGGTATGTAACACCTAGATATAATCTTAAATTAGCACTCAATTATTGATGAATGTTGTTATGATCTTAAATCAATATATTTGATGGGTACTATTAATGTCCAAAAATGTTGTTCATAATCTTTTCATTAAATATATGGCAATTTTTGAATCTTGATGTTGTTTGCTTGTTTAACACATTATGTTGGTGGTTTGAAGGTATGTTGTCTACATAAAAAAGTAAGAGTATGCATGCATACTTCGATGGGTTCATTCAACTTACAAGCTCCTTTAAACAGCTTGTTATGTAGTATGAGCTTTGCTATTCGGGATAAGACATACAAAAAGTATTTGGCTATGTTTAAAACTAAGAATACCGTTGCCAAGTGCCAATTTGAATTCCAATGGAAGAAGCAATTCTAGCAAGCCTTCAAGCACACCATGTTTCACAAAGTTCAAGATCAAATTAAGCGAATAGTGTATTGCCACATTGTTGAGATTTAAGATCTGATGAGGCATAATTGGAATGATGTTTTAGAACCATAAATTTTTTAAAATCCAAAAGAGTTGCCTAATCAATAACTGGTGCTACAAAGAGTTTGTTTATGAGATTGAATACATTAAAGATGGACAATACTTCTCATACATGTGCAAGAGGTTCCAATCAAGTGGCATCATTGGCTGCCATATCATGAAATTATTATATTACAAGGACATCAACCATATAAATGAAAGATATCTATTTTCAATATAGAGAAAGGACATCTAAAGGCAATATAGCAGATTTTCTCACATGCCTAGACCCAAAACTTCTAAAAATAACATTAAAAGTTAAAAGAGCTTAAGAAGATATTCCATAATATGGCAGATCATGTATTACAGCAGAATAAATTTATTATTTTTTGAAATCACCTTAAGCAACTAAGAGAGGAAATTTTTGGAATAGAGGAGGATCCGATCTAGAAAAAACTCCTAAGTCTAACTCGAATCCTAATGAGGGGGTGTTGACAATGCGAACACCTATGATGGTAGTGAGACACCTGTGTTTGACCCTCCAATAGTAAGAATTTGAAAGTGGCTAAGGACTAATAGACTAAGATCTCATTACAAAAATAACCAATGACTAAAGGTTGCAAGGAACCCCCCTTAAAGGAGCCAACCTAGTGGGCATAACGAAAATACCAATGCATCACCGATCCCTCAATCACCTTCTAACATGCTTTCTCAAATGCAGTTTACACCCACTTTTAATTCAAGGCATACAAATAATGACATGAAAGATGTAGACTACCACAATTGGTAATTAAGTCTATGATGACATTGTTAATGTACAAACACTTTATATTTTTTGTATTATCAACTTAAGGTTTGTATACCTGATAGTTTTTTAGTTTAGTTATTGACGATTATAGAGTTTTTGTTATTTTAACCATAATCAGTTTCTTTTATTCTTGTAACTATAGTTAGTCTATTCTTTACTTTGTGAATAACAGGTAGTATATAAAAACTAACTAATGTTGTTTATTAATTTACATTTTTTATTGAAATGCAAATAATATTTTTTCTTATTTCCTTTTGCTTCTTCTTGCTCTGTTTTGTTTATAGGTATCTTCTTATCACTTGTATATGATTTTTATCTTTCAAGGGAGATTTATTAATTTTTAAGTCATCTTTTAGGGTTAACAATTTTTATTTTTTAAGTGTGCATGCACACCTTCACTACAATAAAGTGCAAGTTGCTGCTTCTAATAGTAATAAATGCACACAATTTATGATATAAAAAAAAGAGTACATACATGATCCATGCAATATTGCATGGTGTTTGTGATCCAAATGCTAGAACTTTCAAATAGTTTTCGAAGAATAAGGATCGTGATATGTATATAGAAATTTAACATCAATGTTGGTTACACAAAAATCATTATTTTCTTCATTGCACTCGACAATGAAGGGCAATATGTCTCTAATTTTGACATCTTCTTTTTTAACAAAATGCCTCCAATCGCATTCGAGTCTACTTTTGTAAAGTCACCCATTTCTATCTTTGTAAGGGACATACTTCACGTAGAAATATATATTATATCCTCCAGTTTGAGATTTATGCTCCATATTTACTTGGTGCCAAATACTTTCTCAGCTATGGAGATAGGTATATTCTGACAAACAGACATATCCAAAAAAAAATATAAATAAAGAAAAGTTTAGGCTAAATGTGATATTTAACTCAACAATTTTTAAAAATTAACTTATTTTATAAATTAACATTGTACCAATCTGTACTTCCAGTCATTGTTCGCAATTTGTTATTTAAATTCTTTGGCAAAAAATACTGCAATAATGAGTAATTAATCATACATTTTTATTTATATCATCATAATATATCTTAATATGGAAAGAATGTGCTATATCATTTATTGTCTTTGGATGGAATATCTAAATCTTAGTTTGTGATGTGATATTTCAAAGAGGACAGATCCGATATAGGGTCAACTGCAGCAACAACTCCTTCATTTTGCTGAGGTGGTGTATTACCCATTTTGTTAATTAAAAAAAACTAAAATAAAATATCGACAATTTTAACTTGCTAATACATTTTTTAGATTTGTTTAATTATCAAGAGTGTTTCTAAAAAAATCGTAATATGTACGGACTCATCAACATTTCACTCATAAAGTTGCTTGAGCTGTTGCTTTTGTTGGCCATCTTGTGTATAATGGGTTATGTTAAGTAAAACACACCTATATATAATAAGATGGTGAACAAAAACATGGGCTTACTTTTGACTCTCATTTGAAAGTTACAATAAAGTGGCTAGAGGTGAGAAAAAAAATCAAAAATATGGTTAACAACAAAATTGATCCGAAATCGAATCGATTTTTTATGGTTAACCAATCTGATAGACTCGAATACGATTTTTAATTTTTATATTTTTGGTTAATGGTTATTGTTTAGATTTTTAAATATCAATTAACCGTTGGTCCACTGTTAACCGGTTCATATATATATATATTATTTTTATTTTTATATCTTCAATATTTTTTATTTCTCTCTAAAATTTATATAAAATGATATTTTAAAATATATTTAAATTATATTTTTATTTTTATACCTTAATTTTTTATATTTTCCTATAAAATTTATATAATACTTTAAACTAAATTTATATTATGTCATTATCTTTAATTATATAGTAATATTTATATATAGTATCCGATTAACTTTTATATATATTATTTTTTATCATATATTGGTATTTATATTTTACTTAATAGCATTTAATTATATTTTCTTATATTTTAGAGTTTATGTTATAACATTTGATATTATTCAAAATTTTATTTGACCTAAAATCAAGCATATTTTTATTTCCAATAAATATCAATTCTATTTTATAATATTAGCTATTAATCTATATAACATGAATTTTACTAGTAAATTATGTTTGTTACGTAATTTTTATATTAAATTACTTTACACATTTGAAATTAAATTGAACTTTGTCCAATTTTTTTAATAATTTTATATTATAAATTTCAATGGTTAACCGAAAAATACATGTTAACCAAATCGAAAAATAAAAATCGATGGATTGGTTAACCGAATGCAATTGACTGATTAATGGTTAGTGATTTTAAAAAAATCGATATTAATGGATTGGTTATTTTTTTTTACTAATGGACTGGTTAACCGATCCATACTCACTCCTAAAAGTGACAATTGTAATAAATTCATGTACCCATTTCTTGTGTTTCATAATTAATACAAAGTTGACTGATACTACTACAATTTCGAAAATCACCCATGTCATACGGTATTAAGGTTTGCATGCAAAATGCATGTTTGCACGTATTGACTAAATTTTTCGTTGGACGATTAACTGATTATTGTATGTATATGTTGATATCATTTTATGTAGTTAAATTTTTTCCTTAGTAAGCATGACTTATCGGAATTTTTTTAGTTCCACTTTGACTTAAAATATCCAGGCATAACCATTTGATTTTTTTTTACTCAAATAACACTCCATTAAGAAGAAAGATCAGCTAACAAAACTGAATACAAAAAGACAGAGGGGACACATCCCAAAGCAAAAATTAAAACAAAGAACCAGATGTGCAAGCAAGAGCATGAGCATACTGATTCGTTGACTTTTTAACAAAGCCGAAAGAATGGCTAACGTCTGCAAAATCTAAATAGTTTTGAATAATAAAGGAAAAATCAGAACTAGACATACACTTGTTCTTTAATGCATTAACAACAATAAAGGAATCTGACTTAATAATTATATTAGAGACTGAATTATTTTTAAGCCAACAACAAATTCTGCGTAATTAATAAAATTTTGTTAAATCCAACTTGTGTGTCAAATCAATTAAGAAACCTACCTGATAACTATGAAAATGTCACACTTCAAGGTCCAAACAATAGGTCCATTACACCTGACAGGGCCCAAAACCCATCAGCAAAAGAGCGCCAAGCGTGAGCCACAAGCCAAGAAAAAGGTCACTTGATGTTCGATTGGATTGATGGGATATCACATCTCAATCAGTCCACTAACACAAGGCAGAGCCCATGCCTTCAAACTGCTCCTTGTCACTTTGCTGCTCACCTACTTTGATAGCCAATTATCACATCCCAAGCATTCAAGTGACCCCTCTTATCTCCTATAAATAATTCAATGCACAGTGGCTCCAGGTATTGAATCTTTAAGACTCTTTCTCGAAGAATTATCTCTCTAAGAAGCTACTAACTTAAGCTTCGGAGTGCTTACGGCTAGTTCGATTAGGCTTTCTTTCTTACAGGAACTCCACATCCAATCGAGAATAACTCCAGTCAGCTTTCTCTTTTTTTAGATAAAGATTTCCTAGTCTTATCACTTGGTGCTTTTGTTGAGAGATATGGTTGGTTTAAGATCACCGAGCACACAACTTTTGAAGAGTATGATCACAATAACAATGGTCAAGACAGATCCAGGCCCATAGGGAGAAGAGAGAGATCTCATAGATCCCTAACTAGGGGTAACCTTCTCCTGGAGTTTGACGATGCCATCCTATAATAGCTAGAAAATACCCCCATCATGGTCAAGGATATAAGCACTCTCCTTAGTGATTTCACTAAGAGAATTGTCCAGACAATTAAAAAAGGCAAAATACTTAAAAGTTCTGAAAGAGACCACGAAAAAGACTTCGTGGACGAAGACTTCAAAAGGAGAAAAAATCGAGGAATCTCTATTAATAAGCCACAAGCTTATGATGGTGGAAGAATAGGTGTCATAATCCCAGGCAGGTATGATAAGATAAGGGAAAAATATCCTCAATCAGAGACTTTACCTACTGCCCCAGCAGGTTTTCCACCACATCCATTGGTGATGACCTGTCTTTCATGTGCACGCCTAGTCGCAGCTGCTCCAAAAGATCGAAAGATGAGTTTACCTCCACAGCCATGAGTAGGGAGGATAAATGATTCAAGTAAAAGCTTAGACAGTTCGGTTTGGCAAACCTTAAGAAAGGTATGTTTGAGGGGAACACCTACAAAAATACTGCATTTTCATTTTGCAGGGAAATAACAGAGTTCGAGTTACCTCCCAGATGGAGAGATATAGTGATGGATAAATACACAGGTAAAACTGACTATGTCGTCTATTTGATAGAATATTTGACCAAGGTGTAGGTTTACACCTATGATGAGAAGATAGCCTATAGAATCTTTCCCACCACCTTAGGAAGAGATACTCTAAATTGGTTCCATGAGCTACCTTAGGAATCAATAATCTCTTTCAGATAGCTCAAAGAACTATTTACCATAAGGTTAATTGTACAGATCCGAATGTCCAAATCGGTGAATGACCTGTGCAACCTCTACCAAAGGACCGATGAAGTTTTTAGAGACTACATTGACAGGTTTCAAGCCATGATATCCGAGGTAAGGAATGTAAATGTAGAAATGGTGATGATCGCTTTGGCTAGAGGTATCATCAATTGCCTATTATTTGAATCAATAACTATAAGATCGCTAGTCAGCTTCTTCGATCTGATGGAAAGGGCTAGATAACACATCCAGTTGGATGACGCCCTAAGGTCCAATAGGGAAAGAAGGACCATCGTCATGGATAATCATTTAGCAAAATTTTCGTATTTTAGCGAATAACGCAAAGCCCAGATAGAGCCACCACTTTAAGGAATCTAGATAAATAGAAGGAGATCGAAAGGGGTAGGTCTGATCGATCCAACAACCAACCGATTTGGACCTTCATCTCACTCAATACCAACCCTACCCAGGTATTAATGTGGATTAAAAAAAGCATAAGAAAGTCAACTGGCCTAAGAAGCTGTTCGAACAGTTAAGAAATAAGAGGGATCACAACAAATAATGCGAGTTTTATAAAGACATTGATCATACAATTGACGAGTGTTACTCGCTAAAGGAAGAGATCGAATGACTTCTACAAAAAGGGTCCCTCAAGAGATTTGTAAGTCTGACAAGAAGGGAAAGTCCCTGTAGACAACCCGACATTAAGAGAGATAATTCTAGCTCAAATAATGATGATGAGCATAGAAACTCGAGGAATCCAGATCCATACAGGCCGTATGTTGGGGTCATAAACATGATTACTGAAGGATCATCATATGGAGAAGACCTCTTTAAGAAGTAAAAGGGGAAAGACATTTATCTCTCCTATCGAGCTGAACAGTTTGCTTCGATCATCATATTCAGTGAAAATGCTCGAGATGTAATATTTCCCCGTGAGGGTACTTTAGTCATTAAGGCTCGGATCAATAATTTTGATGTGAAAGGGATTTTGATGAATAATGGCAGCATCGTAAATATTTTCATGTTGCAGGCTTACAGAGCTATAGGATTGTCAATTGAGGAGCTGAAATTGAATGCCATCCCGCTGATCGGGTTTGGCAATGCAACAGTTCCTCTAGTGGGATCCATCGAGCTATTCGTTGAACTTAGCCAAGAGACACTTGCCCATATCTACAAGGTAACCTTTATGATTATTGATATGATTTTCACCTATAACACCATTTTTGGTAGGCCCTTACTCTTTCAGACCAAAGCTGTCACTAATATATGATATATGGTGATGAAAATCCCCATAAAAAGAGGCGTTGCCATCCTTAGAGGTGACCAAAAGGCATCCCGAGAAGATTACATCACCATGATCAAGCAGCAGAGAGAAGCCATAATTCTGGAGCTAGGTCCGGAAAGAATATGAATTGGCAGAAAGGCTAAAAATGGATCCCACCGAAGCGGTAAAGGTAAAGCACTATCGAAAGGCAAGAGTGTCAAGGTTGGGACTAGTATGAGCTCGAAAGTGGAGGATGCAATCATGCAGGTTTTGATGATCAATAGAGCATCTTTCGCCCGAAAGCCACAAGATATCCCAAGGATCGATCCTAAAGTGATCATCCACAAGCTCAATATGGACCCAACCCATAGATCGATTAGGTAAAGGTTGCGCAAGCATGCTTATGATTGGAAGAAATTCATATTCGATGAGGTTGATAGGCTGTTAAAGGCTGGTATGATCCAAGAGGTCGATTATCCAGAGTGCCATGCCAACATGGTCTTGGTTAAAAAGAAGATAGGAGAGCTACGAATGTGCATGAACTTAACAAATCTTAATAAGGCGTATTCGAAAGACAGCTATCCCATGCTAAGTATAGATTAGTTAGTGGACATAACTGCATGCCATGCCATCTACTCTATTCTCGACTCGTATGCTAGCTATCATCAGATCTTGATATGGCTTTTGGATCAAGAAAAAATAAGTTTTATTACAGATGATGGAACCTTTTGCTACAAGGTAATGCCATTTAGTCTGAATAATACAAGTGCCACATACTAGCATCTCATGAACAAAATTTTTAAAGACCAGATCAAACGAAATGTGAAAGTTTATATGGATGACATGATCGTTAAAAGTAAAAGCCCGTCTGTCGATTTGGCAAAAGTTTTTTGCACACTGAACAAGTTTCAGATGAAGTTCAACCCTAAGAAGTATATTTTTGGGATTTCGTCGGGAAAGTTTTTAGGCTTCATGGTTTCTCAAAGGAGGATCTAAGCTAACTCGAAGAAGATAAAGGCCATCCTTGAAATGCAACCTTCGAGAAACATAAAAGATATTTAGAAGCTAAATGGAAGAATCACAGCCCTCGAAAGATTTATTTCCTCCTCAGCCAAGCGTTGCACTCCATTCTTCAAGAAGCTGAGGAAGAATTACACTTTCAACTGGGAAACGAATTGCCAATAAGCTTTTGAAGAGTTAAAGAAATTCCTCATCGACCCACCACTACTAAGCCAATCGGTCCCAGGTGAATCTTTATCTTTATTTGTCTACCTCTGGTTAAGTTGCTCTAGGAGTCCTGATTAGAGAAGAAGGAACCCAACAACTGCCAATATACTACGTGAGCTAGGTGCTCAGAGGGATAGAATTGAAGAAGGGCCCGATCAAGTAGCTTATCATTGCCCTCATGATGTGCATATAAAAACTAAGGCAATATTTTAAAGCACACACCATCGTGGTCTAATTGGGTCAGTCGATACGAAAAATTCTTCAGACCTACGACCTAGAGGGCAAGATGGTAGGATGAGCAATCAAGCTCCAATCATGAGATATGAGGTACAAGCCTAAAACGACAATAAAAGTGTAGGCACTAGCAGATTTTATGCTTGAGTTCACAGGCGAAGAGATTGACGCTCAGCCCCAACGACTGATGCGAGAGATGATCGTGGATGGAGTCTCGAATGACACCCGAGGAGGTGTGGGAATCGTAATAACTGGCCCCTCAGCATCGCAATAAGGTATGTAATTAGACTTAATTTTAAAGTATCTAATAATGTGGCAGAATACGAGGCACTTCTTCAAGGCCTAAGGCTACTCTATGTCATCCAATCGGAGTCAGTAAATATAAAGAGCGACTCTCAGCTCGTGACTAGCCAAATTCTAGGCATTTTCGAAGCAAGGAAGACTAATATAATTTAGTACCTGACGAAGGTTAAGGCCGCACTCAGAATTTTGGAAGAGTCTGGATTAGAGTGGCTTCTCCAGAAGGTATTGAGAGATCAAACAGCAGCGACGATTGGCTTGCCAAAGTGTACGCCTTCGAACAGAAAGTGATAGAATAAAATATCATGGTTATCGACCAAATATCCTCCTCTTTAGATAAACCAAAGATGATGAAGATTGAGCAAGTGGATGATGCATGGATGAGCCAGATCAGATGATTCTTACAAACAGAGCAACTACCTGAAGATAAAGCTAAGCTTGAAAGGTATCATGCAAATCTCTCAACTATTTTATAATTAACGGCGATTTGTACAAAAAACCTTTCATTCATCCTTGACTCAAGTGCATGACGAAGGAAGAATGAGACTATATTCTGAGAGAGATCCATGAAGGCATTTATGGAGCATACGAAGCCAGCAGGGCCATGACGAAAAAAGTACTCAAGATTGGATACTTTTGGCCAAGCATTTTCAAAGATGCTTAGGAGAAAACGAGAAGATGCCAACAATATTAGATTCATAAAAGGATCATAAAACAACCAGTGGCAGACCAACAGCTGATCGGGACCACCTAACCATTCGACTAGTGGAGCCTGAATATTCTAGAACCCTTTTCTCAAGGCAAATGGCAGATGGAATTCCTTATTGTAGCCGTTGACCACTTCTTCAAATGGATCGAGGCAGAACCTCTGGCACCGATCACAGCATAAAAGGTTAGGAACTTTGCCTGAAAGGTCATCATTTGCAGGTATGGCTTACCCAAAATGTTTATTGCAGATAATGGCAAGCAGTTCAATAGCTTCATCTTTAGAAACTTTTACCAAGGCCTGAACATCAGCCTCAGATTCACTTTAATCGCTCATCCATAAAGCAATGATATGACCGAAGTCTCCAATTGGACAATCCTAGAAGGGCTAAAGAAGCAACTAAGTGAAGTAAAGGGCAACTAGACTGAAGAATTACAAAGCATCCTATGATCTTACAGAACTTCCCTAAGGGCAAGCACTCACCAAATGCCATTCTCTTTTATTATGGCTCCGAGGCAATGATACTAGTAGAGGTAGGTGTCCCTTCCTATCAGACGATATTCTATTCCGATCGAATGAACATCCAGGAAAGGTGTCGAGATTTAGACCCGATAGGAGAAAGGAGAGAAGATGCCTATGCCAAAATTGTTGTCTATAAGCAAAAGGTTGTCAGATATCACAACATGAAGGTGAAGTCAAGAACTTTCAATGTTGGTGACCTAATGCTCAGGAAGGCAGACATAAAGATAGGAAATGCAGAAGTCAGGAAGCTAATACCTAATTGGGAAGGACTTTACGAAATCTCTAAGGTCTTAAGCTCAAGTACAAACAAGCTCAAAATCCTAGATGGACTGAAAATCCCCAGGAGTTGAAATGTCGAGGTACTCAAGAAGTACCACATGTAATCTCATATCTGGAATTGAATTCAATAAACAGAGAAATTCGTTTCCATCTTCATAAAATGTATATTTGGTGTAAGTTGTCTGTTAGGCTCAACGCCCATCCCAAGCCGAAAATGTTAAAGTTGGAGTCTATTTATTTGTAGGTTAAATTAATGCTTAGTACAACTTATCCACTAGGCTCGACGCTTATCCCGAGCCAAAAATGCAAAAGTTGGAGTCCATTTATTTACAGGTTAAATTAATGCTTGGTACAACTTATCTGCTAGGCTTGATGCTCATCCTAAGCTGAAAATGAGAAAGTTGGAGTCCATTTATTTGTAGGTTAAATTAATATTTGGTGCAACTTATCCGTTAGGCTCGACGCTCATCCCAATCCGAAAATGTGAAAGTTGAAGTCCATTTATTTGCAGGCCAAATTTTTCCAAGGCAATTTATCTGGCTTATCAACTAGGTTCAATACTAATCCCGAGCTGAAAATGCGAAGGTCGAATGGAATCAATAGCTTCTCCCCAGTTAAGTGTTATGCAACGATCACAAATCGAAATGAAAATTAAAATACCAATTCGATGTATGAAATTATTCTGAAAGCCCCAAGTGAATGCGAGTGTAATGGCCTCAACACCAGATCAGCCGTGAACAGTGCTTTTCGATGGTGAATAGTAATTTTCGGGCCGTAAAGGACACTCGAAAGTAAAAAATATTTTATTTAACCATCGTAAAGTATTAGTCATAGTGAGTCTGGGGTTGAAATTTGAAGTGAAATCGAGGTCAAATGAACCTTTAAGAGTCAAAAATACGAAAAAGATAGTGAATCAATTTTCTTTATAGGAAATATGACTTGGTTTTGCATAAGTTATTAAAAATAGTAAACGAACTCCATAAATTGTCATATTTTTCAATTCTTTATGAATTTTTATGTAGAATATTTTGGTAGTAAAAATTAAATTTTTTGGTGATACCGACAGTTGTCGAATCGGACCGATAAGTTTGAATCGGATAAATAATAGACTCTGATTGAGCTAAAAATTTGTGTACTACCTATTTTTGATGTGATAAGAGTGATGAAATTATTTTTGAAGTAATTTGAAGTGAGCAAGAGAGAGAATTTAGATTGGACCTTAATAAGCCTAAAATAGGTCTTACCATTTTAGTGGGTTAAGCCCACTCATCAAGCCGAACTTTGGGCCCATTAAGAGAGTATTTAAGAGCTGAAAAATCTGAGAATGACCCAAATTTTTCCAGCTCCTCTCCCTTCTCTCATCAAGGCCGAACCTTGCTCCCTTTCCCTCTCTTTTTAATTTGTTCCATATCCACTCAATATCTCACTTGGCTCTCAACATAAAAACTGTTATTCCATCACTCTAGAACACAATTATAGCCTCAAGTATCTGATTTTCTCAAAGGAAAGGAAGATTTCAAGGTTACAAAGTTTAGGATTTTAAGGTAACTTTTGGATAATTAGTATTTTTAATTAATTCTTTAGTGGTTTCCTAAATTTTTTGAGGTGTAGATTATGAATATGAGCTTAATTTCTACATTTGAGAACAAAAAAAATAAGAAATTCTAAGCTTAAGTGGCCGATCATGGTAGGTGAGAAAGAAGAAGAAAAGCAATCAAAGGCTAAGGACAAAGGAAAGGAAGTCTAGGCATCCTTGTGCAATAGAAATTGGTATGTGGCTAATAAATCTAAATATTTTCTATTTTATTGAATTATTTTCCTTTATGTATTTAGGAAAAAAATTGCTAAATTGCTTAAATAATGCAATTGATGTGAGGAAAATACAATTAGATCATGTATGATGTTAGTTGAATGTTTAAAATGGAGTATACAAAATTTTAAGGTTAAAATAGTGAGATGGACAAAATTTTCCTTAGGAAAAATATAGTGATTTTTACATGAAATTGATATATAATAGCCTAAATTAATTATAAATATCATAATTAACATCCATGAATTTTTAAATGATTTATGAAATTTATTAGAAATTTTTAAAGCTTGGTAATAGTGTATGTAAGTTGTGAAATTGATGAATTATAAAGAAATAATTCATAAATTTAGTAAATATGGGTAGTAAATGTGAAATAATGTGTATATAAATTTTTAGAGAATTTATGTACATTATATGAATAAATGAGAAATAAAATGTTAATTATGTTCAATGAAAAATATTGAATTATTGAAAAATAAATAAATAAAATGAAGGAATAATGGAAATAAATGTGAATAGTATGCATATTTTTTTAAGAAATTTATATGTAATAATAAAGTATTTTTGAAATAAATTATGGAATATGTATAAGAAAAATTATTGAATTATGAAGGAATAATTCAATAAAGGGTGAAAAGTTGTAAATTAGTATGAATTAATTTACTATCATTGAAAAGACAGTGAAACGAAATTTTTGAAAATGAAAAAGTTCATAAGAATTATGAACTAATTAAAAGTAAATAAAAGTATGAACAATAATGCCCTTAGAAATAATCAGGCAGTAAAAACTAGCTCAGGATATAATTGACTGGCTATAGGGATATCTTTGTATCATGGTGCAAGTCATGGTGACTTGTTATGCTATGGATTAGATCTCTGATCACCATAGCTTTCTCTGTCTCTGCTCTCTACTCTGTGAGAATTGATCCCTTGGGGGTCATTTCTCTATCTCTGTTGTGGCCTTGTGGGGTTTACGTCCCGTATATTCGGTTTGAGATTTTCTGCCAGGTCTGAACAGGGGTATAATGAAAGTAAAATGTGAAAATATGAAAAGAAAGTCAAAAAAATGCTAATTAAAATTGAAAAAGGACTAATTTGAAAGAAAAAGAAAGTTTAGGGACAAAATCATAATTTTTTCTAAAAGAGTAAAAATTAAGCAAATTAATTAAGGATTGCTTAATTGAGGGTAAAACGATCAATCAATGGTTAAACTATTTAAAAATAAAATTTTATTGTCAACAAGGACTAAAATATAATTTTACATAAAAATGTCCAATTAAGTGTAAATTGAGGCTGAGTGCCTTAATTAATAGCTTAAATATCAAAAAGAAGCAAAATAAGGTTAAATTTGTAATTTAACAATAGAAAGGAACTAAATTGAATAAAAGTAAAAATTTTGAATTAAATGTATAATTTAATAATAATTAAGTATTGGATGAATAAAAATGTGCTAAGATTAAAATGATATTTGAAAGGAAAGGTTAATGATTTATTTAAGCTGTGCTTGAAAGGTTAAAGATGAAAATTTTTGCATAATTAAACTATGCAAGTTAATCGTGGGAAATATTTATATTGTTAGTCACCACTTGGCATGTCAAGTACTCAGTGCGTAGTTATGACTGCGTGCAGGTATGCAGGTGCTGGAGCAAGATTATACTTTAAAGGATTTCTTTTGATGGATATAGGACTTATACTTTTGTGGCATGTATCTATGAAACTAATACTTATGGATTTGTATATTATAAATATGTATGTAAGAGTTGATATTTTAGGTTGTAATATTGAATGGTTTGTGATTTAAATTGAGATTTAGTAGATGTGAATGAATGTATGTGTAATATATGGGTGAATGTGATATGGTAAAGAAATGAATGGTGTCATGAGATGATGAGCAATTAATGATTATATGATATTGTTGTGTCTCTGAGAGACTGTGTTTTGTTTGCATTTTAGGGGGATAGTAAGATTTACAGCCGTTATATGGCGAACCTTTAAAGTGTTTTTATCCTTAAGATTTTAAAAGTTGGACTTAGAAGTTAAACAAGGTTGATAAAAAAAATTATGGCATGTGACTGGTCGGAACAGTTCTAGTTACACTGTTAAGTGATAAGGGTGTTACGTTTAGTGATATCAGAGTAGTGGTTTAGACGGTTCTTAGATCGGAGTGAGTATTAATGCTTGATTTAATTACATATATACATGCCAATTGTTCTTTTGAGAAGGTGTTTTGGAAATTAATGTATTCTTGCTCCCTTCTGTTTTATAGTGAAAAATGTCTGGAGAACAGAGCCGTGAGGTGGGTGATAACATGAGTGAGGCCTCCAATAATATGGGGCAACAGGGGGTCTCACAACAGCATGTGCCTCCACCTCCTCCTCCTCAGTTAAACTTTCTCAATCTGATGTCAGATTATATTTAGCAACGACTTCAGAATGCCCAAGCCCAGGCACAGCCATCAGTGGTACAGATTTAGCCACCAGCTCTGCCCAGAAGAAAACCTATTCTAGAGCAGTTAAAAAGACTTGGGGCTAAAGATTTCTCAGGATGTGATCCTTTGACACCTGCAGCAGCAGATGAGTGGTTGTTTAAGATCACGAGGTGTTTTGAGATTACCCACAGTTCCCTAGAAGAAAAATTTGAGGGCATAGTTGCTTTGCTATAAGGTCCAACATTTATTTGGTGGGACTCAGTTAGGAGACATACTCCAGCAGACCGGTCGAACTGGGACTCAGTTAGGAGACATACATCGGGTCTAAGTATAAAATTGTTATGCACGATGCCTTCTAGAGGTTGAAATAGGGTAATAGCATAGTGGCAGAGTATGATAGAGCGTTTGAGCGCTTATCTTGATGAGAGTCAGGCCACAGAGGAGAGATTATGTCAGCGATTTTAGAGAAGGTTGCATACTGAGCTGAGGCAGATTATTGGGGCTCAGCATTACCCCGATCTGCGGTCCATGATTGAAGTGGCTATCAAATTAGAAGCCACTCAAGCTGAGAGACAGTCCAGGTTTCAACAAAAGAGAAAGTAAGGATAGATTTGTGGTAAGTCTGGATAGGGTAAGAAGCAGAAGGGTCAGCAGGCACCTCAGGGTCACCCACCAGCAGGCCGAGGACAGGGCAGTGCATCCCAGGGCAAATCTACAGCCACCACAGCTTCTAGTGCACCCAAAGGCATAGATGGTGGGATACCAGTATTGTGTGACCATTGTGGCAAGACACATTCTGGGGAGTGTAGATTACTGACCGGAGCTTGTTTTAGATATGGATTCCGAGATCATCGTATCAGAGACTGTCCTTTGCAATAGAATGCTTCAGCCGCCTCACCAGTATCTGGTACAGGGCCATCAACTCCATGAGGACGTGGTAGGGGAGCCGCCCCTAATATATCAGCCTCCAGACTAGCTGGTCAGTCATCCCAAGGATAGAGGCGATCAGTGGAATAAACATATGCTGTCAGGGCCCGAGAAGAAGAGGATGCTCCTGATGTGATTGTGGGTAAGTTTGTTCTATTATCTGATTTTGTACATACATTGATTGATCCTGGCTCCACACACTCTTACATTAGCACTAAATGGCACGGGATAAAGGGATGAAAGAGATATGCTTCGATCAGGATATCTTGGTGAATAATCCTCTGGCAATAGTGTGGTAGTAAATAAGATTTATAGACAGTATCCTATCGGCGTCCAGAGACATGTATTCCTAGCAATCTGATCGAGTTACCCTTTTGTGAGTTTGACTTGATTATGGGAATTGATTGGCTATCCGCCCACCAAGCAACCGTTGACTACAGAAAGAAGAGAGTCACCTTACGACTTCATAATGGTGATAAAATCACAATTGTGGGTGTGAGATCTGATTTCTTCTCTGATGTCATATCAGCTACTGCAGCTAAAAGACTAATTAGGAAAGGTACTGAAGCTTATTTATGTTATGCAGTCAAGGCAAAGAAAGATTGTCTACAAGTGTCTACTATTAGGGAGTTCTAGGATGTGTTCTCGGATAAGCTTCCGGGTTTACCACCTGAAAGAGAAGTGAAATTTTCCATTGACGTCGCTCCTGGTAGTGCTCCCATTTCTATTACTCCATATAGAATGGCACCTATATAATTGAAAAAGTTAAAGATTCAGCTTTAGAAGTTGCTTGACAAGGGGTTTATCAGACCCAACACTTCTCCATGGGGAGCACCTGTCCTATTTATAAAGAAAAAGGATGGGACTCTTCGGTTGTGCATTGATTATAGGCAGCTGAATAAAGCGACTATAAAGAACAGATATCCTCTTCCTCACATTGAAGACTTATTTGACCAGCTTAACGGAGCAGGTATCTTCTCCAAAATTGATCTGAGGTCGAGTTATTATCATATAGGGGTGAAGGAAGTTGACGTACCCAAAACTGCTTTTCGTACCAGGTATGGCCACTATGAGTTCTTGGTCATATCTTTTGGGCTTCCAAAAGCACTGGCAGCCTTCATGGATTTGATGAATACAGTTTTTTACCCCTACTTGGATCAATTTATAGTGGTTTTCATTAATGACATCCTGATGTATTCTAAGACACCCAAAGATCATGACAAGCACTTGAGGATTGCTCTGCAGACTCTGAGAGAGAAGCAGTTGTATGCCAAATTCAGTAAATGTACTTTTTGGATGAATGAGGTATCGTTTCTGGGTCATGTCATATCTGCAGAGGGCATCAAAGTAGATCCTTCAAAGATTGAGGCAATCCTTCAGTGGAAGCCACCCAAGAATGTGACTGAAGTGCGAAATTTTTTGGGATTGGTTGGGTATTATAGGAGATTCATTAAGGGCTTCTCCACCATTGCAGTTCCCCTGACACGACTGCTATAAAAGAATGTTAAATTTATATAGACTGACATGTGTCAAGAATGTTTTGAGAAGCTTAAACTATGTTGACAGAAGCTCCTATCCTTATACAACCTAAGTCAAGCAAAGATTTTGTGATCTATAGCGATGCCTCCAGAAATGGTTTAGGTTGTGTTCTGATGCAGAAAGGTAAAGTGATTGCTTATGCCTCCTGACTACTTAAAACTCATGAGAAAAACTATCCTACTCATGATTTAGAATTGGCAACTATTATTTTCGCATTGAAGATGTGGAGGCATTATCTGTATGGTGAGAAATGCTATATTTTCTCGGATCACAAAAGTTTGAAATATCTGCTTACCCAGAAAGAACTCAACCTCATACAAAGATGCCATATGGAGTTGATTAAAGATTATGATTGTTACATCAACTACCATCCAGGGAAAGAGAATGTAGTAGCTGATGCGCTTAGTAGGAAATTTATGTCAGGTAAGGTTAATGCTTTTGAATGAATTTGTATAAGATATTGATAAGTGTAAATGATTAATAGTGATCTTTGTAACTCCTCGGGCTATGAATGCCAGTCTGAGTATGGCACCAGATGGAGCTGTAGTAGCCAAGCTGCGAGTTAAACCAGACTTTGTACATCAAGTAAAAGTGGCTCAGAATAAAGATGACCGATTATTAGCTATTGTGAACAAGCTTCAATATAGTGGTGAAAGTGACTACTCTCTGTCCAGTGATGGAAGTCTTTGTTATAAAGGAAGACTTTGTGTTTTCGCTCAAAAAGAATTGAAAAAAAATATACTAACAGAAGCAAACCATAGTAGCTATGCCATGCACCCTGGAAGTAATAAAATGTACCAAGACTTGAAAGCCTACTATTGGTGGCCAGGCATAAAATGTGATGTGACTGAATTTGTAAGTAAATGTCTGACATGTCTGCAGGTGAAAACAGAGCATCAGGTTCCTTCGAAACTACTACAACCACTTGTTATTCCAGAGTGGAAATAGGATGAGGTAACTGTGGACTTTGTTACTGGCTTACTTGTGACTCAGAGGAAGCATGATGCTATCTGGGTAATTGTTGACTGGCTCGCTAAATCTATTCATTTCTTACTAGTACGGATGGATTATTCCTTGACAAGGATGGCAGAGATCTATATCAATGAGGTGGTTAGGTTAAATGGAGTGCCTACATCAATTATTTCTAACAGGAATCCCGGGTTTACTTCTGATTTCTGAAAAAGTTTTCAGGATGCTCTGAGTACTAGACTTCACCTCAGCATAATATTTCACCCTCAAACTGATGCTAGTCCGAGTGGGTGATTCAGATATTAGAGGATATGCTTAGATGTTGTATTCTTGAGTTTGGCACCAACTGGGAATAGCACTTGCCCTTGGCTGAGTTTACATATAATAATAGCTACCGGTCCAGTTTGAAAATGGTGCCTTTTGAAGCTTTATATGGTAGGAAGTGTAGAACTCCATTATGCTAGACCGAATTGAGTGAGAGAAAACTATTAGGTTCAAATTTGATCCGTGACTCTAAAGAAAAAGTTTAGATTATTAAAAGCTGATTGAAAGAAGCAAAGGACCATTAGAAATTATATGCTGATCTGAAGAGAAAAGATATTGAGTTTCAGGTTGGAGACAAGGTTTTTCTAAAGGTATCTTCGTGGAAGAAAGTTTCAAGGTTTGGAAGGAAGGGTAAGTTGAGCCCTAGATTCATAGGCCCATATGAAATACTTCAGCGAGTGGGTCTCGTAGCCTACAGATTGAAGCTACCATCTGCTTTAGAAAAGATACATGATATTTTTCATGTGTCTATGCTCATTCGATACAGGTCGGATCCAAGCCATGTGATAGCACCGGATGAGATTCAAGTTCAGACTGATATGACCTATGAAGAAAGGCCTATGAAAATCTTGGCTAGATAAATTTGACAACTCGAAAATAAGCAGATATCGTCAGTAAAGTTCCTATGGCATCACCACAATGTAGAGAAGGCTACATGGGAACCTGAGATGACCATGAGATAGCAATATCCTCTACTCTTCAATTCAAGTAAATTTCAAGAACGAAATTTATTTTAAGTAGGGAAAAAATGTAATGGCCTCAATACTGGGTCAGCCGTGAACAGTGCTTCCTGATGGTAAATAGTGATTTTCGGGCCAAAAAGGACACCCGAAAGTCAAAAATATTTTATTAGATCACCGAAAATTATTGGTCATGGTGAGTCCGGGGTTGAAATTTGAAGTGAAATCAGATCAAATGGATCTTTAAAAATAAAAAATACGAAAAAGGAAGCGAGTCAATTTTTCTAATAGGGAATGTGACTTGATTTTGCATAAATTATTAAAAATAGTAAACGAACTCCATAAATTGCCATATTTTTCAAATCTTTATGAATTTTTATGTGGAATATTTTGGTAGTAAAAATTGAATTTTTCGGTGATATTGGCAGTTATAGAATTAAATCGATAACGGACTCCGATTGAGCTAAAAATTTGTATACTACCTATTTTTGATGTGATCAGATTGATGAAATTATTTTTGGAGTAATTTAAAGTTAGAAAGAGAGAGAATTTAGATTGGGCCTGAATGAGCCTTAATATTTAAGTGGGTTAAGCCCACTCATCAAATCTAAATTTGAGCCCATTAAGAGAGTATTTAAGAGCTGAAAAATCTGAGAATGACCCAGATTTTTCCAGCTCCTCTCCCTTCTCTCATCAAGGCCGAACCTTGCTCCCTCTCCCTCTCTCTTTAATTTGTTCCACATTCACTCAATATCTCACTTGGCTCTCAACATAAAAACTGTTATTCCATCACTTTAGAACATAATTATAGTCTCAAGCATCTGATTTGCTCAAAGGAAATGAATATTTCAAGATTACAAAGTTTAGGATTTTAAGGTAACTTTTGGATAATTAGTATTTTTAATTAATTCTTTAATGGTTTCCTATATTTTTTGAGGTGTAGATTATGAATATGAGCTTAATTTCTGCATTTGAGAAAAAAATAATAAATTCTAAGCTTAAGTGGCCGACCATGGTAGATGAGGCAGAAGAAAAAAAGCAATCAAAAGCTAAGGGCAAAGAAAAGGAAGTTTAGGCACCCATGAGCAAGAAAAATTGGTATGTGGCTAATAAATCTAAATATTTTCTATTTTATTGAATTATTTTTCTTTATGTATTTTGGAAAAAAATTGCTAAATTGCTTAAATAATGCAATTGATATGAGGAAAATACAATTAGATCATGTATGATGTTAGTTGAATGTTTAAAATGGAGTATAAAAATTTTTAAGGCTAAAATAGTGAGATGGCCGAAATTTTCCTTAGAGGAAATATAGTGATTTTTGCATGAAATTGATATATAATAGCCTAAATTAATTATAAATATCATAATTAGCATCCATAAATTTTTAAATGATTTATGAAATTTATTAGAAATTTTTAAAGCTTGGTAATAGTGTATGGAAGTAGTGAAATTGATGAATTATAAAGAAATAATTCATAAATTTAGTAAATATGGGTAGTAAATGTGAAATAATATGTATATAAATTTTTAGAAAATTTATGTACAATACATGAATAAATGAGAAATAAAATGTTAATTATGTTCAATGAAAAATATTGAATTATTGGAAAATAAATCATTAAAATAAAGGAATAATGGAAATAAATGTGAATAGTATGCATATAAATTTTTAAAAAATATATATGTAATAATAAAGTATTTTCGAAATAAATTATGGAATATGTATAAGAAAAATTATTGAATTATAAAGGAATAATTCAATAAAGGGTGAAAAATAGTAAATTAGTATGAATTAATTTACTGTAATTAAAAAGACAATAAAACCAAATTTTTGGAAATGAAAAAATTCATAAGAATTATGAACTAATTAAAAGTAAATAAAAGTATGTACAATAATGTCCTTAAAAATAATCAGGTAGTAAAAACTAGATTATGATATAATTGGCTGGCTATAGGGATATCTTTGTACCGCGGTACAAGTCATGACGCCTTGTTATGTTATGGATTAGATCTCTGATCACCATGGCTTTCTTTATCTATGTTCTCTGCTTCGTGAGAATTGGTCCGTTGGGGTCATTTCTCTATCTCTGTTATGGTCCTGTAGGGTTCATGTCCCATGTATCCGGTTTGAGATTTTATGTCGGATCTGAACTAGGGATATAATGAAAGTAAAATGTGAAAAAAAGTGAAAAATGCTAATTAAAAGTGAAAAAGGACTAATTTGAAAGAAAAAAAAGTTTAGGGGCAAAATCATAATTTTTCCTAAAAGAGCAAAAATTAAGCAAATTAATTAAGAATTGCTTAATTAAGGGTAAAACGGTCAATTAATGGTTAAACTATTTAAAAATGAAGTTTTATAGTTAACAAGAACTAAAATATAATTTAACATAAAAATGTCCAACTAAGTGTAAATTGAGGTTTAGTGCCTTAATTAATAGCTTAAATATCAAAAAGAAGCAAAATAAGGTTAAATTCGTAATTTTACAATAGAAAGGGACTAAATTGAATAAAATTAAAAGTTCTGAATTAAATGTATAATTTAATAATAATTAAGTATTGGATGAATAAAAATGTGCTAAGATTAAAATAATATTTGAAAGGAAAGGTTAATGATTTATTTAAGTTGTGCTTGAAAGGTTAAAGATGAAAATTTTTGCATAATTGAACTATGTAAGTTAATCGTAGGAAATATTTAGATTGTTAGTCACCACTGGACATGTCAAGTGCTTAACACGTGTTAAAGATATAAGACTTATAATTTTGTGGCATATATATATGAAACTAATACTTATGGATCTGCATATTGTAAATATATACGTAAGAGTTGATATTTTGGGTTGTAATATTAAATGGTTTGTGATGTAAATTGAGATTTAGTAGATGTGAATGAATGTATGTGTAATATATGGGTGAATGTGATATGGAAAAGAAATGGATGTTATGATAAGATGATGAGTATTGAATGATTATATGATATTGTTGTGCCTCTGAGAGGCTGTGTGTTGTTTGTGTTTCATGGGGATAGTAAGATTTATAGCCGTTATATTGCCAAAATTTTATTTAGTGCATAGTATTTTGGACAGTTATAGGTCATCGGCGAACATTTAAAGTATTTTTATCCTTAAGATTTTAAAAGTTGGACTTAGAAGTTAAACAAGGTTGATAAAAAAAATTTCTAGCGTGTGGCTAGTTGGAACAGTCCTGATTACACTATTAAGTGATAAGGGTGTTACAGTGAGGCCTAAAGATCATCTGTTATGCTAGGCATTCATATGGTCGACCGATCATGCATTTCGATTGAATCACGAGCCTAAGCTTCTAAGCCTAGTTCTTAACTTATGCCAGATGATCGACTGATTGCGCTCTTCCAAACAGCCGTTGGTTTACGAGTTATTTTTCTACAGGTTCAGAAGTATCTTTACTACTTAATTTGTTGATTCGATTAACATCGATACAATTAAAGTAGAAAATTTAAAGATATTACTGAAAATGAGAACATTCATTGGATTTCATTGAAAGCATATAGAAGGCACATCTGAAAAAAAAAGATTGCATTTTATTGAGATAATAAATTATACAAGTTACAAAAGTTACAAATTTTACAAAAAAAAGAAGAAAAATTCTAAGTTTGTATATCTACAATTTCAGCATTAGCCGGCTACCCGACAGGATCGACGGTAGGCTCAGGGTTTATCTCCTCTGCAGCAGGTTCTGTAGTCGATCCAGCAGCAGGCTCCGAAAGCAGGGAAACTACAGGTTTAGACTTGGCCAGCGTACCGAAATAAGCTTCGATCGGTGAGGGGTATCCACATGTTGTTCTTCGTGCTCTCGACTATCCCCTCCTGAAGAGCCTCCTCCTCGTTATCGTTAGATGAAGGATCGGGCAAGATGCCTGGATCCTCCATCCAATCGAGATCGACTTCAGGAAAACGTCTTTCGACTTCATGGATTAAGTGAGACAACAGCTTCCTTTGGGCTTCACCCAGTTGATCGAGTAGTTGGTCCTTCTGAGAGCAAGCTCCTTCTCATGCCTCCCGCTCCATGCCAACTCCTTCTACTGCAAAGTGGCCTTCATGAAGTCCCACTCGATGCATAGCTAGTCACGCTCCACAAAAGCTTTACCTTGCCCTCATTGGCTTTGGTACACTCGGAGGTTAGAACCTGGCACTCAGCAGTCAGTTTGGTGATGTCTTCCTCGAGCTTCTGCCATTGGGTGCTATCAGTAGTTAGACGCGTGACTTTTCCCCTTAACCAGTTGATTTTGCCCCGTCTAGCCTTCAATTCTTAGGCGCTCTGGAAAGCTTCCTTCTTCAGAGTATCCACCTCCAATTAAAAAAGAGAGGTCTTCTTCTTAGCTGCATCGATCTTGGCATCTGCCTTCTCCTTTGATCGAATGACGTTCTCTAATTTTGCCTTCAAAAAATTTTCTATGTCGTGTAAGCGCAAGCTCCTCTTGATCAGCTAAAAAAATATTTTTTTAGAAAATCACCGAGAAAGGTAGACTTGCTAAAACAAAAAAGGTAAGAAATTAAACTTCACCTCCAGGCTCTGCTGCTTGAATAGGGTGCATTCCCGATCGAGCAAGCTGGGATCTCCTATATCCTTAAAGTCATCTTCCTAGAGAAGATCTCGACAAATGAAGTTGGAGACTGCCTTATCGCTTATAGACCAGTTGTTGCCAAAGTTCTCACTCAGCATATCCTTCAGGAGCATGGTTTGCCTCTTAGAGGCTCTCCCTACTGCCCTCCTGGAAGATTCACCTTATCTTGGTGCCTTGCCTTTAGCTGCAGCTCGAACATTTGCTGCAACCACCAGGTCAACCACTTTTTTCTACGCTGCCTCCTCGACCTGCCTCTGGACAGCCTCGTCTAGCTCAACCGTCTTTTTTTGTGCAACCTCCCTTAGAAGCGGGATGCTGAAGAAGCTGGCATCAGGCAAAGTCTCCTTCGAATTGGACTTGTCCCTCAACCACAATCGCCTTAACAGAACCCGACCCTCTGCACCAAACTGAAAGGTTGCAGGTCCAAAAATGGTTAACACCGGATGGGAGGCAGACATAGTAGCAGTAGTTGCAGTGGAAGAAGGACCACCTACCGGACCTCTTGAAGGTTGGATTGATGAAGAGAGCGCGAGCTCCTTCTCTTCGTCTTTTCCTCTCTTATAGCTCGCTCGACCTTTCTTTTTGCCTTTGCTTGATCGGCGAGCTGCTTAGCTAAATTATCTCCTCTGGCCATTTCGTCTGTAGCTGTAACACCAACATAAAATGAGATAAGCATCTTTTTATGTAATTTATGATTTGAATGCACATGCAATGCATGATTACCAATTTATGGTCCCCTTTCTTTCAATCCTGATGCTCATGTTCTATGTCTTCGTTAGCATTAGAGCTGGAGGATCCGAACAACATCCCCAAAAGATAATTGGAGTCGTATGGTCCCCCTTGCGTTGCCACGATGTCCATCAATCCCTTGATGTTGGCCTCGTACAGAGATTACCCGGCAGCTTGGTCTTTCAGGCTGGTCGCTCCCTCTGATCGGGTAAGCTAAACTCCAAATCCATTGGCCATCCCTACCAAAAAATATCTCTCCTTAAACCCTTTCAGCGAAGATGGGATGGTGAAAAGCTTCCTCTTCGATCAGCTGGTAAAGAAGTACTCTATTCCATCACTATGACCTGAAATGTAAAAAAAGTGGGTGAAGAGGTCCAGAGTTGGAGCCACCCCCTCTATTTTGCAGAAGATTGTAAAGCAGGCCATCGATCTCCACCTGTTCGAATTAAGTTGGTTTGGGGCAATCCCATATCCCCTCAGTACTGCTATCTCGAATGCTCTGAATGGGAGCCTCATCCTGCATCCAAGCTCCAAAGGTGGCAGATGAACCACTCATTCTTCTCGTGGTCGAAAGGCTCCTCCGTCATCGCCATAGAGTTAGGGCAAGCCATTACAAATACTTCTGTAGGGAAACCGTATCGAGAAGGAATTTTAGTCATTTCTCCCAAACTCAATTTGGAAAAATGAACAACCACCGGCTAGTTTTTGTATTCTTCAATGAAGCTCCTATCTATTGGTTGTCCGCTACTGGAAGCCATTTTCAGCGAAGCAAAGTAATTTCTAATCCTTAAGAAGGCTCTAGGGATCTACACTAGAAACTTTTTCTGAGAAATCGAAATGAAGATGAATGCATGAGCGTAATGAAGTAGATGAAAAAGAAATTAAAGATATGCAAGTAGGAACTACTCATGTGGATAATCTCACGAGAACTCTGAAAAAATTGCTAGAATCTAGAAGATGAAGGTTGAGAAGAAAATTTGACAGAGTTTCACTAAGGATTGTTGAAAAGTAAAGAAAAAATACTCAAAAGTCACCTTTTTATAGGCAAAAACTTCTTGAATGCATCAATCATCTCGTCGCAGGATGCTCGCTACGTGTCATTGGTGCCATTATTATGATACAAATAGTGAGACGTCATTCTCGATATGCATGTATGACATTAAATGAGAAGACAACTATTTGAACAGACGCATCTCTTTGGCTGAGTGCTTTTTAAATTTTGAAAATTTCGCCAACAGTCATCCTCTGATCGGAGCACTTCGGAGTAAAACTCACCCGATCGGACCCTTTTGGGGGAACAAGTGATAACTATAGAAATATCACACTCCAAGGTCCAAGCAATCGGCCCATTACACCTGACAGGGCCCAAAATTCATGAGCAAAAGAGCACCAAGCGTGAGCTACAAGCCAAGGAAGAGGCCACTTAATATCAGATCGGACTGATGGGACATCACATCTCAATCAGTTCATTGACACAAGGCAGAGTCCATGCCCTCTAACTGCTCCTTGTCACTTTGCCGCCACATGCTTTGACAGCCAATTATCACGTCCCAGGCACTCAAGTGCACCCCTCTTATCTCATATAAATTGTCCAATGCACAGTGACTTTAGGTATTAAATCTCTAAAACTCTCTTTCTAAGAATTTTCTCTCTAGAAAGCTATTAACTTAAGTTTTGGAGTGCATATATCTGATCTGATCGGACTTTCTTTCTTGTAGGAATTGCACATCTGATCAAAAATAACTTCAGCCAGCTCTCTCTTTTCTTAGATAAAGACCTCCTCGTTTTATCACTACCCAATCTATGAAATCTCTGCATTTACTTAAGCCAACCGAAACCGATCATATAACCACTGAATTACTTTAACTATACACTTAAGCATTAGTCAACCGATCATCTCAGCATTAAATTAGTTGTCATTACTGTGGTGACTAAAATTCTCAGCAAAATATACATGTTACTCAACCTTTATATTTATACGGTTCCCAAAAGGCCATTCTTTCTTTTTTTCAATAAAAACCTATTTGTTCTTTCTCTTTCTCCCATAGCAATCATAAATGGCGAGTTCTTCGGGCCCACAATCTCTTGGTGATGATGACTGGTTCTCCTCCAGTGAAAGAGACGATGATGTACGGTACCATAACCCTAAAAAAAACTCTATTTTAGTAACTCTGTTTTGATTCTTCTCTCTTTTTTTTTATTTTTTTATTTTTGGAATAACTAAGGTATTTGGAAGATATTTTGTTTGGGTCAGCGGAACGCTATTCTTAATGTGTTGTTTCATTGATATATATATATTATATTGTTAAAATAAATTTAAACAAATCTAATGGATTTAATTACATGATTTTAATTGCATAGGGTTAAGAAGTCATTGAAATATCCTCAGATGAAAGAGAATAAGATGCATTATTTGGTAAAAAGAAAAAGTAGGAGAAGACGAAGGAGAACATTAAGCGAGATCCTAGATTACGACTACCAGTCTGGTATTTATGTTATTATATGTTCATCTATAATTTCTTATATTGGTTATATATGGGTGTGTCTCGATATATTTGTAGAGTTATTGGCCTATTGTTATGTTGCTCAACTAAATATAATGTTTTTCTTATGCTGATTCGGAGACGTCATGGTTTAATACTGATGACACTGATGAAGAGGAAGACGAGGACAAAAAATCTTTTACTATAACCCTCACTATTTACGATTGGAATCACATACTGGTAATCAACAACAATTATAATGCATTGCTATTGGTAAAAGATGGTTGTTTCTATGTACCTATTGCTTGTTAACGGTGACAATATAACCTGTTTTCATTTAATCATGCAGAACATTCTAATGCGCATTGTTAATAAAATTTTCGGTGACATTGAAAGGCACATTAAGGTAAGGGGCCCTATAACTTTCAGGTGGTACAACATCAAGTTCAAACCATATACAAATGCACAGGGAGATGTTTATAAAGGTAGATTGGAGAGCAACTGGCGCAGGTTCGTCGGTCAAGAGAATATTGAACAAGGTGCTTTGCTACTTTTCCGGATCAGCTACAAGATCCACATTTTCGACCATGTGAAGGTGTTTTTGGTGGAAGATCCTTAGTTTATCAGAGAACATTTTTCATTTCTATTTGTTAGGATTTCCGTATGTTGTTTTTGTGAAGAAAATTTTATATGTTTGGCACTGGTAAAGTTTTTAAATCAATTTAAATATTATAACTAGTTTGAATGTTTGCATGGTAGTCCTATGAATATTTGCATGTTTGCTAATATTAATTTTATATCAATATGCTTGTAGTTTTATAAACGTTTATAAGCCATTAGGATCTTTGTTCATAATTAGAAGGGATTTAGATTGTAAAAATAATAATAACAATTAAAAAAATTTTGAAAAACATTTAATATTTTTATGCAAATATAAATGATGTTTATTATCTAATAACCAAAATATGGCCTACACTATATTTTACCTCAACGTTTTCAATTTTGAAGGTTGCCTCTTTTCAAATCATGCCATGAATACGAATTGGATAAATTTTTCAGAAAGTGTTTTAACTGTAAGTGGATAGGGCCTTTCACCATTCCTAATAATGAACTTGAATAAAATTGTAAAAAGACTTTACTATTTTGCTTTTTTTTTTTCAAATATCATTGCATTATTTCCTAATTTTATGTCGTCAATAATAATAATAATAATAATAATAATAATAATTATTATTATTATTATTATTATCATTTTTATACTGATTAAAATGTTAGTAATTACCAAGAAACACGTGAAAAAAACACATGAAAATTCCTACAAATGGCCTACACTATATTGGGGATTTTTTTTAAATAATATTTTTTAAAAAATATATTAGATTAATGGAATGTGTCAGATTTTATTTAAAAAAAATGAAATATTTTTTAAAAAATGTAGCAAAATGTTGTATTATAGCGTTGAGAGTTGTATTCGACATGTGGGTTCCACTTGCCTGAAGACGCAGCACGTGCCTGCGTTATCTATAGCAGCAGTCTCTCTTCGCCATGTGTCGTATCCCTATTGAAGACGCGTCACGTGGCGCGTGCTGATTGAAAGGGAAATAATTTCTTTTTTTTTCAAAAATTTTTATATGATCCTAATATATTTAAGTTGGTAATAATGTCATATTTCAGCGAAATCATCTTTGTTATATTATAAATAATACAAGTTTGTATTCTTGTTAATTATGCGATCCAAAAATCGGCCATGTTATTTGATAGTTTATTTTTTTCCAGAATTCTATATATATTGTTGGATTTATGTTCATTGTTATAATATTACATTAGTTTCATAGTTTTTATCCAATATCATTTTTTTACGCAGATTAAAATATTATAATTAATGGATAGATTATTTACTATAACTTTCCTATTATACCCATCTTAAATATAAAATGAATAATTAAATATTTTTAACAATAAAAATTATGGTTAGTAACATAGCATGAAAAATATAAATTGCAATGAATAAAAATAAATTAAATAATGATATAATAGAAAATTTATAGATGTCACACAACTTGGCCTACACTTTGTCATGAATAATACGATAACTTGTTTTAATATTTCAACGATGGAGAGATGTATGGCTCGGTGGGGCTTGCAATGCTAGTATAATGTATAATAATAAAAACAGTCAAATGACAATGTGTTATACTACGTACTGCATCTCTAAAACACCAAAATCTATATTCTGATTTCCTTCGGCTCTTGTAGATTAAAAAATACGTACTGTCAATTTCCAATCCAATCCAAACTCATACATTGGACTTGGGTCATAGCCCACATGTTTTTAAGATATTGGGTTACTTAAACAGAATGAATTATAAATTATTAATCCAACAGCTCAATGGGTTGGGCCATTTTTAAGGACGTTTCAGTTGGCTCAATATATGGACTTGATCAGCAACATTTTTATTCAGATATATTATTAACCATTTTTTCAATTTTAATTTTAAAAGAAGGGGGATCGGATCGATATGGAGTTTGGAAAGCATTCTTGCATTATTTCTAGGTCCACTCTTCATTCTTTAAGAATTGTTTACTGATAAAGAGAGAGATTAGAGTACTTTGTCTGATTGCAACACAAAAAACGCATGGTGATATATTTTAATAATTCTCTTCTTTTCCACCGTCCTATCATCTTCCCGTTGGTAGACAAGTTTTATGCAAATTGACAATGGCGGTGGAAAAAGGTGGAAATCTGCTAGCAAATAAAATAATTTAATGGGTTACATACAGTAAAAGGTAAGCCATGCTTTATTCAATAATTGCATTTTGGATACTGGTAAGTGGTAAGCCACAATTTTGATAGAAAATAATTAATAGCACAAGTGGCTGATAAAACCATCGGAGATAAATAAGCAAAAAATCATATTAAACTAAACAAATAAAATAAATCTGAACTTTTGTCTGGTTATTAGCACAAAATAAGTTTAACTCCTAGTAATAAGGAAAGTGATGAAAGGAAAAGAAAAGAACATCAATTTTTTTGTCCGAAGTCGGTCCGTAAATTTTTTTAAAAATCCAATTAATGAAACATTATAATTTATTTCTGGACATAATATCCGAACAAATGAAAAGAATTGAAGTTCTGTTTCAATTCTTCCATTTTCTCTTAATTTAAAAATAAAATAAATAAAACAAAATGATATTTCATAGTGTTGTTTGCCTAACTATTTTGAACATGCGGTGTTCAAAGGGATGAGAATTATTATCATCGCTGCATGAAAATAACGATAAACTTTAAATTAGCACAAATTTAACAAATGAATTGTTTAATTAGCTGATTATATTCAATGGTTGCTCACGTGTCGTACTGCCGGTGAGCCTGCGATAAAGTAGCTGAGCTGATTATACCCAATATTGAAAAATAAATAAATATAAGAATAAAAAGAGAGATGGTTGTACCGGCTACAACGAAATCCCAACGGAAATACCTAACTTTTTGAGTCGCTTTTTGGTGTACTTTTTTGAGTTAGGCAAGCAATAAAGAAGCCTCTAATGCTGCCAAGAATTAGAAGGTAACTGCTAAATGGCCAAATGAAATACGGATAAAATGTCCATGCTGCCCTTTTAATAAAATGTATTTTTGCGTCAAATTTAAATTTCAGAGTTTTTTATTGTTTTAGGTAAATCGAAATGGATTTCTATTCATCCGTGGTTTTACAAAAATTATTTAGGGTCTAATCAGTACGAAAGAGTTTATTAGACTACTTTGTGAGAAGCTGAGGTTAGGCTGCTGTGCGCCAACTGGTTCTAATTTTCTGTTCAGTGACCGTATGCTGCATTTAAATAATTTATGTGCTAGAAATCTCAATGCCATTATAATCAGATTATTCCAGTTACACCGTCCCAATAAAAATAATCGTGTTTCTTGTAAAAGAAAACGTCCATCAAAATCGCGTTTTTACAATTTTATTGTGAGCATACCATCTACTTGAAAGAAACCCATAAAGGAAAAGAATAAAATATTTTCAATTTTAATTGAATAAAAATTATTTTAATTAATAGCTTTTAAAAAAAAGTATAATATTTTTTATTCCGATGGATAATAGCCATATGATTTTTGTAAAATTATATAGAACATATTATTTCCTACTGTACCGATAAAGATTAGTATAATTAGACATTATTGATTCATAAAGTTAACATTTTTGAAATAATAATTTGATGATTTTATTTTGTAAGCAATAATTAGTATTAATTGATGAATAAAGTTGATACCTCTACCTATCAAAACGAACTTAAATTATTATTTATAGATAAAATTAAAGTTCCAATTGTAAAAGGAATTGAGATCTAATTTCCTATAGATTAAATCAATAAATCGTATATATTATTTTTAAAGACTTTGACTACTTTACTTCAATTTAACATGGTATTTTTCATTTTTAACTGTCAAATCATTACTTGCTGATCTAATAATTAAAATGTATATAAGATTCAAAAAAAAAATATAAAATACCATGAAACCAAGTTGGCAAAAACAATAATAAAAAAGAAGGCTAAAGCCCCACTTAATTATAATAATAGTTTTCAGCATTTTACAATGGGGAAGGGAGACAATAGATCTATCACCAACTACTTGTAAAATGTGAAAATTATGGATGCATGTACCAACTCAAAATTCAACAATTAATCAAATGTTAGTCAGTAACCACTCATTCAAATTCTTTCAACCAAATTAATTATTGTACACATGAAAATGAAATACATACATATGCATATGACTAAATAATGCAGCTTTTATCCAAAAATATTTATTTTTTTTAAAAAAACTCATAATTAATTTTTATTCATGTATTCCAAATTCTTATAAAAACTCGTATCGGATAAGTCTAATGTGTTTACATTTTTTTGATAATTTATCTATTAACTTTAATTTCTTATATCTAGTTGTTTTTAGGTTTAATTCCATGTCGTCTTTATGTGATTGTTAGTAAAAAGAGAAAATCTCAGTCTTCATGGATTACGTAGGAGCTTCGTGACCGAAGCTATCCACTAAAAAAGATGTGTTTAGGACGGCTTCTTCCCGTCTCTAAAGGGTCAAAATTTCATTCTGTCGCTAAAAACTTTTTTTTTTAGTTAACTCTTTGTACTCAATTATGGAGGTAGACTTGATTCTAAAATAAGCATAAGGAGTTTACATATACAAGGAGTTTCTTGTGGTCTAAATTTAGCATTAGGTGGGGGATATTAATTAGTTGATCGTTCCGATATTGTTTATTCAATATTTTATGCTTAGTTTTTATCTAGGCTTATATATGTTTTGGGTGGAAGTGGATATACACTTTATTATCATATTAAGGAATTAGTTTTTATAATTCGATAAAAAGAAAGTAGTAATTGTTATAATAAGTTAATATTTAAAAAATAAAAATCAAATTTAAACCCTATACTTGCAAATTTAAATCAATGGATTTCATTTCATCTATTTTTTTATTGAATAATTTCTAACAATAGAGAATATTATGCATCAAAAGAAAAATAGTGAGCATTATTTAAAGAACATCAATCATTATCAGTACCGATAATACCCAACTTAATATTTACCCAACTTGGCACAGTAGTTCCAGGTCCATATTAGGATAAAAGGAACCCATCGGCCCAGGTTCGGATCTCTAATTGGATCCAGACATGAAGATAACAAATAGACATAAAAACTGAAAAGATAAGGCAATTCTATTGGACTGCCAAAGCTTGGTTTTCAATAAATCACTGACATACGCCTCCATCTCGTCCATCAGTCAATGTCATATTGTCGGATATCTAATTTGATATATAGATAGACCTCTCAAGTGGCTCTATATGTCTCCTATAAATACCAAACCTTCTTACAGGCATGACACATTGAACTCTCTCAATCCCTCTTTCTTCTTTATACTCTTCCGATCCAAGCATCCTTGACTTGGGATTCAGAGTACTAGCGTCTAATCCATCCAAGCAAGCTCATTTTTTCTTGTAGGATATTCTTTGGTCTTATTCTATTGACCACCACATGAATAATCCCTTCAAACATGACATCTGTTTGATTCCCACTAGCGGCCTATTTCTTATTAAATCTCTTGATTTATCATTTGGTGCTTTTATTGAAAGCCAATGACCGTGGGACAAAAACGCACACTTCAAACAATAAAAAAGGCAAATACAAACCTATTGGTGAAAACTCCCAGCGAGCCTCATGAAAAGACATCAGGATCGAAGGAAGACAAATATTGTCATGTCGAGTTTGAAGAAGGACAAAATATCCTTCTTCTAAAACATTAAACGCTGTCACACATGTAAAATTCGATAACTGGATATTGATCTGAGTACCAATGTCACATTACACTGCGGTAATCCATAAATTATTAAATTATCCATTTTTATAACATCCAAATTCTAAACCATTAATTTGTGGATCCTACATTTTAAATATATCATTATTTAATTTACAAAAATTTGGGCAATATGACTGTTGAAATTCAAATTTTACCTTTCAGCAAAAGCTACAAAAAAAAAACTTTCAAATAATCACAAGCATCAAATCCAACCTCCTACAATATATATAAACTCCACAAGATCAGCTAATACAGAATAACAGTCAAATCTATAATGGCATATATAAACATACATATATACATACAGTACAGTCTCTTCATTTTATCTCATCAAACTTATTTACAGTGTATAACATATATATATATATATATATATACAAGTCCAAAACTATATACAGTTCCAAAAAAAAATTAGCCATGCCATCCTACTAGGCATCTTTCATATGTACATGCCAACTAAAAAAATACAAAATGCTAGATTCTTCTTGCATTGATTCCTTTCCAGCACAAACTCAGTCTTTATTTTCTGCATGTAGTATAAAACCATAAGCTAAGTACAAAGTACTTAATGGTGAACATAAAACTTAAACCCCAAAATTTCACCGCAGTTCATTCACGTATTATTAATAATTACACTTCGTTATTATATTTTTTTCGATTATTCATCAGGTAATTCCATTATTATACATATTTTTCGATTAAATTCTAAATTTCACTTTTATTGAAAAAATTACTATTTTACCCTTACTTGAGAAATTCATTCTCAATTATGACTTTTCAAGTTTTATTCTCAAATTTTTATCACTTTA
The DNA here is from genome assembly GCA_037975025.1 of Excoecaria agallocha. NCBI lineage: Eukaryota > Viridiplantae > Streptophyta > Magnoliopsida > Malpighiales > Euphorbiaceae > Excoecaria > Excoecaria agallocha. The sequence continues at coordinate 91,395,894 of CM075806.1, forward strand.
TATTTTTATTTCATAACATAGGGATAAATTTTCATTTTTAGTCCCTAAAGTTTCAAGAATGCACTTTTATCCTAATTTATTTGTTTATCATTTCCATTAAGCTTTTCTCTTATATTTCAGTATTTTTATGCTTCTGTATTTTTGCCCAAACAATATTTCTACTCTTTTACCTCTATAGTATTTTTATGTTTTTGCCCATACAATATTTTTACGCTTTTGTCCATACAGTATTTTTACGCTTTTTTTTTCATACGGTATCTTTACTCTTTTGCCCCTAGTATACTGTGAAAATATATATAACAAAATAGGATGAACAAAACTATGGATCACATGGATCTCAGTACTCCAGTAGTATCAATTACACATAAACTCCTTTTCTTTTCTTTTTCTTTTTTTTCCCAAACACTCCAATACAGTCGTGAAACCATATCAAGGTTACCACTATACAAGTCACCATGACTTGCTATCGCAGTTACAGTAATTTTCCTATGGCTAGTCATGTACATCTTAATTTCTGATTTTACATATAATACTAAGGGCAAATCATAATTACAATTTAACACAGTTTATAACAATGCACATTATCGATTCATGGTAATAATTAGCATACATTATCAAAAACAGTCTAAATATTTCAGAAATATCAATTTTTTTTCAATTAAGATCATTCGGTTCAAATACAATTATTTCGCTTATTTATTTTATTTATTATTTTATTCTTTAATACATGTTCCTTGCACGTCATATGGTTTAGTTATACCTTATTATGCATTTATTCCAATTTATTTCTCAAATATACATAAATTTCTTCAAGGTTCCTATTCAGTTATATTATGCCAATTTCCTTTTAAATTGTATTTTCTACTCAATTTAATCACAATGATCATATAATCACATATTTTTCAATTATTTTAATTTAATCCGTAAAATTACATTTTGATCCCTAATTAGTCAATGGTAGTCGAATTCCTCCCTTAAATTAGCCATATCTAAATTTTAATTAAATACCACAATTTCACTAATTTGACTTCTAAATTCTCAATTCTAAGTTCAATTTCACAATTAATTCATAATTAACCTAAATATTTTTCCTAATTATATATACAACATATATGTGAAATTAAAGAGTTTTGAGTTGTTCACTTACCAAATCTTACTTCAAATCACTCAATAATTTTTCCTTTGCCTTTATCCTTGTTTGCTTAGTTTTTCTCACCTTGATTCCCTAAATGACAGAATTTTTATGTCCAAATTCACCATGATTTCAACCAATTTTAGTCCAAATAATACACACAATATCATAACCAACACTAAATTAATAAAATTATCAAGTAAAACTCAATTTCGCCTAAACTTACCAAACTATCCACTTGAAGAAATGGGTTAATCCCAGCTTCTGTCACCACGATAAGCAACCAAAGATGAAGGAAAGCAATTGAAGACAAATTAGTTGAGATTAAAGGTGGAATCTTAGGAATTAAGCCTTGGAAATCAAAGAAAATTAAGGAACAAGAAGAAGAGAAAGCCAAGGCGGAAATGGGAAGAGATGGCCAGCCAAATGAATTGATAAAATCTAATTTTTTTCCAATAAATGTGGATTACCCACTTTAGGACAAAAGTAATTAAGTCATAAGTGGGCCAATGTCATTTGTCACCATTTAATTGATCAAAATACTTTTAATTATCAATTTTTGATAAAAATTATACCAAAAATTCCTAAAAATATTAATTAGACCATGCTTAAAATTTTGAATCAATTTGAGGTCATTTCGATATCAAACTTAGTCCGAATGTACATTTTAACCATTTCAAAAGCTGAATTTTCAAAATCTTCAAAAAATTCATTTTACCCTTCTAAAATTTCATATACATAATTTCTAATCAATTGGTGTAATTAGAATAATTTTATGACCTTCATGAAATATTTTTAAGCCAATCAAAATTTTCGGTCAACTATATCGATCCAATTATTTATTTTATTTTTCACTTTTGAAGGTCTATTTGATCTTAATTTCAATCCAAATTATAGCACTGAACTTATCATGAATAGTACTTTTTAATGGTGAAGAAAAAATTTTATGGATCTAATAGGCTTCGGATGGTACTATTCACATCGGGAAGTACTATTCACAAATCGGTTATTCCCGGTACATTGCATTTCTCCCCTAATAAAATAAAAATTTCATCCTCAAAATTTACCTGATGAAAACAGTTACGGATACTGCTATGGCATACTCTTCTCTGGTTCCCAAGTCACTTCCCCGACGTTATGATGAGTTCAGAGTACTTTAACTTACGGTATCTTCTGATTTCTCAACTGTTTTACTTCTCTATCCAGAATTCTCATCGGTTTCTCATCATATGATAAAATTTATTTTCAGCTAAATGTTCCGTGTTGTGATCAATTACGATGGATCTGATCTATATCTTTTGAGCATAGATACGTGAAATACATTATAGATCTTCTGTAAGGGCTTATAAATCTGGGACTTAATTTTTATTTCCTACCAAACCTCACAATCTTTCTCCAGGGAAATACTTTTAGGAATACCTTCTCATCCACTTGATACTCAATATCTTTTCTCTTCAAGTCAGCATAGGATTTATGTCTATCGGCTGCTGCCTTCAAATTATCTCTAATCAATTGGACTTTATCTTCAGTTTCTTCGATTAGATCAGGTTCAATAAACTTATTCTCACTCAGCTCGATCCAACATAATGGAGTCCTATATTTTCTCTTGTATTGTGCTTTATTTGGTGCCATTTTGATACTGAATTGGTAACTATTATTGTATGCAAATTCAGCTAAAGGGATATTTTTTCCAATTGCCATCAAAATCTAGAATACAGCATCTTAGCATATCCTCAATCATTTGTATAACTCCACTAACGGTGATGCTGCTATTAAACAGCAAACCAGAGAACAGTATTACCTTTTTTCCAACCACTGTAAGTTCTCTCCAACCACCGTAAGTTTTGCAATAAGTAAGAGTGATTTGTTGGCCTATTTAATATCCTATGATAACTGACAAACTGTCAATCTTGAGAAATTGCATTCACCTGTGAAAATTAGTGCAAGCCAATTTCACCAAAACTTATTAGAGTTTACACTCAGCTGAATGTGTCTATAAATGGTGAATTAATGTTTATCATATGCTTTCAAAGGCCATTTGTTTACTTGCTATGCACAGTGAACCAAATCAGTGGTTCACTCTTTTTGTTGTCTTCAAGATGGATGTTATTTCAATTAAGCTGATATGTTTTTAACAATGCAAGTTTTCACTTTCATTTGCTCTATGCATGTTTTGGTTGTTGGAAGTTGTCATTATTGTTTGCAAATATAAGGGGAAATGCATTAAAATGCATCTACGTGTTAAGGACGTGTAGGAAGTATCCTTACCCCCATATCCTGCAAATCATGGTTTGTTCTTAAATGGATACCGCGACAAGGAACATGCTTCCAACAACATGTAGTTAATTACAAGATCTTCTAATATCTCAAGCTTCAGACTCTTCAACATAATCTTCAGTACACTTCATTAAGTAGCATCTTGCTCTTTTCTACGAAATGGCTATGAGTCAGGCATTCTGAAGCCATGTGTCATTTGCATATGTTGCCAGACCAGCCCTTTATAGCACTACCATTAACAATAATATGTTTGAGCTCTCCATTTTATCTCGAGCATAAGTACATCATCTTCATCATTTATTGAAACACTTTAATCAAAGCAAAGAGCGAAGATGAAGAAGGCGCTCAAAAGGCTGATCGAACAACACTCTAATTAATAAAAAATATCATCAGCAAATTTAATAGCAGAAACAGTCACCAACTAAGCCGATCGAATCTTCGATAAGAAGCAAATGCTTATTATCATTCTTTCAGCCCAAAGTTCCTTCAAAATGGATACTTCAAGGCAAAAACGACAATACAAGACTGATTGTACATGCTTCAATGTCTTGGACTATCCACACGAAAAATTGATTTTTATTGGCCAGTCTAATAAAGTTTTTGTAAGACAAACTTATATTATTTAAAGAGCATTGAATCCTATCTTTATCTATTTGCAAGACTTGACGGATGGGTCCCGCCTTTGTAAGAAAGGCACATGTGGTTACACACCACATTTTTCAATTTCAAGGCTATATTCGGGCAATCTTTGGTAGGATATCAGCTGGCCATCAATTTAGCCAACATAAAATGCAAATGGCCCCCACGTTGATAATTACCAATTTGGCCAATATCCTTTCATTTATAAGAATGTGGCAACTTGGAATTTAGCCTATTATTCAAATTATTAATCCCGATCGATGAATTTTTATTTCGATAGATGTCTCATCCCGATCGATGTATCTTATTTCAACCTCTTAAGGCTATTGATTTTATATTAATTTCGATCGATGAAAATCTTGATCGACGTAATTAATTCTTACCAATGGCAATCCCCATCGACGTATTTACCTCCAGACGCGTTCTCCCTACAAGAAACAAAACCTTGAGGGTAAGCCCCTGTGAGGTCCCACGCTCAAAGTGGACAATCTCTGATGCTCTACCCATTGAGCTACGAAAGCACTCATGGGAATGAGGAACGGTTCTCACACCCATCAGAGGCTGATCGAATCCTCCTACCATCGGGATTGCGAGATAATCTCCTACCCGATTGGAATGCGAGCGATCTCTCCCAAACGGGTAACTCCCAAGTGGTAACCCCCAAGTGGTAATATCCACAGACCGATCGGATCGAAAATGCTCATCCATCGCCAAACGCAGATCGGATGATGAACAACCGCCAAGAGCGGATCGGATCGAAAAAGGCATGAAAATGCCTTGGAAAATTGTCATCCACCGCCAACGACTACTTCGAAAAATTTCTCATATGATAAAAGCAACCATAAAATGGGTTAGTAAATGCCCATAAATTTGTTTGTTGGACAAAAAATTCAAAACTCCCTGACTGCAATGAAATGATTGAATGGCTACCATAAAATAGCAAACACTCCAATCTCCAATCTCTTTTGAGAAACAACCAACCTTAAAAGGTCGAATTGTGTGGAGGGGAACTAGTAATAATATCCAAAATAAAATTAACTATAAGGCCGATTCATTAAAAGTTCACAAAGAGGCTAAGATCAGAAGCCTAAAAAATTCAACACTCAAGGGTACAAATATGACAGGTACACACATAATAAGGGCTCTCTCTCTCTAACCCCACATACTCTCTCTCTCTAACCTCACATACTCTCTCTCTATTGAGTTTTCTCTTCACATTCCGATAGCTAATTTAGGCATCGGAGCACTAACGTCCGACAGCACCGGGCTAGTCTCCTTTTTGTCAGATCATCAAAGACTCTACTCCGATCTAATATTGTTCCTCTGGTTTAGGTATGGATCTCCCTCTATTCTATGAAAATTTTAAGGTTTATCAGTTTCTTTTATTATTAATCACTCAATATGGATACTTTTTTCAATTTTGCTACTTTTATCTACATATAAAATAATTTTTTTATTGTTATTCATGTTTAAAAATGACACTATTTTTAATCAATTTAAATTAAAACATAAATATAACTATTATATTTTTTAATTCAATAAAAAATAAAATTAAAAAATAAAAAGTAAATGTTAATTTCAAATCTTTTGATAAAATCAATTTTTTATTTTTGAAAAAAAATTAATTTTATAAAACCTAACAAATTAGATTAAAATAAAATTATAATTCAAAAACATTGAATTTAAATTCTACATATAAAAAGTAATATGTTTTAAAATATTATGTTATTTTTTTAGAAATAATTTTATATGAGATTTAAATAACCGCAATAAAATATAAATGAGTTTGTGTAAAATATTTACATATATTCTAAAAATAATTTTTTATTATGAGACTATTATTTTTCAATATAAAATTTGAATAAAATATTTTTTAATTATGATTTTATTTTTAATTCGCAAAAGTTAAATAAGTGGACCAATTTAATTAATTAAAAATGAAAAAAGATATTGTTAATATTGAATGATATTAATTATTGAATAGATTAATGGTTGTTTGATTTCAGATTTCTTTAAGTGAGATCACAAATTTTATCCCGTATGTTATTATAAGAACCGTTTTCAATTGTGAATTGGACAGTGTCCATCCGGGAGAAAAGAGCTTTCACATTATATATATATATATATATATATATATATATATATATATATATATATATATATATATATATATATATATATATATATATTATTGAACGGAAAACTGAAATTATTTTGCGAACAACAATTGATTTTTTTTTTTTTCTAGTTTTACCCTCATGTTCATCTAAACGCCGATGTGTTCATAAGGAAGTCGCAGTTGACCGAAGGCAACTGCTTACCATATCTACAAACAACTCTCACCCACGCTCTCAAGCAGCGAGTGCAAGTTCCACCTTGCGCAAGCTTAAGAAACAAAGCTTCACATTTCAAAAGACATTAAGTCCCATGAAACTCGCTGACGGAATCGCACGGATGCGCCGCAAGTCTCATTTCTCTTAATTCCCTATTGGTATTCCCTAGTCGTTATCCGACTGAGTAATCGAATCCATTTGTATCCAAACACGCCGCTCTCTCTTCTCCATCTAAAATTCCTTAACAAAAAAAATCACCAGAGCAACAGAACAAACAAGTAGCCGGCGTGTTAGTTCGAAATAAACAAACAAACAAACAATCTCTCTCTCTGTCTCTCTCTCTTATCATCATATCCTCTTTCTTTGTATATATTGATAGATATTCTGTAAAAGGTGCATTCGGTTATAGCTAAGTGAAAATGGCTGCGACCGAAGAGGTGAAGGCGGTTTTCGATGCGGAAGCAGCTAGTGATATGATGAAGGAGCTGAGACGCACTTTCGCTTCTGGTAAAACTCGGAGCTATGAATGGAGAGCGACTCAGTTGAAGCATATTTTGAAGTTATGTGATCATCAAGAGAAGGAAATTGTTGAAGCTCTTCATCAAGATCTTTCTAAGCCTGAACTTGAATCTACCGTCTATGAGGTCTCCATCTTACTCGTATAATTTATTATCTATACATACATGCTCTTATTTTTAAATTATCTATAATTTTTACGATCTATTTATTTCAAATTTTCGGTTTGGTTTTGGTATAATTGAGGAACCGGGAATCGTCAATTCTCTACTCTATTAGCCGGATAATGAAATTTCAACCGCTTGATATTGGGTTAAATTATCAGTCATGTCACCGACGCTCAATTATGATTTAATAATTATAGATTCTTTTTGTAGTTTTGATTTAATGTGTTTACTTTTGGATTGGATATGCATGTGTTTTCTTTTGTTTTCGTTTTTCTCCCGCTGTCATGTGAATTAATATGCTTCTGCCTCTCTCAGTGTATTATGTTGCAGTATTTGAGTTATAATTGGTCGTATTGTTTGGGCTTTTTTGCGTTTTGGGTCGCGTCTAATCTTCACTTTGAGATGGTTGGGGAGGAGAAGCATTAATGGCATTCATTGACTCTGTTATACAGTAATAGGCTTCACTCTGCCTAAAAGTTTCAATAGTATGTGGCTTGAAAGTACACGTGCAGTTCTGAGATATACAAGAAATTTACCGCTGGTCCATGTTTGAATATATACAATACAGGAAGAAGATTAATTCCTTTTTAGCGACATTTCTTTTTCCTTCCTTTTTTTTTGGGATAAAGTTTCACTCTTTCTGGGACAATTACATATAATGTGTTTTTATACATATATATATTTTTGGCTGCATAACTGCATGACATGTAATGCAAGCACCAGTTGTAGGTATAATTGGCATAGCCATTTTTACCTGGGGAACAATTCCTTGTTTTTCTGGTAGAAAATATTTACCAATTTTGGGCTTTTTCTTTTTGTTTGTTAAACTTAGTCGATAGTTTAATGTTCATATGTATGTGCATTAAAAGAAAAATTGGATGAAAGAGTCTAGCCTCGTGAAGAATACTGCTCAATTACTTCTACTATATGTAGGTTCTATTGAAGTGCATATAGCCGTACTCTTAAAGCTAATACAGATGATTTCTTGTGCAGATAGCTATGCTTAAAAACTCATGCAGAATTGCTATTAAGGAATTGAAACAATGGATGGGGCAAGAAAAGGTAGAGCTTTTTGCTATTTCCCCCTCACTTCCTGCTCCCTTAAAACTTTTTCCACCATTTATACTTCCATTTTGTTAATTGTTCTTCCTGAATTGAATCCCATATCTTGTTTCTTTACAGGTAAAGACTTCATTGACCACTTTTCCTTCATCGGCTGAAATAGTGTCAGAACCACTGGGTGTTGTCTTGATAATTTCAGCGTGGAATTATCCTTTGTGTATGTTTATTCCGCACTGATAATTTGTATTATTCCTCACAGATAATTTGTATCTGTTACAATTTCCACTTTTACATTATATTATTAATTTCTGAAATATTTAAATCTTATTCGTCTATGTCTTTTGTAGTGTTGTCTCTTGATCCAGTTATTGGAGCTATAGCTGCCGGTAATGCTGTGGTCATAAAACCATCAGAAATTGCTCCAGCCACATCCTCATTGCTTGCGAAGCTAGTTGCAGCATATTTGGATAGCTCTTGCATAAGGGTTGTTGAGGGAGCTATTGCTGAAACATCTGCTCTGCTAGAGCAAAAATGGGACAAAATATTCTATACAGGTTCCAACTGATGCATCATTTGTTTTCATTGTCATTTTTAATCATAAAACCATTGTTTAATCTACGAACAATAATATCCCATGGGTTCCAGAGCATCATCCACATTGGTTGATGATGTAAATGAAACTTGATTCTCAGATTACATTTGTGTACCGATGCTTTTATACATTACAAAAATGATGTATGCATTATCTAGGAATAATGCTAGAACAGGAGATAGTATCTGTCGTTTTTGGTGCATGCTGGTGGTGTCAAGAATCATGATTCTCCTTTAAAGGTTGTGAATAACCTATCCATTATTATGGGATAGCACAAATTTCATGTGTCTTAAATTCTTAGGAAGAATACATTTGTCTATTCGATAAGCCGCCTCAACGAGTAAAGATGATTCCTGTGTTGCTAGAGATAGAGATGACTACAGTTTGGAATCTGACCAGAACTAGTTAAAAATCAGACATTCAGAGTTCCTCTAATTCCGCTTTAGAGGGTAATTCTGGATTGGTTCTCAAAATTGGCTGTTTTGTCCTGATTCCTGTTCCAAACTGGATATATATATATATATATATTTCAAGATAAGTTTGTAGTTGATTCCAATTCAAAGTCATGGAAACTGGAACCCTGGTACTGTTCCTGGTTTTGAACTGAACTTTGGCCAGACATAGCTATAGAAGCTATGTCAAGCTGAAATTTTGCATCTGAAGCAAACTCAGTTAAGAGGAGGAAGCTTCAAGAGCAGAAGCTTGTGATATTCTGAATTTCATGTGGGATGTTCTGCTTGCTTAGCTGTGTCAGTTTTTCTTCTTGGGCACACTTGACCATGAATTTGCCTCATAAATCTAATAGGCTGTTTTGTGCTAATGTTGTAGTCAATGTCTATTGCAAAATAATTTTTAATCCCAAATGATGATGCAGAAGGAGTTAATAGTCATTTATCTGTTGCAATATTTGAAATTTTAAGTTCTTCTGTCGAAGAAACCTTGGAGGCTTGGATCTGAAAGAAAACTATGAACTGATGCTTTAGGCATTGACTGTACATGATATTTTTCTTACTTCAGTCCAACTTTAAATGTACCTTTGAACAAATCATCCTCAACTTTGCAGGCAATGGAAGAGTGGCACGTATTGTGATGGCTGCTGCATCAAAGCACCTGACACCCGTTGTCTTGGAGCTTGGAGGAAAATCTCCAGTTGTGATTGATGCAGGCATCAATTTACAGGTGAGAGCTCTTCCATCCCACTCCCTGGGCTTTTTTGCACTGCCATCATTATATTATGCTTTATTCATTACAGCACCATAATTATATTGCTCTCAAACAAATTTATCTCCATCTTCAAGGTTGCTACTAGGAGGATAATTGCAGGCAAGTGGGGCTGTAATAATGGACAAGCATGCATCTCTCCTGATTACATCATAACAACAAAAGATTATGCTCCAAAAGTGGTAATGTTGATTGCCATTTGAACTTTTGCTCTTATTCTTTTTTCCTGTTTCATTTTTGTGGTGTTTATTCATTTTGCTTTTTCTTTTATTCCTTGTCATCCAGGTGGATACCCTAAAAGAGGAACTAGAGAAATTTTATGGAAAGAACCCGTTGGAATCTAAAGACTTGTCCCGAATAGTGAATTCCAACCATTTTGCTCGTTTGACTAAATTATTAGATGAGGATAAGGTTTCTGGTAAGATTGTACATGGAAGTGCAAGAGATGAAGCAAACCTGTGAGTTCTACTGAATATATGTTTTCTTGGATCTTGATTTAGCTGTTGGGAACAGGATTCTTAGCTATAAATTGTTCTTTTCCTCAATTGCAGGAGAATTGCTCCCACAATCTTGTTGGATGTCCCACAGGACTCTATGATAATGAATGAGGAGATATTTGGTCCCCTGCTTCCCATTCTCTTGGTAAAAACGAAGACTTTCATTCAATTAATTTTGTTTATGGCTTTGTTGTTTCTTTGTGTTGCAAGTTTTTGTTTCTTTGTGTTGCAAGTTTTCAGAAGCATAGATAGATTAAATGACACCAGAACTAAATTCTCCTTGAAAATTGGTCATTGGGTTATTTACATCAGGTAGAAATCATCTATTTGTGCAAAATAATTGCTTTAACTCATTGAGGCAATTTTATATTCTCTTTTTCCTTCCGAGTATGGACTATCAGGAAACAGCATTCTATTTCAAGAAATATCTGCAGCAGTGATGCTTTATGAATAAAAACATAAATTAATTACTTTTCTTTTCTGTCTTTTTCATTGATTTCTAATCCATGAAATGAGGAGTATCATTAGTGGTTTTTTTTGTTCTTTTTTTTGGGGGAACAGGTCAATAAAATTGAAGAAAGTTTCAATTTTATAAACTCAAGAGAAAAGCCACTTGCAGCTTATTTGTTCACCAATAAGAAGGAACTCAAGGAACAGTTCGTTTCATCTGTCTCTGCTGGGGGTTTAGTTGTCAATGACACCACTGTCCATGTAATTATTCTTCCTTGATCTTGTAGAAGCTAGTTGCACAAATATGCATACTTACAACCGTAGGATATCTACAGATTATGCATGTACTTTCCATGATAAAATGATAAATTAATGGTTTTGACTGAAAGTGGTGCATATCCAAACACCATTATATAGATCATGCATATGTTCTAAGATATTATCAGATGCAGTCTTGTCTTTAATAGTTGCATTGAACGGTCATACCGCATGTATTTATATGTTTAGTCTTGGGTCAGTAAATAACTTGTGCCAAAATTGGTTAGAGTTAGGGAATGCAGTGGGAATTAATAAGTTTTGATATTAGGAAGCCATCCATTACATTGAACTTGCCGTAAAAATCCATGTCCAGGTGTACATCTTTGAACTAGGCTCTTGAAACTATATAGGCAAAAGCATGCAAGAACAATAAGCAAGGCCAAGGAGGTGCCTTAGCAAAGGGAAAGGATTAATGATCCCAAACCTAAATTATTTAGTTGTAAAAATAATTTAGCAGTCTTTACAATGGTAGCAGTGGCAAGAATCTTCGTTTATTTTATAGCAGTGATGAGCAACAAGCTGGGTTTCTTCTAATCGAAGTTGTAGTATTCCAGCAGATTTTAGGGCTTGAGCTAGGTGTTCCCAAAATTTTCTTTTTCGTATGAAATGGCTACATGACTTGTGTCGATTTCATGTTCTTGCCTGATAACCTGAATTATGACCTCTACATCAACATATTAGAAAAAGTTTGAATTCATTGCAAATTAATTAATCTACCTTTTCATGTAGACTGATTTATATGAGCATAAATTACAGGAAAAAACTGCTTTTAGTTGCATATATTTCTACCTCCAAGTTCTATCCAACATGCTTCTGTAATCAAACTTAGGCATATCATTCTCAACAATGAAGAAAATAAAAAACTGTATCTGAATTCTCATACTACGTGAATGCATCTTAACATTATCTCTTGATGATGCAGCTTGCAGTTCATACTTTACCATTTGGAGGTGTTGGGGAAAGTGGAATGGGTGCATACCATGGCAGATTTTCCTTCGATGCTTTTAGCCACAAGAAGGCAGTTCTGTATCGAGGTTTTGTTGGCGATGCAGCTATAAGGTATCCACCATACACTACGATAAAGCAACGATTGATGAAAGCTTTAATCGGTGGTGGTATTTGGAGCATAATCAGAGCTCTGGTTGGTTTATCTAAGGCTTGACAAATATTGTAATTGTCTTTGAAATCCGTTCAATAAGCTATTAAATTTGTGTACATTATTGTTCTTGTACTGTTGAAATTGGAACAAGGTGTCAGTTGCAACCATGGCAGTGGGTTTTGCAACTTCATTTTACGTTGATACCCTTTTGTTGAGTATGATGCTTTTCACAGAAAATGGGAGTTTGTTTAAACACGCATTGGGATGCGGACTCAATTGGCCAATGGGAGTTTGTTTAAACACGCATTTGAGATAACTATGTTGCAGAGTAAAGGTTCTAAAGCATATATGTATGTTACAAGGACATGTACTGAATTTTGAGTACCTAATACCAGAAAAAAAGGAATAAATCAACAAGAATCCTGTAAAATACCAAACACATTGCCACGTTGATCTTCAGTCAAATCTGTAGGAAACTTAACTAGGAAGACAACTTTCAAATTTCCTCTCTTGCCTTTATGTTTGGTACTAGGCATACCATGTCCTTCAATAATCTTCTCATATCCAGGGTGGATGATATCCTCAATCACCAACGACAAGTCGTTTCCATCTAATACGGGGATAGAAATATCGCAACCAGTAAGAGCCTTTAGTAATGGAATTTCTATGGTGATCTCCAAATCATCGCCAATTCTTTGAAACAGAGGATGTCGTTTCTCGGCAATCACAAATGTTATGTCCGCAGGTAAACTTCCTGGTATCTCATTTCCCATTCCTTCGAATGTTATCTTTGTTCCTTTTTTCCACCCTGCCTTCACATTTATTGTTAATATCTCCTCTTCTTCGATTATTTGCCTGCATTCAACCAAAAAAGTTCAGTTTCATGCCTATAGATTCACAAAATTTGTCTACCCTACACAGAGTTGTTATAAATATATATACGAACCCGTTATTAGTGAGAACATCTCTGGTAACCTTAATCTTCTTCTTGCAACCATAACACAATTCTTCTAAAGAGCACTCCAGAATTTTCTCAACTGTTGGAGGTTTAACAAATCCCATTGAACTTGAGAACATAATAGGAGTAGAGCTCATCTTGCTTGAAGTTCTCGAAAGAGATGGAGTTGCTGATATTCCATAATTAGAATCCGTGCTTCCTCTGCTACTACTTCTGTACAGAAACGATGGCGATGGAGAAATACCCTTTCTGCTCCCATTTCTTGATCTAGGATAAGCTATGTGTGGAAAGTTATGGCTGTCCAGGCTTTTATGCTTATTTGTATATGAATCAGGACTTGATGCTGCTGAATTTCTCCTTCTCTGTCCTCCTTTCATTGTGTTTTCCTCTTCTTCACCACCAATCTCCTGTCAGTTTTTATGAATCACGTAAGTTTTGTTACCTTTTTTGTACTTATATTGGGAAATTCACATGCTTCCAATAATTCAGCTCAACCTAATTTGGTCTGTAACGAGAATAAAACATCTCGACGTTAATTTTTTTTTTTTAATTTATAAAATTCAAAATCGGCATTATCATTCGAAACAGCCATATTTATTAATCTAGGTTAAACTTCCTTAATTTATTATGCATGAATTTTTTATAAAGGATGAAATGAATTATATTTTCTATAAAATTTGAAAAAATAATAATAACATATCCATCATAAATCATAAAAATATTTCAAAACTTATAAAAATGTGACGAGAAATGAACACAAAAAAAAGAGAACGACAAATGACAAATCATATTGCTATCTTGATCTACATACATTGGAAATTTAGAGATTCGAAAACATTAAATTAAAAGTACGTAAAGAGAAATTTAAATACCTCACGAGCATCATCGGAATTTACAGATCTTTGAGGTATAGTCGAAGAAGAATATTTTGATGTTGTTCTTGAAGAAGACGTAGACGATGATGATTTTTTAAGACGACACCATCTTGTAATTGCAGCCAAATAAACTTTACAAAAACTTTGAAGGCTAAAAGTTTTCCTTCTGTGCTCGACAATGGAGGCACCTTTTGGTATGCCAATAATCTGATGGTCATGATGCACCATTACAATAATTAAACTTAGACAAACAAAACCAAAACACGAATGTTTTTTTTTACAAGTTTTACTATAACCACAGGAATATTGCATGGTTACCCAAACATGGAGAAGGTTTTATTTTTTTTAGCCTTTAATTAGCACATTTATTATCTGTTATTACAATTTTTTAATATTTTATTTTTCATTGGACATGTTAGTTAAACGATGGTTAATTGGATATTTTAATTAATCTTCCACTTCAATTCTATTTAATCAAGAATTCAAGATAATACAGAAAGGAAAGGAACATATTTATTTATTTATTTTGTTAATGTTTTAGTGTATATGAGATAGATTGTGATTTTTTTAGCATTTTTTTTTTCCAAAGACAAATGTTGACTAGTTTTATTCCTATCTGACTCTTTCAAAATTTGCTCGTTAGTTGTTACAACTCACAACCTAGAAATTTCAACTGTCAAGAAACAAGATAGAATTTTAGCTATATTTTTTTGGGGGGATACTAACAGAAAATTTATATTTGATTATTTATAAGGAGTATTTGTAGGTTTTTTCTTTTATATATGGAAAAGTAGCTTTATTAAATAGCAGAAAAACAATACAAGTCGGCCAAATGGATGAAAAAGAACTTGCTCGCTATCGATCGATAAACTCTAAGCAGCAAGATGATGCGCCACCGACCTGTACTTCCTCAAAACATGGAAGAGCGTACTGTACTTCCTCCAATGAGCCAAGCAGCAATCGGGCACCCCAGTTGGACTAAGGAAACGACTAGCAGCAAACAAATTATTAAAGATAATCTTAGAATCTATTTCAACTATCAGCTTAGTAAACCCACAATTATCAGCAATAGAGAGACCATAAGAAGGGCTACACACTTTGCACTTTCAGGATCCCAACCACGCTGCACACAATTCCCAGCAGAAACCATAACCAGGCCATCTGAATTTCTAACAACCGTACCACAGCATATATAAGTTTTTGCTTGGGGAAACACACCATCCGCGTTGAGGTTCAGCCAGCTCACTGAAGGAGGCAACCAACAACCATTCGACTCCGAACCAGAAGGAAGAAAGCCATAAGAATTATGCTTAAGTTGTCGTAACAATGAGCCTTGTAGCATCTTCACAAAACGAGAGGAGGCTAAGAAGGAAAAAAATGATTAAGGAATTAAAAGTGAAAAGGGTTGCTACTTATGCTCAGATGGGTAATAATTTTATGTTAGGATGTTAATATTTCAGATATACCATTTGCAAAAATCTTTATTTTTTTCTTTAATTGCAGCCAATTTTAAAGAATTTAGGATTATAATTTTTTATATCCCCTGATCATATCTCAACCATTGAATAACCATAAATACAAAAGATGTCTACATATATAAATATATTTTTATATTGTTTGTTGGAAATTAAGCTCTTAAAATACATAATAATATATATGACTAATTATAACTTATATTTGGTCAATCTAAATATAGGTTCAATATAGATTTTTTTTTTTTGTATATATATATATATAAAAAAGGAATTTTTGAACCAATAAATAATTTAAAGGCAAATTTGTACTATTTTATTATTTTAAAGGTAAATTCGTATAATTTTGATAGTTTAAAGGTAAATTTATACTATTTCAATTATTTAAAGGTAATTTTATACTATTTTTCATAGTTTAACGGGTAAATTTGTATTGTATTCTTTTCATCTTCTGGTTTTCACCCTCCAAACCTGATAAAAATACCCGTTAGTTACACAACATCCTACGTGAAATATATATGTTTATTTGCCATGTCATATTCCGTTTGGTGATGTGAAATTCTGTTAAAGAAAATGACAAATATGAATCATTATGAAATTTTTAAGATATTTTTGAGCCAATAGAAAGTTTAAGGACGTAATTTTATCTTTTTAAATAGTTTGAGTGTAGATATTTACCTTTTTCTAGTCAATTTGTCTTAAAAATCAATTATCAAGCCAAATTGATATGGAATTTTTATTTATCATCTTTTTATCCAATTCCGTTATCAACAAATCTTCTTTTATTATTTTTTGCTTTACAATTAACTATAAGATTATAAGAAAAATTCAGTATAAATAATAATTTCAGGAAAATAAGAAAAAACATATTTTAAAAGGACAAGGGTTAAATGCTCACAAAAGTTAATAAAGACTGGGATGGAAAATTACGCTTTGTCCAGAAACATCATTGTTTTATGAGGCTAAGCCTGTTTCTTTTTTCTCCCAGAAGTGTGCGGCTAGGCTTTTTGACAGCCAAGGATACTTTCTTTACCATGGTAAGTAATCTTTATTTTACTTTCTAATATAATTCTAACAAGAGATGATGGCAAATTTACATTTAAAATATTAAAAATCATATAAATTTATTTTTAACATTTTTAAAAGAATATTTCAAAGTATAAAAAATAGAATATATTTTTTATTTCAATATTTGAGGGATAAATATAAAATAATTTCAATAATTTAAGGACATATATAAATTATTTTTAATATTTTAAAAATAAAAATGAATTGTTTTTAATATTCTGTAAGAATAAATTTGTGTAATTTTAAATATCTTTTTTTAAAGTAAATTTTAATAATAAATTTTTACTATTTTTAATATTTTAGAATAAATTTATCTCTTACATTTATAATTCTCAAAATCAAAATTGAAAAGATAAGATTAAAAAAATAAAAAAACCATTTATGGGCTCTACGTTTAGGAGTGGGCCGTTTGATAATAACTTAGGCCGATAGGTTTTATATTATGGATTTTTTCATAAATATATATAAAAAAAAATTATATATATATCATATTTGAACCTTCATATTTTTCAATTTTCTTAAATATCATTTTTTTTATTTTCTCTTTTATAATTACTATTTTTTAAACTCCAACTTTTAAAAATGTTTCACATCTCATAATTGCTTATAATACAAGCTTCTTACTAAATACTTCATCAGTTTCTTTTTCAATCCACCATCATTATGTGATCATAATGATGATGGACTTCTCATTTTTCATCGCAACACAAATTTTCTTTTCACTCAACCTAAATCACATTAGTGAAATTGCAATACAATGTATTTTTTTTTTTTACAAAATAAAGTATACTGTATTTTTTTCATAAAAGAAAATATACCATATTTGTTTTCATAAACAAAAATATATTATATTTTTTATTCATAAAATCCAATAAATATATTGTATTTTTTTAATAAAATAAATATTGTATTTTATATATAAAAATCTATTAAAAATATAATATATTTTTTGACAAAAGAAAATACATTATTTTCATAAAAGAAAAAACACTGTATTTTTTGTATTTATTACTTATGATAATTTTTCTTGTTGGATTTGTATTACCATTACTTCTCTTAACAGGTGAGCTTTTGATTATCCAATCGGGATTGCTATTGGTTAGCACAAGTTCAGTTAGCTTTTTCACTGGTAGATTACAAGGCGCAGAATACTGATGTATTTTTACAATACTATTGGTACCTTTAATTTCCTCTCCTTGTCTTCGTCTATATTTTCATAATTTTCTGCTTATTCCGATTAAACAAACCATTTTTATTATTTATTCAAAGTATCAACATTTAATAAAACTTTTAAGTGGAACACTATTAGATTAATAAATAGTTATTAAATGAAAATAATTAAGATTAAGATTAAGATTAATTAAAAATGATCTGTATGGAAGAGTGATGCTGAATCATTATGGGGTGCAATGGGATGTGTTATTAATTTTATGATCTGTGCAACACTGAAAAGGCTATTGAAGCAAGAGCGACCTCTTTCTACTTTGAAATCTGATCCTGAGATGCCATCTTCACATGCTCCATTTGCTCAAGTAATTCTTCTTCTTCTTCTCTTATGTCTATTAATTAATTAATTTGATGCCACTGAAATATTTTTAATTTACCATTTTCTTTATTTCATTGCAGTTATAAGAAAGCTTGGAGTCAAAGAATTCACATTAACCACAACGGCACTTGTGGCACATATTTCGTGAGTATCTTGTATAGTTAAATTAATAGTACGTTGATCATGTGCTAACATGATTTGATAAACTGTTTTTTATCAACTGTATTAATACGCTGTATTTTCCATGGATAGGTAGATAAATCTGCAGAAGTGTGCGAATTGCTGACTGTTGCCTGAGAAGTCCAGGTAGGCTTGCATCCGGTGAGATGATTTGATTTATACACGCTTTTGGGAAGCTGGGAGTCGGGTAATCTACTGGAGTGGTGAGGTTTTTGATGAATTAAGTAGTAGTTATGAAGAAAGATGATATTTTGAAAGGTGAAACCCAGCTTGACTCGAAGAGGCAGAGAAAGAAGAAAATAGCAAGAGAGAGACAGTTAGGTGTATAAAGAATTAAGAAGCATTTTTTATATATCAAAATAAAAAGGGTAGTTTTGAAATGAAAAATCTATAAATGAAAAGTAAAAATAAAATGTAAAAATCGGGTAAATGGTGTAATTTTCTCTTTATATTATTCCCATTTGAACCGAAGCAGTAATAAATAAATAAATAAAATAAAATTTAGAAAGTGAAAATTGCCGTTAAAGTATGAAAAATTATGCATGTTTATTTTTTAATTATATTTTGAGTTAAATTTACTTTTAAAAATTTAAAAATATTAAATATTTATTTTCGATATTACATAATTAGCTTGAATTTACCACTAGCAACATAGATATTTCAGATAAACAAACGGAAATATATATGACAAATTAATTAAATTCATATAAATTTGACATGTATGCCTTGTAAATTAATAGCATATTTTAACATTTTCATTTGCTTAGTTGGGACTTGGTTATTTTGACAAGTTTAAAATTAAAAATTTTAATTCTTTTTCGGATATTTGAAATAAGATGTTTTTAAATGATAATTAATATAATTTTAATTAGTATTTATCGGGGACATAATATGATAAATTTATGTACACTATTTTTATTTTAGTTATTCTTTAATGGTTTTATTTTGGTGAATAAAGATTAATTTAATTTATGAGTCTATATATTTAAAAATTAAATAAAAAAAGAAGCTCATAGAATCTATAACTGAATAAACCGAATCAAATTCGGTTTCGGTTTTAGGAAAATTCGACTTTAGTTAGGTTATTTTTATTCTTACATTTCAATTTTCGATATATTTGATTCGGTGCCCGATCAATTGTGCATTGAATTAGCTTGTCATACGTATTTTAACTTTTTTTATCTAAAATTTTGTGATTTTCAATTATAAATTTGAGTTAAGTATGTAATAATGAAAATAAATATGTATTATTTTTGATATTTTAAAAATAATTTAAATTTAAAATATATTTAAATAATAAATATGTACTATTCTCATTTATAAATCATAAACACATATAGAAAGAGATCCTGTGCACCTTGCAAAATATGGTATCTAATTTCAATCTTCTATGTAAAGAGGAAATACGGAATGATTTCTAAATCAATAAAAAATGTAAAATTGTTACTAGTAAGACGAGAAAGTCTTTATCTAAAAAGAGAGAGAACTGGTTGGAGTTGTTCCCGATCAAATATGGAGTTCCTGCAAGAAAGAAAGCCTGGTCGGACCAGGCGTAAACACTCCGAAGCTTAAGTTAGTAGCTTTCCGGAGAGAGAATTCTTAGAGAGAGAGTCTCAAAAATTCAATACCTGAAGCCACTATGCATTGGGCTATTTATAGAATATAAGAGAGGTGCACTTGAGTGCCTGAAACTTAATAATTGGCTGTCAGAGCAGGTGAGCGGCGAAGTGACAAGGAGCAGTGAAGGGCATGGGCTCTGCCTTGTGTCAGTAGACTGATTGAGACGTAATATCCCATCAGTCCGATCGAATATCAATTGGCCTCTTTCTTGGCTCGTGGCTCGCGTTTGGTGCTCTTTTGCTAATGGGCTTTAGGCCTTATCAGGTGTAATGGACTGGCTTCGTAGGCCTCAGAGTGTGACATTTCCATAGTTATTACTTGTTCCCCCCAAGAGGGTCCGATCGGGTGAGTTTTACTCCGAGGTGCTTCGATCGGAGAGTGACTGTTGGCGGGATTTTCAAAATTTAAAAAGCGCTCAGCTGAAAAGATGCACCTGTTCAAGCAATTGTCTTCTCATTAATGTTGTACACATGCATCGAGAATGACGCTTTGCTCTTCGCATTGTAATGATGGCTTCAATGACACATGGTGAGCATCTTGTGGCGAGATGATTGGTGCATTCAAGATGTTTTTGCCTATAAATAGGCAACTTTTGAGTATTTGTTTCTTTACTTTTCAGCAATCCTTAGCGAAACTCTGCCAAAATTTCTTCTCGACCTTCATCTTTTAGATTGTAACAAGATTAACCATGTAAGTAATTCCTACTCACATATCTTTAATTTCTCTTTCATCAGCGTCATTACCTCTTTCATCTGCTTCATTTCGATTCCTCATAAAAAGTTTCTAGCATAGATCCCCAGAGCCTTCTTAGGGATTAGGAATTACTTTGCTTCACTGAAAATGGCTTCCAACATTGGTCAATAGATATGAGCTTCATTAAAAAATACAAGGGCCGATAGGCAGTTGATCATTTTTCCATATTGAGTTCGAGAGAAGTGGCTAAAATTCCTTCTCGATATGGCTTTTTCGACGGAAGTGTTTGTGATGGCTTGCCCCAATTCCATGACGATGACGGAGGGGCCTTTCAACCACAAGAAGAATGAGTGGTTCATCTACCACCTTTGGAGCTTAGATGCAAGGATGAGGCTCTCGTTCGATGCATTCAAGATAACAGTGCTGAGGGGTTATGGGATTGCCCCAAACCAACGTAATCCTAACGGATGAAGATCGATGGCCTGCTTCAAAATCCTTTGCAAAATCGAGGGGGTGGCTCCAACTCTGGACCTTTTCACCCACTTCTTTTACATTTCAGGTTGGAGTGATGGGATAAAGTACTTATTTACTAGTCGACCAAAGAGGAAGCTCTTCACTATCCTTTCTTCTCTGAAAGGATTTAAGGAGAGATATTTTTTGGTAAGGATGGCCGGTGGGTTTGGAGTTTAACTTACCCGATCAGCGGTAGCAACCAACCTTAAAGACTAAGCTGCCCGATAGTCCCTGTACGAGGCCGATATCAAGGAATTGATGGACATCGTGGCAAGATAAGGAGGACCGTATGACTCCAATTATCTATTGGGGATGTTGTTTGGGTCCTCCAGCTCCGATGCTGGTGAAGATATAAAATGTGAGCATTAGGATTGGAAGAAGGGAGGAGCATAAATTGGTAATCATGCATTGCATGTGCATTCAAATCATGAATTACATTAAAAGATGTTTATCTTATTTTATGTTAGTGTTGAAGTTGCAGACGAAATGACCGAAGGAGATGATTTGGCTAAGCAGCTCGCCGATCGGGCAAAGGCAAAAAGAAAGGCCAAATGAGCTAAAAAGGAGAAAAAGATAAAGAGGAGGAGGCTTGTGCTCTTTTCATCAGTCCAACCTTCGAGAGGTTCGGCAGGTGGTCCTTCCCTCGCTGTGACTGCTACTACTGCATCTGCCTCCCATCTAGTGTTAATCATTTTTGGACCTGTGGCCTTCCAGTCTGGTGCAGAGGATCGGGTCCCATTAAGGTGATTGTGGCTGAGGGATGAATCCGATTCGGAGGAGATGCTACCTGCTGCCAGCTTTTTTAGCATCCTTCATCTAAGGGAAAGTCGCTCAAAAGAAGACAGTCAAGCTAAATGAGGCTGCTCGAAGGTAGGTTGAGGAGGCAGTGCAGAAGAAGGCGGCCAACCTGATGGCTGCAGCGGATGCCCAAGCTGCAGCTAAGGGCAAGGTGCCAAGCCAAGGCGAATCTGCCCGGAGGGCTGTAGGGAAAGCCCTTGAGAGGCAAATCATGCTCCTAAAGGATGTGCTGAGGGAAAACTTTGTCAACGACTGGTCTGTCAGGGATAAGGCAATCTCCAACTTTATTTATCGGAGTCTTCTCTAGGAAGATGACTTTAAAGACATGGGAGATCCCAGCTTGCTCAGTCAGGAATGCATCCTGTTCAAGCAGCAAAGCTTGGAGGTGAAGTTTATTTTCCTGCCCTTTTCTCATTGATTTGCTAAAAAAAATTAGCTGATCAAGAGGGGCTTACGCTTACACGATATCGGGAACTTCCTGAAGGCAAAATTGGAGAACAATATTCGATCGAAGGAGGAGGTAGATGCCAAGGTCGATGCAGCTAAAAAAGAGGTCTCTCTCCTTCAGTCAAAGGTGGATACTCTAAAGAAGGAAGCTTCCCAAACACCCAAGAACTGAAAGCTCAGCAAGGCAAAATTAACTGGTTAAGGGGAAAAGTCACGCATCTAACTACTGATAGCGTCCAACAGTAGAAACTCGAGGAGGACATTTCCAGGTTCTGACCTCTGAGTGTGCCAAAGCCAATAAAGGCCAAAGCAAAGCCCTTATGGAGCATTACCAGCTGTACACCGAGCGGGACTTCATGAAGGTCACTTTGGAGGAGAAGGAGATGGCATAAAGTAAGAGGCACGAGGAGGAGCTTATCTCTTAGAAGGATTAACTGTTCAATCAACTAGGTGAAGCCCAAGGGAAGTTGTTATCTCAGTTAATCCATAAGCCTGAAGACATTTTCCCGAGCTGATCTCGACTGGATGGAGGATCTAGGCATCTTGCCCAATCCTTCATCTAGCGATGATAAGGAGAAAGCTCTTCAAAAGAGGGCGACCGAAGGTATGGAGAATGACGAAATGACAGGTGGAAACCCCTCGCCGTCTGAAGCTCTTTCCGATGCGCTGGTTGAGTTTGGACTTGCAGCTTCCCTGCCTACTTCTAAAGTGATGGCTGAGTCTCCTCAAATTCCCATCGGGTCTTCAGAAGAGCTTGCTACTGGGCCGACTGCAAAAACTATTGTAGAGAAGATGAACCTTGAGCCTACCGCCGATCCTATCGGGGAGCTGGCTACTGCTAAAATTATATATATAGAAACTTAAAATTTTTATTCTTCTTTTTTTATATAAAATTTATAATTTTTGTAACTTGTAAAATTTACTATCTCAATAAAATGCAATATTTTTTTAGATGTTCCCTCTATATGCTTTCAGTGCAATTCAATGAATGTTTTCATTTTCAGTAATATCTTTAAATTTTCTACCTTAATTGTATCGATGTTAATCAAATCAACTAATTAAGTAGTAAAGATACTTCCTAAACTTGTAGAAAAATAACTTGTAAACTAGTGACTGATTGGAAGAGCGTAATCAGTTGATCATTTGGTATAAGTTAAGAACTAGGCTTAGAAGCTTGGGTGCGTGATCTGATTGGAATGTATGATTGATCGGCCATATGAACGCCAAGCATAGCGGATGACCCTTAGGCCTCGCATTCACTTAGGATTTTTAGGATAATTTTGCACGTCGAGTTAGATACATCGATCGGGATGTGACATTGATCGGAATTACTAAAATCATCGATCTTAAAAGATCAAAATAAATACATCAATCAAGAAATTTGGCTCATTCGATCGGGATGCACATCGATCGAGGATTAATTAGATCATCAATCCGGATTTTTATCGATCGAAATTAATTACGTCAATCAGAATTTTCATCGATTGGAATAAAATAAATTGTCAATTGGGATTTTTTTCGATTGAAATTTAACCTGCAAATAAATGGACTCCAACTTTTCCATTTTCGGCTTGGGATAAGCGTCAAGCCTATTGGATAAGTTGTACCAAATATTAATTTAATCTGTAAATAAATGGACTCCAACTTTTTTATTTTTGGCTCAGGATAAGCATCGAGCCTAGCGGATAAGTTGTACCAAACATACCTTTTATGGAGATGGAAAGGAATTTATTTATTTATTGAATTCAATTCCTGATATGAGATTACATGTGGTACTTCTTGAGTACCTCGACATTTCAACTCCTGAGAATATCCATTCCATCTAAGGTTCTGAGCTTGCATGTACTCGAGCTTAAAATCTTAGAGATTTCATAAGGTCCTTCCCAATTAGGCATTAGCTTCTCGACTCCTGCATTTCCTATCTTTATGTCCACCTTCCTGAGCACTAGATCACCAACATTGAAAGTTCTTGACTTCACCTTCATTTTGTGATATCTGGCAACCCTTAAGACAATAATTTTGACGTAGGTATCTTCTCTCCTTTCTTTTATCAGGTCTAAATCTCGCACCTTTCTTGGATGTTCATTCGATCATAATAGAATACCATCCAATAAGAAGGGATGTCGACCTCTACCGGTATCATTATCTCGGAGCCACAGACAAGAGAGAATGGCATTTTGGTGAGTGCCTGCCCTTAGGAAAGTTCTGTAAGACCATAGGACACTCTATAGTTCTTCAGTCTCATTGCCCTTTACTTCACCTAGTCGCTTCTTTAGCCCTTCTAGGATTATCCTATTGGAGACTTCGGTCATCCCATTGCTTAATGGGTGAGCGACTAAAGTGAATATGAGGCTGATGTTCAGACCTTGGCAAAAGTTTCTGAAGATGAAGCTATCGAACTGATTATCATTATCTGCAATAAACATTCTGGGTAAGCCATACCTATAAATGATGTCCTTCCAGGTAAAGTTTCTAACCCTTCTACCATGATCGTTGCCAGAGGTTCTACCTCGATTCATTTGGAGAAGTGGTCAACGACTACAATGAGAAATTTCATATGCCTTTTGCCTTGAAAAAAAGGGTCTTAGAATGTCCAGACCCCACTGGTCGAATGACTAGGTGATCCCGATCAGATGTTGGTCTACTGCTGGTTGTCTTATGATCCTTTCATGAATCTGGCATTGTTGGCATCTTTTCATTTTCTCTTGAGCATATTTGAAAATGCTTGGCCAAAAGTATCCGATCTGGAGTACTTTTCTTGCCATGGCCCTGCTGGCTTCATGTGCCGCACAAATGCCTTTATAGATCTCTCTCAGGATATAATTTCCTTCTTCCTTCATCACGCACTTGAGCCAAGGATGATTGAAAGCTTGTTTGTACAAATCGCTGTCAATTATAGAATAGTTGAGGGATTTGCACGATACCTTTCGAGCTTCGATTTTGTCTTCGGGTAGTTGCCCTGTTTGTAAGAATCGTTTGATCGGGCTCATCCATATGTCATATACTTGTTCAATCTTCATCATCTCTGGTTCGTCTAAGGAGGAGGACGCTTGATCGACAACCGTGATATTTTTTCTATCACTTCCTGTTCAAAGGTGAACATTTTGGCAAGTCGATCGACCGTTGCTGTTTGATCTCTTGATACCTTCTGGAAAAGCCACTCTGATCCAGACTCTTCCAACATTCTGAGTGCAGCCTTAACCTTTGCCAGGTATTGAATCATATTAGTCTTCCTTGCTCGAAGGTGCCCAAAACTTGGCTAGTCATGAGCTGAAAGTCGCTCTTTATAGTCACTGACTTCGGTGGGATGGCGTGGAGCAACCTTAAGCCTTGAAGAAGTGTTTCATATTCTGTCATATTATTAGAAGCTTTAAAATTGAGTCTAATTGTGTACCTTATGACGATGTCGAGGGGCCTATTATTACAATTCCCACACCTTCTCGAATGTCATTTGAGACTTCATCTATGATCATCTCTCACATCAGTCATTGAGGCCGACTATCTATAGGGACTTTCCTTTCTAGCCAGATCTTCAAATATCTTAAGGGATCTTTTTTGTAGAAGTCATGCGATCTCATCCTTTAGCGAGTGACACTCATTAGTTGTATGACTGACGTCTTTGTGAAACTCACAGTATTTGTTGTGATCCCTCTTATTTCTTAATTATTCAGATGGCTTCTTAAGCCAATTGACTTTCTTATGCTTTTCTTTAATCCACATCAATACCTAGACAGGGTTGGTGTTGAGTGGGGTAAAGGTTCGGGCTGGTTGGTTGTTGAATCGATCGGATCTATCCCGTTTGACCTCCTTTTGCTTATCCATATTCTTTGAAGTAATGGCCCTGTTCAGGCTCTTCGTTATCCATTCGAATATGGGAATTCTGTTGAATGATTGTCCATTCGGATATTGCATTATATATATGACGCTGGCCCTTCTTCCCCTTTTGGACCTCAGGATGTCATCTAGCTGGATGTGTTGTCTAACCCTTTTCATCAGATCGGGGAAGCTGACTGGCGATCTTGTAGTTATTGATTCAAATAATAGGCGATTGATGATGCTTTAAGCCAAGGCAATCGTCGCCATTTCCACACTTAAATTTCTCACCTCAAACATCGTGGCTTGAAACCTATTGATGTAGTCTCTAAAACTTTCATCGATCCTTTAGTAGAGGTTGCACAAATCGCTCACAGATTTGGACGTTCGGGTCTGCACAATGAACCATGTGGTAAACAACTCTTTTAGCTATCTAAAAGAGGTTATTGATTTTTGAGGTAGCTCATGGAACTAATTTAGAGCATCTCCTTCTACGGTGGTGGGGAAAATTCTGCAGGCGATCCTCTCATCATAGGTGTAAACCTACACCTTGGTCAAATATTCTACCAAATGGGTGGTAAGATCAGTTTTATTTGTGTATTTATCCATCATTATATCTCTCCATCTAGAAGATAACTCGAACTCTATTATTTCCCTGCAAAATGAAGAGGCAATATTTTTGCAGGTGTTCTCCTCAAACATACCTTTCTTGGGGCTTGCCAAGCCATACTATCTGAGCTTTTGTTTAAATCATTTATCCTCCCTACTCATGGCTATGGCGGTAAACTCATCTTTCAATCTTTTGAAGCAGCTGCGGCTAGACGTGCACATGAAAGATAGGTCATCTCCAATGGATGTAGTAGAAGACCTATTGGGGTAGTAGGTGGAGTCTCTGCTTGAGGACATTATCCCCTTGCCTTTATCATACCTTTCTAGGGTTCTAACACCCATTCTTCCACCATCATGAGCTCATGGCTCGTTAATGGAGATTCTTTGATTTCTCCTTCTTCTGAAGTCTTCATCCATGAAGTATTCTTCGTGGTTTCTTTCAGAAGTTTTAGGCATTTTGCCTTTTTTGATTGTCTAGATAATGCTCTTAGTGAAATCACTAAAGAGAGCGCACATTTCCTTGATCATGATAGAGATGTTTTCTGGCTACCATAGGATGGCATCGTCAAACTTCGGGAGAAGGTTACCCCTAGTTAGGGATCTATGAGATCTCTCTTTTCTCTCTATAGGCCTATATCTGCCTTGACCATTGTTATCGCGGTCATGCTCTTCGAAAGTTATGTGCTCAGTGGATCTTAAACCAGCCATGTCTCTCAACGAAAATACCAAGTGATAAGACGAGAAAGTCTTTATTTAAGAAGAGAGAGAGCTGGCTGGAGTTATTCCCGATAGGATGTGGAGTTTATGCAATAAAGGAAGGCTGATCAAACCAAGCGTAAATACTTCGAAACTTAAGTTAGTAGCTTTCTGGAGATATAATTCTTAGAGAGAGTCTTAGAAATTCAATACCTGGATCCAATATGCATTAGGCTATTTATAGAAGATAAGAAAGATACACTTGAGTGCCTAAAACGTAATAATTGGCTGTCAGAGTATGTGAGCAACGAAGTGACAAGGAGCATGTGAAGGGCATGGGCTCTGCCTTGTGTCAGTGGATTGATTGAGACGTGATGTCCCATCAGTCTGATCGGACATCAAGTGATCTCTTTCTTGGCTTGTGGCTCACGCTTGGTATTTTTTTGCTGATAGGCTTTGGGCCATGTCAGGTGTAATGGGCTGGCTTCCTGGATCTTGGAGTATGACATTTTCTTATTTATCAATTACTATAATAAAATAAATATAGTAAATGTTTATTATTAACTTCTACAAAAATATGTCAGAGAAAATTTTTAAGAATGTTAAAAATGTGCTCTTTTTATCCCACCAACTTGTTTTTTTTTAAATAATTTGTTTCACTAGATTGTAACTTTAGTAAAATCAAAATAATATTCAATGCATACTTTATCATCTTATACATTCAATAAAATATTTAGTAATTTAATAATTATTTTTTTACACACTTCATTGAAAAAACTGAAATTAAGAGTATACATTTTAATGTATTCAATATAATTTTTTTTTATAAAAAATAATAAAAGTAATGATTATTTTATATTAGCTATTAGTGTAGGAAATTATAATTCGGCAAAACGAACCATGTAAATTTTTTCAATCTTGAATTAATTGGGCTTAATTTTAATTTAATTTGTAGTTTTTAACATTAATATAGTGTAACTATATCCATTATACATACTATCTGATCGGTGTCTAGCAAGTATACTAGATCGGCTAGTAATATAGGAAAATATAGATTAAGATTCCAAATATCGTAGCCAATAGAGCATGGATTGCTAAGCAAAATATTTACATGTGAATTAAATTAATCTGACATTATTTCCTCAAGTTTTAAATTTAAAGACGAAAATTAAACTAAAATAAAATAAAAAAAAACTAAAATTAAATTAACATGAATTAAATACAAAACAATAACTAAAATTTTCTTTCTAAAGTAACTATCCACCTCAACTTCCATTATAATGACTCAATAACAAAAGTGACACAAGTGATTATGGAAAAACTAGATGAATAAAGCCTGATATCTTGAATCAAGAATATATTTCTTAAATATCAAATTCCCCCTTTAAGGACAATTTAACACTTAACATAAAAATCTAGATTTAACTTCTTAAACATTCATTAAACTCTTTTTCAAGTAAATTCAACTTCAATTTATTGTTAGTTCCTCATCTCTTAGTATTAATCAATATTTTCAATACACAATTACTTCAAACCCAGAAAACAATCATGCATTGATACTGAAGAATTAATCCAATAACATGCAAATCATTAACTGTGCTTAAACCAATTTTTAGCTATTGAACCAATAAACTAATAATCAATTTTAGCATAATAAAAAATAAGAATATGTTTAAAACTAAGAAATAACCAACTTGTGTTTGAATATAAAGTACAAAATAAAGTTATTACAATAAAAAGTTTAAGGTTTCAATTTTCCTTTAGCAAAAGAAAAAAAAACTACTTACCAAACATGATAAAAATTAAAAAGAACAATTAAAGTAAAGTAAACAACTAAAATAAAGAGAATTGCAAACTAAGAAAATAGAAAAAAAAGTACTATACAAAATTAACTAAAAAAAATTAGATGAAAAACTAAGAAAAATGTGTAATTGTCGCTTCCTCTGTCAAATTCTGGTTTTTTGGTACTTTTATAGTTGAATTCGACTATCCAAAAAAGAAGTTCTATCCTTTGTAACTTCATATTTCGAGTTAAATGAGAGTTTGAGTTGAAATAAGAAGTTAAAATCGTGTTTTCTCTTTCATCGCTCGGGAGAGTGATTCCCTTGCTTGGGTGAGCGGCTTTTCTTCTTTGGGTGAGTGATTTTGTCACTCAGGAGAGTAGGCTGCTTACTAAGCCGAGTGATGAGTCTTAGTACCTCACAATATTTTGAAGCTGAAATTACAAATTTATCTTTAAACTTATACTTTATTCAATTTAGTCATTTTTCTCTGTAATTTAATCTTGAAAAATATTAAAACTTATAATTAAACCTCAAAATACATAATTTAGCTAATTGAATGTAAATTTAACTAAATTAAGACTCAATTAACCAAATTAAACATTTAAACATACTATAATTCACACCTATCACTATCCCATCAAGAAGTGATATCAATAATATTGACATGTGGTTTGGTTTTTAAAGATGGAGATTTTATTGATGATAAGAAGGATATCTCATTATGCCTCATTGGCCAGGTGGTCTCTAACAGATCCTTCAATGTTGCAGCCTTTAAAGCCACGATGGCAGAGGTATGGCAACTTGGCAAAGGTATAGAAATTAAGGAGTTACTTCCTAAGTTGTTTAGTTTTCAGTTCTTTCATGAGATTGATTGAAAAGGGTACTGAATGATGGGCCCTGGTCTTTTGAACAAAAATTACTGGTTTTGAAAAAGATGGAAGTAGGGTTTCAACTTGAAAACATGGAGTTATATGAAGTGGATTTTTGGGTGTAATGCTACAATTTACCAATAGGTTTCTGGACGGAACGTATTGGGTGTAACTTAGGGAATCAATTGGGGTCTTTTATTAAAGTTGATCTTAAGAGTCTAGATGGCAGCTGGAAGTCTTTTATGCAGGTTCGAGTTAAACTGGATATTAGAAAACCTTTACGTATCTCATTGAAAGTGAAGAAGTAGGGCGGTGACTGGGTGGTAGTATCCTTCAAGTATGAGCGATTGTCGAGTTTCTATTTTCTTTGTGGTATTATTGGCCACATAAAAAGTTCTGCAGTAAAAGATTCGAAATGGATATGAATAATTATGTGTTTGAGTATGGAGCTTTCCTCAGAGCATCGATGAAGAAGACTATGTCTCATGCCGGAGAAAGGTGGTTCAGGAGCAATATGGCAGAGATGGAAGCTGAGAAGAATGAAACCGGCATCCACGGTGCAAAAACTGGTAAGAATAACGTTGGGTGTAGCTGGCAGAAGACTGATTTGAAAAAGGACTCTAGAGTCTTGGTTACAAAAGGAAATTATGATCGTATCAACAAGATCATAGTTACCACTAATCAGCTGGATAGTCAGGAGGTGAGTATCTATGATGTTAACAATCACGTGCATGGGAAGGTTTTAGTATGGCCAGTAATTTCAATACACGTGGCAAAGACAAATAGGAAATAGGAGACACTCAAGATATCTGTATTTTAGAAGGAGATAATAAACGGCGTCGTTCTAATAATCATCTTTTAGACAGACCTCCATCTTCTTCTTCTTGCGAATTGCAGGATCAAGTTATTGGAGATTCACTTATGTTGGAGGCAAGACCTGTTAATCAGGCCTGTTTTAAGCCATGATTGCTTTAGCTTTGAACTGCTGTGGGTTAGGCCGACCACAAGCAGTTCTTGAGCTAGCTGAAATGGTCTCCTCTCTTCTCCCCTCCCTCATTTTTCTTATGGAAGTTCGTGTTGGTCAGTCGTAAATTGAGAGAATCTGTCGTCGTATTAATTTTACAGGAAGATTTTCTGTTCATGGTGAAAATACTGGTGGTGGTTTGGCGTTACTGTGGCGAAGGGATATCTCTGTTTCTCTTCATTCTTATTCTTTGTCTCACATTGATGTTCTTATCGCTTCTCCTTCTCACTCTGTTGTGCGTTTTACTGGTTTCTATGGCAACCCCAAGAGACACTTGAGATATCAGTCATGAAACTTGCTTTGTCAGCTGTCTTTAGGGAATGAATGGCCTTGGGCTATGCTTGGAGATTTTAATGATTTACTTTCTACTTCGAAAAAGCTTGGTGGCAATCCCTATCCTACTTCGAATATCAATGCCTTCAGAGATACAATTCAATCTTATGGTTTATTTGATATGGGTTACTGTGGCTACAGATTCACGTGGGAATGCTCTAGAGGAACTGGCAATTGGATTAGAGAAAGGCTTGACGGGGGCTTGGCTAACGAGGCTTGGTTTAGCTTCTTTCTAGATTGCCGTGTTACTCATGTTGGTATGATTCATTCAGATCATATGGCTCTTCTGCTCTCAACAATGCCTGGTAATATCTCTCATAACTTTTGGTTTCACTTTGAGAATTCGTGGCTTCAAGAACAAAGTTGTAAAGAATTAGTTAAGGATTGTTGGAATGGCTCGTCATCCTTATCAGTTCCTCAACGTCTAGTCTCTTGTTCTAAAGCTTTGAAAGAGTGGGGCCGGTCTTATCGTAGGAGGTTTTGGATGACATCAAGGAGTGAAAGCAATAGTTAAATAGGCTAAGGCCAAGGACAGATGCTAGGTCTATTGCTTGTTTCAAACAAGCAAAAGAAAAGCTTGCAGGGTTATTTTATCAGAAAAACCGGTATTGGCAGCAAAGGGCAAAGGTCAATTGGGTTAAATAAGGTGACATGAATTCCAAAT
This sequence comes from Excoecaria agallocha, assembly GCA_037975025.1. Taxonomy (NCBI): domain Eukaryota; kingdom Viridiplantae; phylum Streptophyta; class Magnoliopsida; order Malpighiales; family Euphorbiaceae; genus Excoecaria; species Excoecaria agallocha. The sequence continues at coordinate 91,428,159 of CM075806.1, forward strand.
TTTTTCATGCTCATGCCTCCTTAAGGAAAAAGAAAAATATGATCCACTATATTTTTTATGAAGCAGGGAATTACTTAGATTGGAATTCAGGATTGTAGGAGCACATAAAATAGTATTTTGATGCTATGTTTAAATCCTCAAATGGTAACAATTTGGAATTCCTTAATTTTGTTAAACCTTGTGTATCAGATGAACAAAACGAGGAGCTCCTTAGACCTTTTCAAGCAGCCGAAGTTAAAGAAGCTCTTTTCTCCATGCATCCTGATAAAGCCCCAGGCCTTGATGGTTTTAGCCCAGGATTTTTTCAATCGCAGTGGGAGTTCATTTGACCAGATGTTACAGATTTTATCTTGAAGATTCTTCAAACTGGTAACTTGCCTGCATCCCTTAATGAAACAATTCTTGTGCTTATTCCTAAAAAGAAGCAACCCAAATATATTCATGAGTATAAAACTATTGCTCTTTGCAATGTGGTGTACAAATTCTTTCTAACATGGTTGCAAACCGGATGAAGTTCTTATTATATGGTGTGATTTCTGAATGTCAAAGTGCTTTCATTCCTGGAAGGTTGATAACGGACAATGTTCTTCTGGCATTTAAAGCTGGACATTTCCTTCATCGAAGAACAAAAGGAAATAATGGTATAATAGCTTTAAAGTTGGACATGGCTAAGGCTTATGACAGAATGGAGTGGTATTATTTGAAAGGAGTTCTTGACAAGTTGGGTTTTCATGGCAGTTGGATCAAGATCATAATGATGTGCATTTCTTCGGTGTCTTACTGAGTGTGTACTAGCGGGCATATGATGGAAAGTATTCTCCCTAGTAGGGGTCTTAGACAAGGGGACCCTCTATCACTATATTTATTCATTTTGGGAGCTCAGGGGCTTTCAGTGGCAATGGCTAGTTTGGAGCAGGCGAATCTAATTTATGGGTGCAAGGTGGCAAGGCGAGCCCCAACAATTAGCCATTTATTGTTTGCAGATGATGCTTATTTTTTCTTTAGAGAAAATCTTTGTGAAGCAGCGGCGGTTAAAGATTGTCTGGCAAAGTATGAGCTTACGTCAAGTCAATCTATTAATTTTCAGAAGTCATCAGTCGAGTTTAGCCAAAATGTGGAATCGTTCATGAGGCAATTATTTTGTAATATCCTGGGTGTTTCGGTTGCTCACCATTCTAAATCTTTTCTTGGCATGCCAATGTTTGTAGGACAAAGCAGGAATCAAGTTTTTGCTTTTATCAAAGACCGGATTTGGAAGCACATTAATAATTGGAGGAATAAATTTCTCTCTTGGGGTGGTCGAGAAATCCTTATTAAAGCAGTTCTGCAGGCTATTCCTTCATATATTATGAGTCTATTTCTCATTTTAAAAGGCATGTGTGATTCTATTCATCGTATGCTTAACAGATTTTGGTGGTAGGGTACCGGTGTCAACTCAGATGGCATTAATTGGTCTCGTTGGGAATTACTGTGCCATCCAAAGAAATTGGGTGGTCTGGAATTTCGAAATATGCATGACTTTAACATTGCTCTATTGGGTAAACAATTTTGGAGAATTCTTTCTAATCCCAAATCTTTGGTTGCTAGAGTTCTTAAAGCCAGGTATTTTCCTAACAGCAACGTGCTTCAAGCCCAATTGGGTCGTAGTCCTAGCTTCACTTGGTGTAGCATTCTGGCAGCAAGAGAGATTGTCATGCAGAATTATAAATGGCAGGTTGGTAATGGTGAAAATATTAATATTTATGGGGATGCATGGTTGGTTAATCCCTTACACCCCATAATTAACTCACAGCTAGTGCCTTGCTTACTCAACTCTAAGGTGTCGTCTTTGTTGATTGGAGGGTCATGTTGGAATGTTTCTCTTATTCAAACATGTTTTAACAGTTCATATGTTAGCAGAATTCTTTAGGTCCCGTTATCAAGTACTATTACACAAGATCTGATCTATTGGCCTTTTGAACCTAATGGTCAATATAGTGTTAAAAGTGCTGTCCGAATGCTCCTTGGTGATGCTCAACCTTTAATAGATAGCAATTTTGCATGGCAGTCTATGTGGAGATTGGCTATTCCTTTAAAGGTACGGATTTTTTTGTGGCGTTGTCTTACCGACAATCTTCTTACTAGATTTAACCTCTTTCAAAGGCATGCAGTGGATATTTCTGTTTGCCCATTTTGTTCTCCAATAGTGGCAGAAACTACTCATCATGCACTATTCTCATGTCCCTACTCTCAATCTATATGGATGGAAAGCTCCTTTGGTATTTGCTTTGATGGTCTTGCTTCTATTTTGGATATTTTCAGCAGCTGGTTATCTTTCTCAAACCGTGATGAGACTCATCAAGCTGTGTTTTTGATGTGGACGTTTGGCATAGAAGGAATAAGTTCATTTGGGAGAGGCAAAGAATGAGTAATGGTGCAGTTCTTCGTATGGCAATGTGCTCTCTCAATCAATGGCAAGTGGTGCATCAAAAAGATTTTATCCTTGATTCTTCTGTTTTACCCATTTCCCTGGAATTATGATCTCTTCCTCCGATTGGAGTAATTAAATGTAATACGGATGCAGCCATCTTTGGAGATGCAATTTGGGTTGGTTATGGGTGGATTTGTAGAGATTCCTCGAGGAGTTTTGTGATTGCCTATAATGGTTTACTATGCTGTCCTCTTGTCCCGTTAATGGCGGAAGCAATGTCAGCGAAGGAAGCCCTGAAATGGCTGAAAGAAGAAGGTTTTTCTCGGGTAATTATCGAAACTGATTGTGCTGTCCTCCATAAAGCTTTGACGTCCCCTAATTTAAATAATTCCCCTTTTGGATTGATTGTTTATGATTGTTTAGACATTAGTTTGTTCTTTCAAAGTTGTTCCTTTTCTTTTATTAAAAGATCTGATAATAATATTACTCATATTTTAGCTAGGACCTCTGTTGATTCTCCGGGAGTAAACTTTATTTCTTTTCCCCTTGTATTCAGCAGCTGGTTTAATGAAATGATCCATTTTTCTCAAAAAAAAAAAAAATAATATTGACATGTACAATTTTCACCTATCCAATTTTTTTCTTGTCTTTTGTTTTTTATATTTAAAATCACAAATTAAATAAAATTTTTTATAGAAATAAATAAATTTATTGGGAAGAAAAGAAAAAAGAAAAAAAAAAAAGAAAGGTGGGTTTGCTTTGGCAATTGGCCCTCTCTGATTTCCTTCCCTCGATCATTTTTTTTCCCTCCCATCTCTCTCAGCCATTTCGCCCAATTATTCATTTCAATCTTTCTTTCTTCTTCTAATTAATGGCCCTCACCCAACTCCATGCAGTCATCTCAGATATCTTTCTCTTTGTTTTTTCAATTAAATCACACACACACACACGCTCTCTCTCATCTCATCATAATAAGCAAGTAAACTACTATTAATTAGCTATATTAACTAATTAAAAATAGGGAAAAAGAAAAGTCGATCCTTGTCTCTCTCTAGTCTCGTTTTCCCTCTTATCCCTTGTTCAGGTGAACTCCATGACTGTTTATTTATTTATTTCGTCTTTCCTTTTACTTGATATATTTTTATCGAATTTCTCCTTAATTTTTTCTTCTTGCTGGTAAATTTTCATTCTGCTTTCTTCTCACTTCCTGTTCAATTTCTAGGGTTTTCTTTTTCCTTGAATAATCAATTGATTTTTCTCTCTTTCGTTTTTTACTTGGAATTCTTTAAATGATGTTTTCGTTTTTTTTTTTCAACGTTGTATGATTTTATTTTCGTTTTTTTAGTTCGTGCTACACTATTTGCCACGTAGCGGTGTTCTTGCTCATATAGGTGTTTGTGGGCTAGTAGAGTAGCTTATGAGAAATAAAGGGTATGAGAAATTGAAGGGATGATTTTTCTTTCTACTAGAGATTTGGCTTTGAGCTGGTAAAATACAAAAGCTTGAGATAAGGAGTGAAACAATTTGAATGCTATATGCCATTATGCCTGTTGGTAATAGATAGAGAGAATGTGTAATTCTTCATGTGCATCTCTTTGGTCTTTGTTTTGTCTTATTCTGGTTTTCAAATCCCTGAATTAACCCCCCCGAAATAATTTGGTCAAGTTGTGTTCTATTTTTACTCACATTTTCAATATAAGCTTAAGCTGATGGTTTCTGTATAAAGGATTACAAAATTTAGTCTTAATGGTAAATACAAATCATTTACTCTTTCAAGCAGGGAATATGTATTTACCATTTACTTTTTGAAGGACAATAGTTGATTCGGTTTTTCTTTTGTCAGTTTGGAAATGATATTTTATTGGTATCCATTGCAGAATAGGTCGGTAATACAATGAGCCGACCAACTACACGCAGTAAAAATAAAAGGCATAGGCAAGCTGATAATGCGAATGTAACTTCTGAAATTTTGAGGTAAAAATTTACTAACATTTGTCTTTCCTCAGATTGCAAGCGTTTCTGTTTTGAATGTGTGCTCTGTTAAGTGTACTTTCGTCTTTCTTTTGAACTTTGTTTAGGAAAATTCATGCAACTGGTGAAGTAACCAATGACGATGTAAATCAACTGTACATGATCTCTAAACCATCTTGTCAAGGTTGCCGTGTGAACACTAAAGATAACCCCAACTGCTTTTGTGGGTTGATTCCACTGCCAAATGGGAGTAGGAAATCTGGCTTATGGCAGAAATTGTCGGAAATTGTTCAGGACCTTGGTGAAGACCCATGCAAGGATCTCCGAGTGTCGGCTGATTCACCCGCTGGTCTTACAAATCTGGGAGCAACTTGTTATGCCAACAGCATACTTCAATGTTTATACATGAATACATCATTCCGAGAAGGTGTCTTCTGTGTTGAACCGGAAGTATTAGAACAACAGCCTGTTCTAAATGAGCTTGCACAGCTTTTTGCAAAGTTGCATGCTAGTAAAGCAGCTTTTATTGATTCAGCTCCATTTATAAAGACTCTAGAGTTAGATAATGGAGTTCAGCAGGATAGCCATGAATTTTTGACCCTATTTCTTTCCTTGCTGGAGCGTTGCCTGAGCCATTCCAAAGTTTTGAAGGCGAAAACCACTGTTCAAGATCTTTTCCGTGGAAGTGTATCACATGTAACAACGTAAGAAGAATATATCTAATTCTGTAGTCCTTCAGTTTTCTTGTATGATTCTTGTTGTTTGGTGTTGTGATGAGCACCCTTTTGTTGATAACTGAAACTTACATTTGCTTTACCTTCTGGTATTTCTTGATGTTGTGAATTGTCATATTGCTTTCTCTCTTGGTGTTGGAATCAGTTTGAACATTCAGTTATAGAATTTTAATAAGTTTCACAGTGCAAGACAAAATGTATTGAGGAACATAATGAAGAATGAAAAATAAAGATGTGAACAGACAGTAGAAAAGGATATGAACAGGTTTATTTCAGCAGCAAATTTTACAAGTTGGCTTTGTTTGTTTGGTATGCAGGTGCTCAAGATGTGGAAGAGATTCTGAAGCATCTTCAAAGATGGAAGACTTTTATGAGCTGGAGTTGAATGTAAAAGGACTGAAAAGCTTAGATGAGAGTTTGAATGATTATCTCAGTGTGGAAGAGCTGCATGGTGAGAACCAATACTTCTGTGAGTTGTGTAAAATGAGAGTTGATGCTATTCGCAGCATCAAACTGCGAACACTGCCTGAGGTCCTTAATTTTCAGCTTAAACGCTGTGTTTTCCTTCCAAAGGTACTTTATAATGTACTCTTGAATTTCAACTATTGATATTTAAGATATAACATAATTCTTTTACTCTTCTTTCCTCATATGAAGACTTTACTATCAGCTGCAATGCAAAGAAGTTAGCTTCCTGACATCTTAGCATATATATATATATATAAGCATTTCTCTTATATATTAACTTTTGTCAGTAGACCACAACAAAGAAGAAAATCACTTCTGCATTTGGCTTCCCTGGAGTATTGGATATGCGGCAGAGGCTGGCTGAACCCTCTCAGCTGGATTGGATATATGACCTGTCAGCTGTATTGATTCACAAGGGGACAACTGTAAACAGTGGACATTACATTGCTCATATTAAGGATGAGAATACGGGGCAGTGGTGGGAATTTGATGATGAGCATGTCTCAAACTTGGGTCTTCACCCTTTTGGAGAAGGGTCTTCAAGTTCTACATCTAAAATTGTTCTGAATGAGGCACCAGGTTCCACAGAAGAAACGCATGCTGTTGCCAACGGACATCATGTGGATGATGTACAGCTGCAATCTTTGAAAGCCAGTGTTAATGGCAATGCAGAGATGTTTTCATCAAATGATGCTTACATGGTGATGTATAATCTTAGGCGTACTAAGAAGGTTGATGAGGAAAGATCTGCAGGTTCTGGTGTCAACACAGTTGAATCAGAAGGCTCTGGGAGGTCTTTGCATGAGAGTTTTCTTCCACCTTACCTCTTTGATGGTATAAAGGAGGGAAATACACTATATCTTTCACTTTGTGAAGAATACAAAATGAAGAAGGACAAGAAGGTGAATGAAATCACAGGAAGGAGACAAGAGGTTCGATCAATTCTTTCTGAAGCTCCTGTCCAGTCACTCGTAGAACCATTTTATTGGGTTTCCTCTGACTGGCTTCGCCAGTGGGCAGATAATATTACTGTACTGTAAGTTCAAGTTTCTATGATGCAGTTGCTATGTGTGCCATTATGAAACTGCTACTCTTTTTATTTGCTTGTTCGTGTATACATGCATATCTACTACTTCTAGGCTGTATTTATTACTATTTATCAGCTAGGATTCTTATATTTTGTATACACCACTTTTTCTCATGGGAATCTTAGCTCAATAAGTCAATATAAATATTTAGTTTAATTTTTATGCATTCATTTTTTCAGTTGATCTCTATGTTGCCTCTTGATATTGTTCTTTGAGGATACTTATGATTGTTTGTAACATCCAGCAGTGCATTAGATAACACTCCTATTCAATGCTCACATGGAAAAGTCCCAATTTCAAAAGTTGGCTCTATGAAGCGGTTGTCTGCTGGAGCTTGGACCAAATTGTTCTCCAAGGTATGTGCAAATCTAATTTGTTGCACATAGTCTAATGGTGATAATTGCCTTCATTGTGCTAGGGCTCCCACAGAACTTGAGGTGCTATGCTCCAGATATACAACTAAGTAAAGCAATGTGTTCTTTCTAAGTACTAGTTTTTTGCTCACATGCATTGCACAAGGAGTGTAGTTTATTTATTTTCTCTTGGTTTATATATATGCATGTTATTAATACTTATTTTTTTATTAGTGAATAATCAATATTTATAATTTATAACTCTTTGATACTTTATGGAATTTAATAAGTATTTGAAGCACAACGAATTAGTAAATTGATGTAATATGTAATTATTTATTTATTTAGTAGTCATTAAGTATAAAATTAGTAGAAAGATGAAAAACAAACCAACATTAATTCAAATAATATTTCGCTTGCTTTTATATATTTTTATATGAATTGCTTAGAATTATTTAAGATGTAGATAAATACATAACTCAATGGTTCAAATGCATATAAAGATTAGTCAAGAAGTTTTATCTTTCTTTCTTCAATTAAGATCATGTTGGTATGAACTGTATATATTTATATCAGCATATCAATAGAATGGCTCCTTATATTAAGATAAACTCGAACTTAAAATTCATTAGTCAGAGTAAATTATCCTTAATTTGTTAATTTTAAATTCTTTTATGCAGCGCGAGTCTCTTATGGGCATGAGTTTATATGGAAAGAAAAAGAAATAATATCACATTTTCTCCTCAAACAATCTTTATAAGCGAAGATGAGTAAATAGGTTATTGGGGGGAATAGTTACAGAGAAGATCGGAAGGAATGACATCAGAGCAGTACTGTAAATTGTTTTTGCTTGTATCTTCAATATCTGTCAATTTAAACATTTTTCAATGGTTCTTTCTCCCATGTGATACTGATAGTCAAAGTTTATTTGCCTTTGATGTTATCATTGTAACTCTCTATTGTTTTTCTCAAAGCATGTGAATAAGGACTAGATTTTATTGAATGGTGTCATAATTGGTGTATGATTCTAATAGGTTTAACAGTTACAAATTTACATAACACGAATGATAATATAATTAAGATACGTACGAACTAAGTGATTTTTTTAACAGAATTACAATTATAAAATCTGATCATTGTCAGGATTAAAATTATATTAACGGAATTATGTATTTTAATTGTATATCTAGGATTATTTTATAATTACCATGAGGTTAAACAAGGGTTTTGCTAGTGTTCATGTTCATTCCATCCACATTATGTTGCACAACTATAGGGAATAGGCCAGTTCATGGTCATGATGGTTCTTCTATAATCTCCTTTTCTGATTATTTCAGAGCATTGAGGATTGACTGGCAAGTTCCATAGAATAAAAAGTTTAATAACAGCTTTCCATTAGGTTATTTGATCGTATTTCATTATGTTGGTCTATTTAATAACAGTGGTCTGCCATATATATATATATATAGAGAGAGAGAGAGAGAGAGAGAAAATGTAAAGCGACCTTTAAGAAAGTGCAAACAAGGGAACGTGCTGGAATTTGAAATTGCTAACATCAATAATGTTTACAATGGCTTAGTGGAAGCAGATAAATGTAGAGAGAACAATTGATGGAAGTGTAAGCAGGAAAAAACCCCTTAGTGAGGGAGATGTTCACCACAAAAAAGAGCAATTTTAAGCACATAACAAGGAACTAAGAGGGAGAAAAATGGAATATGCAATTCTTTAATTTTATAATTGGACCAAAGTTGAAGTTACTGCTCTTCTTACAGGCCCGCTTTAGTAATTCAATGGATAGGGTCTGTTAGAATCCATCAGGTGCCCCATTCATGTGCATCATTAGTTGCCTCAACTAAACTGAATTAAGCACCTAGGTGCACCTGGCTTGCTGTGAGAATAGTATATTTTGCTAAAACATATATTGCTTTTGTACTTTACCATCTTTCTCTCAGACCTTGTGTTTGACTGCTTCAAGTTTCTTCTCACTTTTACTCCTTGTTTTGCACACTAATTTATCGGTAAATCTGCATTTGCTTTTTTTTTTTTCCTCCTAAATGCTTGTGAATTTCAGTATGATGGAGGGCCAACACTAGCAAATGATGACTACTGCTTGGATTGTCTTATTGATGTTGCAAAATCTCTAGTCTCTGCTGATAGCTATCGGGATAGGAGGACATCAATGAGAGAGCTTGCAAATGATGTAATCGCAGGGAAGTGTCTAGATGGGACGTACTATGTATCGAAGACTTGGTATAATTGCACATCTCATTAATTATGTTCCCTGTTTGCACCAGTGTTTAGTTGTGGCTTTCCAGAGGGCTTTCCCTGTTTTAGGAATCTATCATAATGGTTTGAAATGTTTGTCACTTTGTGTTAATTTTTTGCCATACACCTTGGAAATAGAAGCATGTTTTCTGTGAATCTCAGTTTTTTTCTTTGGTATGACTCCGTATCAGTTTCTAGTGAGCGGTTTCTTTGATCTTTATAGGTTGCAGCAGTGGGCGAGAAGAAAAAATCTTGATGCACCAAGTGAATCTGATGCAGGACCAACAGCTTCAATCCGGTGTCCTCATGGGGCATTGATGCCTGAGCAAGCACCTGGTGCTAAACGGTTGCTGGTTCCTGAGAGTCTTTGGCTCTTCTTTTATGAGGATGCTATTGGAGTAAAACCCAATGATTCCTCAGGTTGCATGACTTTTCCTTCAGATACTGACCAGTGTCCCCAATGCTGTGATGAACTTTCTGAAGTTGCCTGCTTGGAGGATTCTCTGAGGTCATTTACAAATACACTAATAGCACAGACCTTGTTAACTCTGTGTTTGTGTGCATGCAAACATGCATGCATGTCCTTATTTTATTTTGTGTCCACTGCAGAGCGGTGAAACTAAAACAACGCCAAAATCACGAGAAATTGTCTACAGGAAAAGGCATTCCCCTTTCTTTATACTGCAAGTATTACCTGGTTCCATCATCATGGCTAACAAAATGGAGAAACTATGTGAGTGCAAGCGGCAAGAATGTTTCTTCATCAGTGGAACCTGAAACACTGGATTTTGTCATCGACTCGCTGATATGTGAAAAGGTAGTTTGCAACTTTGCTGGAAACTCTGTTGGATTATAATTTGGACTTTTTATTTTCACAATATGGTGACTGTTTTAGAGCCTATTTGATTCCTATTGGTTTCTTGTTTTGCTGTATTTTGCTGATAAAGTTGTATGTTTCTTAATATCCTTCTTGCACTCTTTCTCCTCTTCTCCATGTCAGCACTCAAGACTCCTGGAAAGGCCTCCTGATTTGGCATCTAAACGGGGCATACTTTTCCAGAAGGGTTCTGCTGTAAGTATGATGGGTATTTCAATATGAATTAAATAGCTTACTGTATTGATTCAAATGCAGCTATCAAGAAAAGAGGGAATTTTTGGTGGAACTATTTTTTAACTGAATTTTCATTTCAGAGGGTTAGATGCTGGCTCCTATGGAATTTTAATTTAGTTTCCCAATAAAACATATCATTTCTACCATAACACAGAAAAGTGGGTAAGAGGTAGTTGATAATTTTACTGCAGGTGCTCTGATGTCATATTTCTTTTTTCTTCTGTTCTCCTTCCTTTGGATTCTAGACAGATGGGTTGACAATCATCCCTGATAATGACTGGAATAATTTCTGTGAAGAGTGGGGCGGTAATAAGGAGAAAGGTATATTTGCAATGATCGAGTCTGGTAATCCGGTGGAAAATGATTTGGCTGGTTCCTGTGAAGTGACAGCCACAGGTGAGGAGCCTTTGAATCCTCAACATGAAGTAAATGATGAGACTGAAACCAGACAGCCTATTATTAGGACCTTTCCTGAGGTAATTGAAACTAAACCTAATCAGGTTTCTGATGTGTCTTTCATTATTCTATTAGCAACACTTTTGCACCCATTAACTAACTACGTTTTATATAATATTCTTGCGTTTCTCAAAATTTTGCTAGGTCTGTGAGGATTGCATTGGTGAAAGAGAAAGTTGTAAGTTGATGGAGAAGCTTAATTACTCCAATGAGGACATATACGTATCTCTTGTACGTAGTAAGGAGGCTCCAAGATCAATCCTAGAAGCATCTGAGAACAATTCTGAGTCTGATCGCCGTGCCTCTAAGCGCCCTCGAAGGGCCAGTAATGGGAGTTCAGTAAATTTAAAAGTTTCTGGTTCTACATCAATATACCAGTTAAAAATGATGATATGGGAATCACTTGGGGTAAGTTGGAACACAAATACATATATGACTCTCCAGATTGTGATCTTTGATGCATGAGCATGTGAGAATTCATCTTTGTAGATCTTTACCTGATCAGTGATACTAGTCCATTTCTGGTCAATGTGAAATCCTAGGTTTTGCAAATGAGGAAAATATTGTTCTTGTACAAAGTCATATGGATGCTTTTCAAAGCTCTTGATAATTCGATCGCTTGTAGGCTCTAAGGTGCTGGTAGATACTGCTTTGCTGATTGCATCTGATGAAGTATAAATTGGAAGGAAATTCTCAAAACGCTGAGTCTAGTCCCTGTGCTGTGTGAAATGTTGTAGCAAAATGTTTTGCATTAGTTAAGTTTCTTGATCAATGTTAATTGCCTTGTTTCATCTGCAAAACTTTGATTGTTTAACGAGTTAGATTTGCTGTAAATTGATCATATGTGAAACATTTCACTGCAGAAGATGAGTCGTCCTGCACTTTGGGTTCTTAGTAGGGGAAGATTTATGTATGTATGCTTCTAGGACATTCTTTGCATTTATAAGTAAGCTATTTTTGTATTTGATGACTGAGGTTCTAATGGGAATAATACAATTGTAACCTTCCTGGCCTCCACCAATGCTATTTTAGCATTTGCATGCATTGCTCTAGGCAAAATGGACATTATTACCACTGTTATATATGAATGATGCATATACCAAAATCATATAGGAGCTGTGTGAGATTCTCTTTCAAGAGCTGCAATTTCAGTTGGATTTTGTCTTTCTCACCAACTGATGATCTGAATTGTCATTGCATTTCTGAGTACTAACTTGGGATCTGTTTTTTAAATTCATTCATGTTATCACCAGGACACTTGAAGACAAGGTGATTTATGACCATCCTGTAATTGATTGTGCTGATGCAGGTAGTTAAGGAGAACCAGATACTTCACAAAGGTTCTCGGATACTTGATCAGGAATGCGCTACCCTTGCAGACCTGAATATATTCCCTGGGGATAAGCTATGGGTTCAAGATTCTGAAGTTCATGAGCAGAGAGATATTGCTGGTAATTTGTTATCATCCTGGTCAGAGTTAAAGTACTTCAAAATAATTAGTTGATTCTGGTGCAACTTATATTGTTCTTTAGAATGCAAGCCGTAATGTAGATCTTTTCAGTGGAGCATTGATTGAACTTTATATTTGAGTGTCATCATAGGATACAATGACACTTCATGTTAGTGAAATAAGTATGGAATTTTTGAAAGTAGTGGAGCAGAGCACCTATGCCTATGGTTGAGACAGTTGATGTTTTTTTTATCCCATAGACTCTCTGTGCACATGTCTGTGAATGTGCAGGCATTTGTCAATGAGAGATGCACACAAAAACCGAAGTTGAATGAACGATGCAGTGTTGTTTTTCTTTCGCATGCTACTGATTTCCTATTTTCTTAATGTTCAACAGATGAGCTTGCTGACCAGAAAATTGACTCACAACATGCTGAGGAAGGGTTTCGGGGAACACTTTTGACGGCAAATGTTTCATCCCAAGCAGTTCAAGATGTATGCTTGAAATAGTGATCCTTGCATCACATATCCACAGTTTTGTACATGCTGATTCTGTGAAAGTAAATGATGACTTGAATCTTAGGCCTGCCTATAGGAGGTAAGAAGTCTAATCATAATCCAACTTTGGTTTTTGTTGTTTTATTGTTGGGTAAGCAGAATATTGCCTCGCCAATTTTTTACATCTTAAATACTCGTATCTTATTGCTATATGCATATGATATCATTTATTGAGTGGTAGCCACTGGGCAAATTAAAATGCTGAACTCTAGTTGGCATCATCTCTATTGTGGAGAGATATATAATTGTCTTAGAAGTTTAGAACTTTATTTTATTGGGCCCTTTCTTTTTCTTTAAATGTTAAGTTTTGCATTGTTGTGCTGGATCATTTATGATTATCGTGGTTCAGAAGCAGAACCAGGATGCCTTTAGGGAGGGGAGCCTGGCCCCAGATCCAAACCAGATATTTTGGCCATATCAGAAATGGGAAAAAGAGAGTAGAGAGAATCAAAGAAGAAAAAAAGGAGAAAGAAAGTTTAGAAAGGAAGAAGAAAGAGATTGAGGAAGACACACACACAGAGAGAGAGAGAGAGAGAGAGAGAGACTGTAGTACTGATTCTTGTATGATTACAATTGAGCTAGGTATTTTCCTTTTATACAGTATCTTTTACAATCACTCATTTAACCCTTGAGTAACTAATTACAAACAATATTGGCAAGGATACTGACAAATTTTTCAAGAAACAGGACATAATTTATACTTTTTCTGGTTCCAAACCGCAGGACTGGCCGGCAGTCTTGATCCATAAAACTGCTGGTTCTGATATCAACATTGATCAGGTCTAGGATCATGTGTTAAGTCTTGTCGCATTTACATAAGAATACTTGCTAATGATTTACCTTCCAGCTGTGGTGGCATGAGCTCAGTTGTGACCCAACTGATTGATATTTTGCTGTATGTATCCTCAGGGGTCTGTGCTGCTACCTTGCAGACTGTTGGTTTCACTTTCCTAGTACTGTAGCAGCTCAACTATTTGACCAAATTAGTTGCCAATTTACTGAATATCCTTGCTGTTTAGCATAATAATTATAGGCTTGACTCTTTCATCCTCTAATTGGAGATCAATGTTCGAGAGAATCTTATTTTATTTTATAAAGCTAAAATGGATGGAGGTCTGCTGATTATCATGCATTCCCATTGCTTGTATGTCTGACTTTTATCCTTGATCTTCCCTTCAATACCTGCCATTTGCATCGCCTCTCTCCCTCCCTCTTGCGATAATCTTTTCTGCTATTTTTACATGGATATTTGATTGACGGACATCCTATCATTTCCCTGTGCAGAACCAGCATACATGGGGCTGGTGGTTTTGGCTTTTTGGTTCTGGAAAATGATGGTCATCACTAAATGTAAAGCTCCCATAATATTTTGTAATGTGTTCCTTGTGTTATACTGACGGCCAACATCTGGGGAGGGAAATGAAAATATGTTGTTGCAGGTCTCGTACTGTGCCAAAGTTCTGCATTTTTGTATATGGATTGGTGCAAGATTTTGAGTTGGTTATCAACATCATATGGATGGTATTATCTATGTTATTCTTCCCATATGGTTTTAATGATTTTCATAATATGCCTTGTGAAGTTTAAATCCTATTATCCTTGTGAGTAACAAAATAAAAGAAAAAGGAAGAAAAACTCTGGCTCATTGCAATTAATAAGATGCTTTGCTATTTGCAGTTCTTAACACATTTACTCGGCTCAATGCTGGGCCTGGGGCTGTCGCTCATAGCCTATCCATGGGATCGTGGGGACTGGAGAGTATTATTTTCAATTGTTAATCCTTTTAAGCTTTAAATATTTCCCTATTCCATGAAAAGCAAAACTCATGATTCAATAATTCTTCGAAGAGGGATCATTTTTTCTTTTTTTTTTTTTTTTTTTTTTTTTTTTTCATGAAAAGTTCTTGCAGCAAAGTTCTTTCTTAAATTTCAAACACTCGACAGGCTAAAATGATTTCTTTCCCCAGTAAGTCGTTTGTATGGTACCACTTTTCATTGTATCCTCAGGACGGAGATGCATATTAAAGAAATGCGCAACTTTTTCTCTTCCGTCAATCGAGTATCATCATGTTACCAAATTATTGTAAGTGCACATTCAGAAGTTGGGTTTTTTTGATGAGGAAACCTAAATGGAATGATGGAGTTGGACCATTAGCAATGATGCAACAGAGTGAGACGGATTAAATCTGGTTGGAGCGGTTGTAGTCTGTTGTTTTAATTTCCTCGTATTATACATTGGATTAGACATGCATACAAATGAGAAGATTATTCCAAGAAGTGGTAAACATGAAGGGTCCTCTTTGGAGAATGTTAGATCCAGCGTTTCCGGGAGTTATGGGCTCCCTTGAACCACCTATCCCACCCAGCATTACTCGCTTCTTTGCTCCTACAATTGCATAACATAATTCATCCATCAATTCTCCTTTAAAGAGATTGCATGTCATTAATTATTAGATGAAAAATATAAAAATACCATTTAGTCTACCTTTATATTTTACTAGAACAGTTTACGAAAAGCACTTTGGAAATTGGATAAGGAAAAAGTCTATATAGATTAGGCCTAAAGAGAGGTATGCTTACCAAGGAAGCAGTGGATCCGGAATGGATTCAACACTCGAAATGAGCCTGCATTGACAGGTTTTATCAAAGATTTTATAAGCAATAATATGGAAATTTTGAGAAAAAAAGAGATTTCATATTTGAATTCTTCACTCACTCTTTGCAAACAATGGAGGATTCACCTAAACTATCCAGCTGCTCCAATTCCTCCTACAATTGTTCAGAAAGCATTATTGGTGGCGCAGAAATTGAGCATCAATTGTTGAAAGAAGAAATAAAAAAAATAACAAAACCTGGAGGAAATTGATTTGGTTTTGGAGATTGGAGATGGCAGCAGCCATCCGATGCTTGCCAAAGAAACCATTAGGCTCTGTTTTAGGAAGAACTGAGTCTCTCCGACGTTCCGTTGTTGGCTCCTCCGGCGATTCAATTGATTGCAGGTGATCATCGATTGAATCCGATTCCATCGTCACATAAGCAAAGCAAAAATAGAAGAATTTAAATGGAAAAGGGAAAGAGAGGAAAAGGGGAAGGAGTAAGCATAAATGATTAAAGAGGAGGGGACCAAATATATTGAATAACAGAGCAAATCATTCAAACAAAATAAGAAAAGCGGACAGTCAAAGTATTTGAAAAGTGAATGGCGTGGCGCAGACAACGACAAGAGTTGAATTACAATAATTTATTTATATCTTCAAAATTCATTGGACCCAAAAGCAATTAACCTAATTTTTCTTATTCGTATTCTTATTACTGGTAATATTACTTAGTTTTAATAACATTGCACTTTTTCAACTAAATACTACTCCATCATTTTTTTTATTAATCACTTTTATTATTTTTATTAAAATTAAAAAATAATAAATAACCTTAAATTTAATATTAAATTATATAATCAATAATAAATTATTAAATGTGATTAATTTTAACTTTATTAGAAAAGAAAAATAAATTAAAAAAATAAATTAAATTATATTAAAAATTTAAAAATAATAAATAAATAAAATATAAATTTCATTTAAAAGTAACAGATAATACTTGAAATAGTTGACTAAAGTAAATATCATAAACAATATACAGATTGAGATTGACTATACACAAATTTCAGGTGAACTTTTAATGCCATGTCTTTTGCTACTTGGAAGTTTGGAGACTTTGAATATTTTCTTAATAATAATAATAATAATAATAATAATAATAATAATAATAATAATACAGTCAATTTCATCTTGTTATTACAGTTCAACAATACCATTATTCATTTACACAACCGCTTGAACGAAAAGTCAATTGAATAAATTAATTATTTAATTTTTATATCTTTTCAATATTTTTGAAAAGAATTTTCTTTTGAGGATTACCAATAATTCATATATGAATTTCTTGGCTATGGTATATGATTTTCAAATCATATGGCATGATTTCATAGTACTTCTTTTCCTTGATTGCCGTTTCACTTGACAAAACCTTAGAATCTAAGGTTCTATTTGGTTGGTGGTAGTCTGTGATTCATTAATATACTGTATAATATGATATAATATAGTATAGTATAATTTTAACGATACGATATTTGAGACGACTGTATGATAGTATGAATGAAATGTAGTAGAAGTAATTGATTAAAATAGAATAATGGTGATTTATTATAGGTAGGTGAGAAGTTATAAAATTAATTATAGTAAAAAGTATAAGTAATAAGGTTAGAATAGTAAAAGTAAAAATGAGAATAATAATAACAAAATTGGTGATTCTCAAAATTAGGCAAAATTATGATTTAAGAATGATAGAGTACAATATTATGAAGAGAATTATGCTTCCAAATATTATACTAATGAACAATACCATACCACAAATCAAACAAGCCAAACGAAGTTCTTATAAGTTTTTTATGGCATTATAAGGGCAAAACTCCCACTCTCTATCCTTTATATATTGAAAAAGAAGAAAAAAGAAAAAAGAGGAAATTACACATATTACCACTTTTTTAACCCTCATTTTGAAAAATGCATCCACCTCTTAAAAATATTTAAAAATACCTTATTTTAACTTTTTGTTTTTAAAAATACCGTTTTTTTATGTTAAGTCCTAAATACCCATTTCTACAACGATATCTCTTTTCACTTTTTGCCGACCTTCATCGATTTTTTAGTTTCTCTTAATCTTCTTTTCTTTCTCGCTTCACTCGATTCTCAATGGGAGCTTTTGGAAATTGATCATTGTTGCCATCGGTGCAGCTGTCGCTAGTGGAGGATCGGCAATCCAGTAGTCGTCGTCTTTTCCCTTTTCCTCCGTTGTTTCTGCTATACAATTGGAAATTGGGTTTGTCTTCGCCGGTAATTTCAGGTTATCTGGTATAGATCTACTACGCCGTCCTATTGCATCTCTTATCGCTTTCGCTCACCATTGAAACAAAAAGTCTGCAGTTTCTTCTTCTTCGAAGAAAAAAAGGTGAGGATTCGAAGTAAATTAATCAAATTGCAATTTTTTTTAGTAGCTTTTATAGAATTAGATGTTGTGTAATTATTTTATTTTCCATGCTGATTCACTTGTTTTATTCTCATCTCTCATTTCCTAAAGAAAATTAATTAACATCATTATCTCTCTACATTTTCAAGTTTCCTTTCATACCCAGTAATTTAATTTCTATTTTCTTCTTCAGTTAATTAACTGGGAATTTTTTTCCTTTTTTCCTGGGAATGTTCAATTCGGGTTTGAACTTGCCAGCATGATTTGCAGTTAGCTGGATTGTTTTTAAAAATTCAAATCGGGGTTAGAGGAGTATAATTTATGAAGGTATGTGTATATAGCGATAGATACAGGGAAGAAATGGGTTTGAACTTGCCAGCATGATTTGCAACTAGTTGGATTGGCAGCTTAAGTTTGAATATTATCCTTTTATTTAGAGATTTAGCTAACTGCTTGTTTGTTTGAGGGAATTGAATGGAAATGGAAAGAAAAGAAAATTATTTTCTCTTGTTTGGTTACTAGATGGAGAAGTTAACTTGCAAGAATCATTTCACCATGTCATTCATTTGTTCAACGAATCTGAATTCTGATCCCCTCTGTTAAATAGTTTATTTTCTTGATCAATGTTTTTTTTCACTTTTTAAGTTATTTCCCTTTGTGGATTGAACAAAATTTTTGTTGGGGTAGGTCTTGATGTGGCTGGAGAAGTTGTGGAGGTTGGAGTTGGGGTCACCAACTTTAAATTTGGAGACAAAATTGTAGCTATGCTTAACCCCATAGTAAGAAGATCGTATACTCTCTATTCTATTTTCTACTAAAAATCAATTGAATATTCAGTCTGATTCTTTGAAGCATTATCCTTAATAAACATAATTTTAAAAATGTAGGGATTCTTATATTTGATGTTCACTGAAGGAGTCTATATAATTCAAAAAGTGGTTACCTATCTCAAATCATTGTGGGGGCCAGGTTAAAAGATGAACAAACTCATCAAAGAAGA
Source organism: Excoecaria agallocha (assembly GCA_037975025.1). NCBI lineage: Eukaryota > Viridiplantae > Streptophyta > Magnoliopsida > Malpighiales > Euphorbiaceae > Excoecaria > Excoecaria agallocha. Next base: position 91,447,047 of record CM075806.1, read on the forward strand.
GGAGGATGTTCTAGAAATAGGTTTTGCAATCATTAAAGGTTCTACAAATCCTAGAGCCAACTGACCTTCCGGCTGCATAGGTGACATTCATCTGGGAGATTTATTGTAATCATCTTATATAACAGTAATTGTTTTCCATTTCTATGCAGAAAGGAGGTGTATTGGCCAAGTTCGCATTGGCTACAGAAAGGTTGACAGCTGCAAGGCCACGTGAAGTTTTGCCAGCTGAAGGTGCAGGGTTGCCAACTTGTGGTCTGACGGCTCACCAGGCTCTCACTGAAGCTGCTGGGATCAAGCTCAATGAAAGCGAGAAGCAGAAGAACATTCTGATCACTGCTGCCTCAGGTGGAGTTGGTCATTATGCAGTTCAATTAGCAAAGATGGGAAACACATGGCACTGCAGCAAGTAGGTGAAAATGTCACAAATCTTGGCGCCCTTTGCACAATGACAGATGAGAATTCCAAAGAACTCAAGACAACAAAGATGTGGAGTTCTCTGTTGTTAAAACACAACAAGAAAGCAATAGGGTAGAGGATCTTCTAAATTTGAAAATATATGTAGATGAGACCGTACATTTCTTTTAATGTCCTTTACCAGTTTGTATATGTATATATATTATTCAAGCTTAATCAATAGACATTTTTGTAGTAGTATTTTATCATGTTTAGGTACTGAACAAAAAATAGTTTTATTATACCGTTTAAAATTTTAGTTATGGAACTTGGTATACCACGTGGTATACCGGTATACCGTCTGGTATACCAAAATATTGGATAAAATTTTAGTTTTGAAATTTGGTATACCAGGTGGTATACCGGTATACCGTCTGGTATACCAAATTCCAGAATATAATTTTAGTTTTGGAATTTGGTATACCACGGTATACCGTCTGGTATACCAAATTCCAGAATACAATTTTAGTTCTGAAATTTGGTATACCCGGTGGTATACCGGTATACCAAATTCTAAAATACAATTTTAGTTCTGGAATTTGGTATACCAGGTGGTATACCGGTAAACCGTCTGGTATACCAAATTTTAGAATACAATTTTAGTTCTGGAATTCGGTATACCAGGTGGTATACCGGTATACCGTCTGGTATACCAAATTCCTCCTTATTATTTCTCCTTATTTTTTCTATCTAAAAATTCATTATGATCGATTTTCGGATTAATTTAAGTCTTTGTTTATTCCCTTTACCTACCGAAACACTTATTTATTTTTTCAAGATTAGAATCCCATGCCTCAAAAACTCTTTCTTTCTATTTGAAATAAAATCTAATCTCCCAAATTACTCTCCACTTATGTTATTTCCACTCTTATCGGTTTCTTTTTTCTTTTTTTTTTTTCAACAGTTCACTTTTCTTAAATATGATATGCAACACTTTTTGTAATCAAGAACATGGTTTATAGTTGATCACCTTACTACCAGCAAGTGGTGATTCCAAATTTATTTATTTGATTATTTTATCCAACGCTGACTCAGAAATTTATTGGCCGATGAAGGGACACTTGTTAAATCACTTGGGACTCTCGAGTGCTACTATTCCTATAGGCTGCATTATCAATAAAGTACCCAAGTGGAGAAAATTATTGTCAATTTATTATCTCAAGGTGTTAGGTATTCAAATTCCCTTGAAAGCGGAGATTTTTTTTTCTAATAATAAACATGAATGATACACAGAAACTATGAACACTTTGAATGCCAATTTCTAGTATAGAGTTTTAATAATAATTATGCAGACTTGGTACTTCTACATAATAGTTAGATGACCAACAAGGCAGCAACCTCCTTCATTCTAAAAAGATTTTCCAATAATTGACAAGATAAAGTGTAGTTGAAAATTTTTATGTCAGATATAAAAAATTTTATACTTGGTCGCTAATACCTTACTCCATTTAAGATCTAATAAACAAGTCGTCTTAGGAAGGGCAGACTCACCATTTTTGTATTAGAACCCCCATAAAGCAATGTAGAAAGAAAAAAAATACCTAAATGTGATGTAACATGAACGAGGCCAGGGAATAGAGGGGGTGCTAATAAATATAAAACAAGAAAACAAAATAAGAATCACGAGATTTGTATATGTACGCACGCAGAACCCTCAATTTTGCATACACAGTCTCCATGTCAGCCCCTGTAATTCTTGCAGTGAATTTGAGAATCAAACAAAATGAGTGTTTTAGAAATATACAAGTTTTAGAACTTAACTTTTAATTTCAGAGACTACTGCAAATTACTTAAATCTAATAAAAACATGCATTCACCCAATCAAACTCCTTCTCAGAACGCAGAAAAATGATGAACAGAACAATATTAGAACAATCAAATATTCATATCCATGAACAACATTCAGATCTAAGTTTCAACCGCCTATTAGATACATTAAAACTTAAATCAAAACACATTCGATATAGAGAATCGTAGGAGTATTGAAATAACTTAGCTGATGTTTATATTAAAGCTCAAAACAGAGTCATTATACTGAGGGAGAGGATTAAAGGATCCCTTAATAAAATATAGAACTACTCATTATTCATTGTAGAAAACAATAAAAGAATGATAAAAACGATTCCTATACTCATAGATGAATCTGGATGAACCCAATCTTCAGCTCTGGAATCTCCTCTTCAAGCTAAAAACCAGAAGAAAAATGAACCAAAAACTATATCTTTATGATGTGTAATCAAAACTTAAATCCAATGTAAAAACTCTATCTAATTACACTCAATTAAATAAAATTGGAAGAAAATTGGAAAAACTCCTAAACTAGAAGAAAAACAATAGAGAAAAAGTTTCAGATTTGTAAAAATTGAAAATCTAGGCTTCTATAGTTTTCGGGGTACACAGCTAGATTGAATTTGATCCAACCGCATGGGTTGCATTCTGCCTCAATAGCGTCTCAAATCACCAAATTTGCACAACTGAATTGAAATCTATCTAGCTACATATATGGGCTTCTGGACTATGGCTATAAAAAACATATTCAACACGGTTGAACTCAATCCAGCCGCATGCCTTCAAAATTCTTCAAAACGCAACCGTCTCACATCTACTTGGTTGCATAGATATCCTAGTCAATGGCGTATCTAGCCAAAAACTGAAAATAAGCAACAAATTACGACAATAAGCTAGAATTTTCCATCAACAATTATTCTAACACAAAACGATGAAACAAGAGAGGAAAATGCAGGGAGACGAAAACTACCAAAGTCGTTAAATGAAGACGATGAAATAGGAGAAACCAAAGAAAACTATTACATGAAGAAAAGAAGTTGAAAAAAAAAACGCAGAAGAAGGGAAGAAGGGAAGGAGACGATGGAAAAGAAGGAATGAAAAAGGATTTTAGTTAAATAGAGAAAGGGGTATTTTTAAAAGTGTAAATTTTAAAAAAGGTAAATTTGGAAGGAAAAAAAAAGAAGTGATATTTTTAAAATTGGCTTTCTATTTTCGGGTATTTTTGTCAAAGTCCCAAGAAAAAATTCCCATCAATTTGGATTTTTGTTGGGCTTTATTTTAGGCCTTTAAATTCCCAACATGAACATAAACACAAAACAAAGCCCAAAGTTTTAGGGTTGTCAAAATTCAGTTCAGTTCTGTCCAATCAATTTCATCCGGTTGGTGTTCTCCGAAATGGCCGAGAATGGATCAAGTAGCGGAGTCGTTTTAGCCTTTAACAGAACTCGAAACGGCAGAGGGACTCGCTAATGGCGAAGCCATTGACGCGCCATTTCCTATCAATGCCACTCTTTTCCAGAGTTCTTCTTCCTCCCCCGATTCGCCTCACAATCAAAACTGAAAGAAGCTTAGCTACTGCTGCTCAGAATACTTCTCATAAAAAGAAGAGTAAAAAGCAGAAGAGCGAGGGAAAGAAGAAATCGGAGTTCTTGGCTTTAAAGAAACAAAAAGAGAAGCGAAGGACTCGCTCGGAGAAAGAATTTGGAGGCTTTTCTTTGTTTGAATTTCGTGATAGTGAAAATCATCTTCCTGTTATGCTTGGTGAAGTTGTTGATGTTTTCTCTTCACTTAACCTCCGCTCTTTTGTCGATTGCACTCTCGGCGCCGCCGGTCATTCCTCCGCCGTCAGTATTTTTTTCTCCTTGATATACACTGATTCTTCTTGTATTGTTTTTACTAATTCGGTGTTCTTTTTCCCTTTACTCTAAATTAAGGACTAGCAGATAATTCAGGCTCATCCAGAACTGGAAAATTATGTTGGAATGGATGTTGATCCAGTTGCACATGCAAAAGCTCGAGCTCACATTGATGCCCTTTTGCATTCTCGTTCTCAACTGAAAGCGCACACATATCTCAGGAATTTTAAATATGTCAAATCTTTACTTGCTGAAGTTGATTCAAGTCTTTTAGATTCCGGAGTTGATGCCATTTTAATGGACCTTGGAATGTCTTCCATGCAGGTGTATTTCTGCCTCTCTTTTTGGTGGAAAACATTTTTCTTTTTCTTAGTTTATGAATTTTAAATATTTTTCTATTTGCTGATTGTTTTCTCTTTCTTTGTAGGTGAACAATCCTCAACGAGGTTTCAGTGTGCTTGCTAATGGACCTCTTGACATGAGAATGGATCCTCAGGTATTTGTTTCTGTCTTAAGACCCTTTAAGGAATTAAAGAGGTGTGCATCTATTTTTAGTTGTCTTTAAACAAAACTACATCACTCTAAAGATTTCACCTTTTAGATATAGAATTTTGTATTGGTGTTTACTGCCAACTGTGTCTTGCTTATCTGGAACTGCAAAAGTTGCACATTTCTCATGCATGGATTTTGCCGGTCATTTTATTTAATCATTGTGGTAAACTTCCCCTATGAATATCTTTTCCAAATTTGGGGTAATTCTTCAAAAAGATGTAAAGGTGAGCAAATTCAACTGGAAAATTAAAAGATTAAAGACAAGGTATAAGAATGGCGGCCCAATAAGTGGAATATGTTGACTCAATACAAGTGAGAGTCACAGGATGTGTGTCACAATTGAATTAGTGATGAGATGTGATTGCGAATATTCTTGGTTTCTTTCATATTTTTCCATTGTGTTTGATCCTCTCCTCGAGTGTGCCGGAGATATATGGTGTCACATTTACCATGTGTTTTTAGGACATTTTTCTTTGTTCTTTTGATTTATCACACACATTGGTATATGTGTTTTCATTCTAGGATGGCTAACCAGAACTGGAACTCCTTTAAGTACTGGTATTCAATGCCCCTACATTTGCTCTGTCTCTTTTTTGCGCCCTTCTTTTTGGTTGGTCTTGTTTTGCTAGTTTTGTAATCAATAATTTGTATTAATTCAACTGACTTGAACAGGCTAATCGCAGGCAAGTCTAAAAGCAGAGGATATATTAAATTCCTGGCCTGATACTGAAGTGGGTCAAATCATACGGGACGATGGGGAAGAAGACAACTGGCATTTGCTTCAGAAGAAAATCGTTCAGGCTCGTCTAAGGGGTGGTTTGCATTCCACTGGTGATCTGGTAGATCTTATCTGCAGCATGACTCACGGGACAAGAGGTATAAGATAGATCCTAAAACTATTTCACGCTTTTCCTTCTCCACATTTGATCCTAAAACTATTTCACGCTTTTCCTTATCTACATTTGTTCTCAAATTAGGGAACCTTTGCAGCAACTTGGCTAAACATGTTACATACTTATTTCCTCCCTATTCTGGATTTCCGCTATTTAGGGGTTAAGAAATTAAATTAAATCCCTTCTATGAATGGTAATGCCATATAGTTTTAAAAATTGATGTGTGGTTACCTTGCTGAATGAATACATTCTTATTGGAAAAAACTGCCGCAGGAGGGCGGCAAGGATGGATAAAGACAGCAACACGGGTATTTCAAGCGCTAAGGATAGCTGTTAATGATGAACTCAGCACATTGGAGAAGTCCCTTCATGCTTGTTTTGAGTGCCTTGCAGCTGGGGGAAGGCTCGCTGTCATTTCTTTCCACAGTTTGGAAGATAGAATGGTGAAACAAACTTTTCTCAACATCATTGAAACAGAGAGAGGAGATGGAGATGCAGATGGTGAAGAGGGGGGTGGAAGAGATAAAAGCGAAAAGGAAAACAATGGGAATGATGTGAAAGAAACATGGATTAGATCGATTGTAAATGGCCAGAATGGAACGATCCTCACAAAAAGGCCCATTACCCCATCAGAGGAGGAAGAAAGATTGAATCGTAGTAGGAGTGCCAAACTACGGGTTATTGAAAAAGCTTCACGATAGATGGATTCGGTTATAAAATCTCATTGTTCATTATCTGTATCATGCATGCTCCGCGTTGAGCAATTCATTGTTCTTGACAGGAAAACGCAGATCATGGATGGGCATTTTCTTTAGCATTTCTTGTCAATAACTAGAAATAGTGTATTTGTCAGCTTTACGCACGTGCATTCGAAGGAATTAAACATAACATACGAGTCAACTATAACATCCCCCATTTTGCACATGCAAACATGATGTGCCTGCTGAAAGAAGGGAAAAAGGTCATGAAGATGATACCCAACTAATTGTAGTTGGTTAAGTGTTAGGGGTTAGAAATTCATTTACTATTTTCTTTTTGGGAAACAATAAATTATTCAGTGTCATTCGTCTGCTTGCTTCCAATTTTTTTGTTAGTTTTAAAGATCGTTACATTGAAACGGCTAATATTCAGGCATATTCTTGGCTAGCCTTGGCAGGATCGTGTTGGTTGGATCCTAACAATTCGAAACCTCTTGGCCAATAAGTGAGGGGTTTAGAGGATTGGCTTTTGCTCCCTAAACCTAACACCTTAAACCAACAGGAAAAGTAAAACTTCACATATATTTCAAAGTACATTCTTTTTGCTGCCTAAGCTTCACCTGAAACTAACGCCTACACCACTGGACAATTTGAAGCGGTAAAATCATAGATGACTATACATTTGCCGCCATAATAAATTTTAACTCTTTATAATTTTTTTTTTTTTTTTACGTTTCACCGACAGTGACAAAGTTAGGATTTAAAATTAAAGAAAATAAAAATATAAATTATATTTAAAATTAAAATATAAATTTAGGAGATGGATGTCAAAATAAAATTTTAAGTGCGTAAAATTATTTATTTAATATATATATACATGTAAAATAAAAAAATTTAAAAAATAAGGAGGTAATTGGCCCTTTCTTTCCACCTGGCGTCGCCAGCGTCCACCGGTATGATATTGGTTGGATATTTAAATGGTACGTGTTATTCCAACTGGGGTTGGCTGAGAAATGAAGAGAGAATCACGTCCTCTCAAACTGAACTCACTTAGAAAAACCAAAAAGCTTCAAAATTTCTTCCATTTTCAAGCATAAGAAGACAATTCTTTCCCCGCTAATGTATATGCCTCGCCCAAATTCCGAGGCACTGTGATGAGTTCTATTTTTCTTTCTTAATATCAGCCATTTTCTATGGTTTTCTTCAATTGAGTGGAGTTATGTCCATCGTAGTTGTAACTGGGCGAGGAATCACCAGTGAGGATGATGATCACAGGTAGTAGTAACAAATGGAGATTAACAAAAGGACTAGAAAGCTCTTTCCCGTTGTTTACTACCCCCAGGTTTGTTTCTTATTTCTTTGCTTTGTTATTACTGTTTCTTTTCCCCCTCTGATTATGTTGTGTGTAATTCTAACTTTGGTTTAGGAAAATAATTGATAACTCAAAGATATGCAAAGCTAAATTTTCGGTACTCAATTCGAAGAAGGCGAATTTGTCTGCTGCAAAAAAGGAAAGAATTCAGCTTCCAATTACTGACGATGGGTATCGTATCAGTGAATTTCTAAGGCACCCAGTTGGAATTCGAGCTATGTTGAATACAAATGCCCTTCAAAATTTTGAACCACTTGATACCAACACTTATATATGCTATCTACCAAAGCTTGAGCTGCTGAAGTTTGAAGCTGCCCCTGTGATGGAGCTGCGAGTTACCCCATCAGAAGAAGATTGTGTTGTTGAAATGCTCTCTTGTAAGGTTAGCTTGTAGCCTTCTCTTAAAGTTCTGTTGGAAAGAGGAAATCTCATTATCTGGTTGTTCTATATAATTGTCAGAGATATTCTTCTTCACTCTCAATGAGCATATGCTGTTCTTTTTTCCTTCATAATCTATATTTGTTGAATTAAGAATATATTTGTGTTTTATGTTTTCATGATAATCATCTTGTACATTTTAACTTTCCTACAATTTTGGTTGCTGATATAATATGCAGTTTCAAGGCTCAGAGATCTTGGAACGCCAAAATAATTACTTTTCAGGTACTTAAGTATGATCTTGTTACTCATACGGTTTCTGGATAGCTGTTAGTATAGTTTTACTGCGAGACAAATTTTATTTTGGATAGTAGTTTGAATAATTTATGGTGATATGGAGCTTTAGAATGTTAAACACCTATGCAGAAATCAAGAAAATCTTCATTTTTGATGACCAGAATCTTTTATCTTAAATGTCATTTGGTTATATCTTAAGGTTCAAACTAGTAGATGTTAGCAATATAACTCAGTTTTACCTTTACCTTTAGTATCCATGATTTTCTTCTGAGTTGTACATGCCATGGAACTACTGTGTTTTTAGTCCATAAGGCATATTATTAATGCATGAATTTTCTTCTGAACTTTACTTTAACTTGTAGCTTTCATGACGAATCATGTTACATGGAACACCAGTGTTTCGGAACCATTTTTAGAGGCAGACATGAAGTTGGATGTCACACTTGAGGTAATTAAATTTCTAATGTACCAGGAGAGTGGCAAAACAATTTTCTGATATACTTTGTTTTATAATTGTTGGGATGTATTTGGTTGTCATTTGGTTATTTCTTGAATTACTAACAATTTAGGTTAGATCTGTGGTTGGCACTGTAGATTCTGTCAAGAAAGATGGAAAGATAGACATTTGACATTAGCCACTTCATTCCAAAATGATCAATGAGTGGACTTTTGAATTCCCTAAATCACTACTTCAACATAACCATCACTGCACATAAGCCTCTTTTGTGTAACCAGTGCACTTGGATGTTTCTATTTTAGTATCAGCCTATCAGGTATGGCCCCTGCATGTCTGATTGTAACAAGATGCTACCATATCCATTTATTAGCTGATGACGAGGCTTATGTGCCTAAACATAAAGGAATAGATTTCATTTTCGATTTCCAGAGATTCTATTGCATTACATTTATATTGTGAATATTTTTTGCTTCAATATGTTATCAACTGTTTCTCCCTCAATCATACCAATTAAAGACTCAACTTTCTCTGTTTTTCTCCAGTTTAATGTCGAACTGAACTTGAGTCAGCGTCTCCAATAATTTGTTAATGACAATATTGGTCATTGTGCTGTCTGTTCGTTGTAAATACATCTCAAGTTGTTGCAAATTGAATAGGTTTGTTCAATTTCATAGTGAACTGTAACCGAGTTTTGAGCTTGTTTGAGAAAAGTTGCTAGCTTAAAAGTCAATCTTCACATATCTGACTTAGGTCAGTGAGACATTGGGCACAGGATAACTGGCAACTTAGTTCTCACAATTTCTATTGACACATCAGTTTTCTCTTTTAAAATTGATTTTCTTCATCCTTGTATCAAATTTTGTGATGGAGTTTTCGTTTTTCTCTGTTATGGTCTTTGTTTGACCTCATTATTGAGCAATTAGCGTCCTGTATTAATGTTTTTTTTTGCAGATCTATACAGTCCCATTTTCGTTATTGCCAAAATCTGCTGTTGAAGGTCCTGGAAATCTGTGAGTAATAAAACTACTAAATTTCATTTATAATGTACTTATGGGTTCATCTCGTCTCCTCTTTCTCTTAAAATATATCTGCTGTGAGTATCAAGATCTCTTGGAAGCAAAGGGTGTCAAGAATTTGATGGAATCATATACTCCTCCCGTCCTACATAGTTAGGCACATTTTTTTTTTATGTCCCAAATTGTAGCCCACTTACCATTTTAACAAGTTGGTTAATTTGTTAAATCTCCACTTACCCATATTTAATGTGAGTACTTATTATAAATTACTTTCTTATTTGTATCAATTACTCTCCATTTTCCAATGCCATCATTTAGGAGTATTGTTGTTACACGGAAGGAATAAGGCAGAAAAAACACAAGAAAAATGCATGAAAGGCAAAGAAATATTTTACTGCAACTGAACAATTACATTACCGCTCTTTATACAGAGCTGAAACATAACTGAAAAATAAAGAAACTCCCTAAAATTATGCCGTGTACTCCTAAAAAAAACATAACTGAACACAACTCAAGAATATCTCCTAAATACTTGGTCATATGACCGATTATTCAGTAACATCCTACTGAAGCACTAAGGCACTTTCTAACAAATCTCCTCCTTGCCTTAGTTGCTGCTGCAAAGACCCAATTTGTCCCTTAACATTTCAAATTTTGCTTTTGGTAAAGCCTTTGTTAACACATCAGCAACTTGATCATCAGTCTTGCAATAAACCAATTTGATTTCGCCACGCTTTTGCTCTTCTTGCAAGAGATACAGCTTGATCTTGAAATGTTTGGTTTTGCCATGAAGAACAGGATCCTTTGAAATTGTAATTGCTGCTTGGTTATCAACATAAATCTCTGTTGGCTCATTTTGCTTCATATGCAAATCTACAAGTATTTTTCTGATCCAAATTGCTTGATTCACTGTGGCATTTGCTGCCACAAATTCTGCTTCAGCAGTACTTTGAGCTATGACTTCTTGCTTTTTTGAACTCCAAGAGAACACTCCTGATCCAAAACTGAAACAAAAACCTGTTGTACTTTCCATATCATCAATAGATTCTGCCCAATCACTATCAGAATAGCCCACAAGCTTAGAATTCTGACAACAACTATACTTAATGCCACAATCTGCTGTCCCCTTGATATATCTCACAATTCTTTTGACAGCTTGAAAATGTACTTCACTAGGACAATGCAAAAACTTACAGCAAACATTATGTCGGGTCTAGTGACCGTAAGATACATCAGACAACCAATAAAGCTCCTATATTGACTTTCATCAATCTTTTCAGCTCCATCATCTTTGCTAAACCTTTCCTTTTGATTCATTGGTGTGTCGATGCTTTTGCAATCTTCCATGTGAAACTTCTTGAGAATTTCTTTTGCATACTTCCTTTGGTTTATGAAAACTCCATCACGATCTTGCTTCACGTCCATGCCCAGAAAGTAAGACATGAAGCCAAGATTTGTCATCTCAAATACTTTGAGCATTTTAGCTTTGAACTCCGCCACTAAGATCTCATTACTTCCTGTCACAAGCAGGTCGTCAACATAAATAGAAACTACAAGTAAATTACCTCCAGCTTCTTTGACATATAAAGTAGCTTCACTTGGACTTTTAACAAATCCAAGCCTCTGAAGATGCTCATCAATTCTGCTATACCAGGCTCTTGGAGCCTGTTTAAGACCATATAAGGCCTTCTTCAAAAAGTAGACCCTCTCCTCCTGTCCCTTGACTTTGAAACCCTCGGGCTGCTCTACATAAATCTCTTCTTCAAGATAACCATTCAGAAAAGCTGATTTTACATCCAGCTGGTATATCTTCCATACATTTTGAGCAGCCAAAGCAAGCAGCATCCTTATCGTGTCCAAGCATGCCACTGGAGCAAAAGTTTCTGAGAAGTCCACTCCAAATACTTGACTATATCCCTTTACTACCAATCTGGCCTTGTGTTTGTTTATAGAACCATCAGCATTGAGTTTGGTTCTATAAACCCATTTGACACCAATTATCTTCCTATCTTGAGGTCTGTCCACCACCTGCCAAGTGTCATTCTTCTCAATCATTTTGAGCTCCTCTTTCATGGCTTCGATCAATTTGTCAACCTTCTCTACTTCTTTGAATTCTGCAGGTTCAGAAATAGCAGTATTGCTTCTTTCATAAATCTCAGATAATGACCTTGTACCTCTGACTGGAACATCATCTATATCATCATCAAGATCTTGTGAAACATCTGGTACATGCTTCTTGACTGACTCTTCCCAGCTCCATTGTTTATCTTCCATAAACTTCACATCTCTACTCACCAGAATTTTCCCATTTTGGGGCTGAAAAATTCTGTAAGCTTTACAGGAGTTACTGTAGCCAATAAAAACACCAGGTTCTGCCTTCTTATCAAGATTATCCCCTTTTCACCTGTGGCACATAAGAAAAACAAAGACAACAAAAAATTTTCAGGTTTTGCAAATTTGGCTTGTAACCAAACCAAGCTTCGTATGGAGTCTTCTTTTGCAATACTCTGGTTGGTAGTCTGTTTAACAGAAAAACTGCAGTATTAGCAGCCTCTGCCCACAAATTCTTTAGCAGTTCCTTCTCGTGTAGCATGCATCTCACCATCTCCATGATACTTCTATTTTTTCTTTCACTCACTCCGTTTTGCTGCGGAGTATAGGGAGCTGTAAATTGATGGTCAATGCCAGCTTCATCACAAAAGTTTTTGAAATTATCACAGGTATACTCCATGCCGTTGTCCGACCTTATAACCCGCAACCTGCAACCATTTTGATTTTCTACCTGAGCCTTAAATCTCTAGAATACGTTAGCAACCTTGGATTTGGATTTGAGAAAATAAATCCAACAATATCTGGTATAGTCATCAATAAACACAATATAGTAGTTACTGCCATTCAAGGATGGTGTCTTTTGAGGTCCTCCAAAATCCGTGTGTACCAGCTGCAGCTTGTTTGTTGCTTCCATGTTGTTTGAGGGAATGGTTTTCTGGTTTGTTTGCCAAATTGACAAGCCACACAATCAGCTAGGTTATCCTCTAACAATGGAACTCCATTCACCAAGCTATTCTTCTGCATATATAGAACTCTACCATGATGGAAATGCCCGAGCCTCTTGTGCCATAATTCTGCATTGCTAATAGCACTTGTGTACGCCATTTGTTCTTCCTCCATTAGATTTAAAGCAAAGCTTTTTGCTCTCATCTTCACTTCAAACACATCACGACCTCGTGCATCTTTTATCCAGCACCATTTGTCTTCGAAAATGACTTTTAGGCCTTTTTCAATTAGCTGTCCAACACTAAGCAAGTTTTGGTTGATGTCAGGCACATATAAAACATCATTAATTTACTTCAAACTTGACGAACTTTCTATAGCCACGGTTCCTTTCCCTTTGACCGATAGAAATTCACCATTTCCAATTTTCACTTTGGAAATGAATGTTTTATCAAGCTCCTTGAAAAGCTCTTAATCATTGGTCATATGGTTCGTACAGCCGCTGTCAATCAACCAAGAATCGCTTGAGGTGTTGCTTGTTGTAAAACATGTTGCGACAAACAAATGATCCTCTTCAATCTGCTCAGTAACAGCCTTTGCTTCTTCATGCTGCTGTGACTTGCAAACCCGCACCATGTGCCCAAGGTTGCCACATTTTCTACACTTAATATCAGGCCTCCACCAACACTTTTTTTGTGGATGGTTTGTCTTTTTGCAATGAGGGCAAGCTGGATAGGTTTCAACCTTGTTCTTGTTGTTATTACCAGCCTTTTTCTTTTTGTAGTTCTTCCTATCTTTATCTCCTCCTGAGTATTCTGCCTTTGCTTGAAAAGCACCTTCCATCGACCCTTCTCTCATCAAACGCCTTTGTTCTTGTGCCTGCAAAGCATTCACTAATTCTGCCAAGGAAATGCTTGATAGATCCTTAGTTTCTTCTAATGAAGAAATTTTTGACTCATATTTCTCGGGCACAGAAACCAGAATTTTTTCAACAATTCTTTCATCAGAGAAGTCCTTACCAAGTAGTCTCACCTTGTTAACTATACCCAGCAACTTGTCGGAGTATTCTTTTATGGTTTCAGTCTCCTTCATTTTCAGCATCTCGAACTCCAGGATCGAGTTGAGTATCTTCATGTTTTTGGTTCTTTCATTTCCTTGGAATGATAGTTTTCACCATCAAAAGTGGGTGGTGCAATGGGAAAATTTGTTTCTGTTTCCATTCTTGGAAAAGATTTATCTTCACTCAACTCACAAGTCCCTCAAGAAAGTAGCTCTGATACCAATTTGTTGTTACACGGAAGGAATAAGGCAGAAAAAACTCAAGAAAAATGCATGAAAGGCAAAGAAATATTTTACTGCAACTGAACAAGTACATTACTGCTCTTTATACAAAGCTGAAACATAACTGAAAAATAAAGAAACAACCTAAAATTATGCCATGTACTCCTACAAAAACATAACTGAACACAACTCAAGAATATCTCCTAAATACTTGGTCATATGACCGATTATTCAGCAACATCCTACTGAAGCACTAAGGCACTTTCCAACAAGTATAATAGAAAAAGTACATGTAAATTAAATTTCTAACTAAAATAGCTAATTTTTCTTGATCATTGTGAAATAGCTAGTATGTCTATCTAATTGGGATAGAGGTATTATTTCTTTTCTCTTTATTCCACTTTCCCCAACTTCACGTGCAAAGCAACCATTCTTTGGTCACTGGTCCTTCGAGCAATTCTAGTGGAATGCTTCTTAGTGATTCTCAATAGGGAAAAGGGTATTTACTCAAGTTTAGATCAGTCTGTCTCTAATATGAAGGCCATGACACTGAGTTAAAAAGAAAAAATCTCAAGATCCATCTCACCCAAAATTCGGTAATGGAAGAATCTCAAGGCATTATAAAACAATACATGTAGTTTAAATGTCATTCAATGCTTTTGTTGAGTATCATCAAATACTCTCATTTTAGTGCTAAATAATTAGGTAATGTCACAATTCCAGAAGCTTATATGAATCGACATCTCATTTCCTATTTTATAGGTTACTCTGTTTTTACTCAAGAACTCCTGATATTATTGGTCTAGAGCCGCTACAATTGACTACCCTTATAATTGTGGAAGTGTGATGAAATACAGAATGATGCAAGCCCTGGTGGATAGGCTGATAAAGTTGTTCCTGGAGCAACTTCTGCAAGATTATGGCAAGTGGGCAAATCTACAAAGTGAAAATCTCGAATTTTCCTCCTGATATTTGCTTATCCAGGAGGTAATTCTTTAGAACCGTTTACTGTTTTTCATTTGATATTTTTCTCCCTAGTACAGTTGATGATAAGTGTTGACTCTTTGCTTAGGATTGTATACGTAAACTGTACATATGTTTGAGAAAGTATCCCATTTTACCAGCTTTTGAAACTTGAAAGACTAGCAGCCTCAAATTTTGGACCTGGAGTCCTCTGTTCATGCAAAAACTTACTTTTTAACCTGCAACAGTAGATATTAAATTGATTGTTCCTGCTTGATTTATTGTAGTTTGATGAATGATGCTAGGTAGGCACAATGTATTTCAAGCAAAAAGGGAAGAATCAGGGGAATTATCACTTGGTCTTGTATCCATCTGAGATAAGGAAGTTGGTTTTGCAGCCATAGCGGATGGTACTGAGAGGTTCCTCTAATAATTTTTCGTTTTTCTTTTGTTATTAAGGGATAAAAGTGCTGATTTTCCCCTATATTGTTTGTCAGAAATTGCTATGGTTCTCCTTTCAACTATATTAAGATTCATTGTACCCATCTATCAACTAACATTATAACAGCTTCTCCTTTCAGGAATTTGGAAATGCCAAATGCTTGTGTGGGTAACAATGAATAGACGTTTACTTCTTCAGATACTGACTGATTCTTTTTTTGGGTCAAAATAACAACCAACAATTAAATCTTAAATTCACATTAGATGGAGTTGCCTATATGAATTCTAATACTAAGCCTTATTTCAATCTGTTCCTCGCTAAGCTTAGAATATGTATTTACAAGTGGAGCCGACAGCTTGATTAAATTAGTGTTCTAGAAATTAACAAATGAAATCAAAAGACAAATCTTTGAACTCCGTCATCAATTCTGCTCCCCAGGACTGATGCTGCTTTCTTCATTTTACAACTGATACGACTCTCCCCCAAATCGGCATGACGATTTTGCCCTTCTGTAACCAATCTGTCCTTGGTTTAGCAAAAACAAAAATATGAGAAAATGACATCCACCAAATATATATTTATCTCTCAGTTTTATTTTACAACATTGTTTTTTTAATTTTAATTTATTTTATTTTAAATATTTTTTAAAAAATTTTAAAAATAAATTTATATAAATATCTCTATTTATTATATAATTTATTAAATATTTCTCTTTCTTACCACTTTTTATTTTTAATTAGAATTAAAAGAAATTTTTAAAAATATAAAAAAATATTTTTATCAATAATTATAATTTTTTTTATAAAATTAAAATATTTTAATAATTTTCATAAAAAATAAAAAATTAATTTTTAAAATGGAACAAAGGAAGAAATTTCTTACCATCTATACTTTCTTCTTTCTTTTTACCTATTCGTAGTCACTTCTTACATATTTTATTCATATTAAAATAATCATTAATTTATTTAATCTTATAAAAAACACATTAAAAAGACCAAAGTACTTTCATTTTAAATTAAAATATTTATTTTTTCATTACCACTATTATCCTTCATTTTAAATTAAAATGTTTATTTTTTCAATATCACTATTATAATAAAGAAAAGTGCAAGAAATATTAACGAGTTATTAAATATTTTATTAATAATATAAAAAGATAAAATTGAAATCCATTCAATAAATTTTATTTTTAATTTTATAAAGTGATAATTTAGTAGAATAATTTTTTTTTTTACAAAAAAAGGATAAATTGGTGGAATATCACATATGAATGAAATAATGCATAAAGTAAAGAATATAATTTCTTTTTTTATATTCTTTTGAGAGAAGGGTTCCTCAACTATTTAGATTACATAGGATCTCAAAATAATATATAATAATTTTTTTTTATAATTTTTAACTTTTTATCTTAAGTAACCAATCAAAATGATAATTTAAATAGAGATGCAAAATTGACACTTTATATTAATCTATAAAAATGAAAGTGAAAGAGGATTTTAAAGTATTTGAAAAAAAAAAAAGAAAGAAAGAAAACTCCCAACCTATTACTAAGTCTTAAAAAATATTATTGGTGTGTGAAATAAGGGCAGTGAAAAATAATTAAAAGAAAAAGGGTAATTTGGACATTGTGGTGAGGAAATAGGGTGGAAACTGCTACAGCCCATCCAATCCAACTCTTTCTCTCTCTCTTTATGAGATTTATAATCTTTTTTATTAGATTGCCACGTAGGCCTTTATCAGCTTCAGCAGCCATTGCCAAACTTGAGATTCAATCACCCAAACAAACAGACTTTCCAACTGGACTTCTCTCTCCACTTTCTCTTCCCTTTTTGGCGCTTTTTTTTCATCCCTTTAGGTGTGTAGCTTAATCGAACATGGATGCTAAAACCAGTTGGAGAAGATTCCCATCATTTGTTACGGCCTTAATGTTCTTTCTTCTTCTTGCTGCAACTTTTCGGCCTTCTTTCTCTGCGATTAGTCAATTTCCTACCAACAAGAAGTCAACTCAGCATCGTTTTAGCTCCTCTCTTGTTCTTCCCGTAGCTGGAAATGTTTATCCTCTTGGGTATATATATATTTTCATTTCTCGAATTTCTTCATTCAGTTCTTGATTCAGTCATTTATTTATTTATTTGGTTAGTCCGTTTCTGTTTGGTAATTGATATTCGTTGTGTTTTTGAGAAGTTTAGCCGACATTGTTTTTGTGTTCAATATATCTGTCAGCCTTATTTTATTTGACCATTCTGGTTTGGCCATTGTTTGGGCATTTGGTCCCTAAAAAGGCAATAACAATTCTGCTTTTTATCCCCTTAGTTCCATACTCTCAGTCGAATTTCATGGATTATTCTTTGTAAAAATCAATTTCTTTTTTGTTTTGGTGGTTGATTTCTTTTAAATCTTTCTTATTCCAATCTTTTGCTCTCCCCAAATAAGTTCTCTCTCTCTCTCTGGGTTTTTTTGGCTTAAAGTAGTTTCTCTTATTAGGAGGATTAATTGTTCAGTATTGTTTTTAAGGTTAGGTGTTTGCATTAACTTGTGAAGAATTCAGCTAATATAAACAAATATAATTGGCCAAAACAATAAGATGAATTTACAACTAAAACTAATTTGACTTAGAATACAGTGGAAGGTTAATCTCCTCAGTCTAAAAAATAAGCCTCATCGGGAAATCCCCAATTCCTTCCACGACATATCTTTCATAGTTGCTATAAAGCTCTGGCTGTTGTTTTCAATTTTATTGATTCTGCTTTTACCTATATTAAGTTATTCATATCACGAGATTGCAAATTCGTCTTTTTATATCTTATTTAAGTTATTCTGTTTTAATCCATTCATGGCCTAACCCAAATATTATTTTATTGAGTCAAGAAATAAAAGTATGACAGTAAAGTGGAAGGAATTTGCCATTTTTTTAAAATTTGCAGGTACTATTCTGTGTCTCTACATATTGGCAATCCCCCCAAACTTTTTGACTTAGATATTGACACTGGTAGTGACCTTACCTGGGTCCAATGTGATGCACCTTGCACTGGCTGCACTAAGGTAAATTTGCTACATTTAGATTATACACTATTATTAACAGATTTCATTCATGGCCTCAACTATATATGCTTGTATGCAGCCTCCTGATCGACTTTACAAGCCAAAAAACAATCTAGTGCCTTGTGATGACCCCCGGTGCAGTGCCATTCAACTACTGGGAAAACACAATTGTGAGTCCTCAAACGATCAATGCGATTATGAGATCAATTATGCTGATGAAGGTTCATCTCTCGGTGTGCTGGTTGTAGACCACTTTCCTCTCCGGTTAATGAATGGCTCTCTCCTTACACCTGCAATGGCATTTGGGTAGGTGTTGCACTTGCCATCATAGTTAACAACAGTCCAACTTTGGAATTTGATGATGATCCTGCACATATTGTCGCTCAGCTCATAAGCATATTACTTTCAGAGCAGTATTACTTTCAGAGTAGCTTGAACAATATGAAAAATTATAGTTTCTTGATTAAATTTCCTTTTGATATTTAATAATATTTAATATAAAGAATATTAATCCTCTTGCCTGCAGGTGTGGATATGATCAAAAAAATCCTGGGCCTATCCCTCCTCCTCCCACATCTGGAGTCCTTGGACTTGGCAGTGGCAAAACGAGCATCATTTCACAATTGACAAACCTTGGTGTGATGAAAAATGTGATTGGCCACTGTTTGAGCAGGCAAGGAGGAGGATTTATATTCTTCGGAGATGATCTAGTCCCTTCTTCTGGAATTACTTGGACACCAATGGTGCTTGATTCCTTGGAGTGAGACCTCTGTGCTCTTTTGTGTCCCTTGTTCAAGCAACATATTGTCTTTCTTTCATATATATATACATATCAGCTAAGATGGATACTCAATTTTTCAGCAAACACTACGCATTAGGACCAGCAGAACTCATGTTTGGTGGAAAGCCTGCTGGCATAAAGGGACTAAAAGTGATTTTTGACAGTGGAAGCTCCTACAGTTACTTTAGTGCTAAACTGTATCAGAGCACAATTGATCTGGTGAGATCAAATGACCAGTAATGTTACCTTTACCATTACATCTGGCTAGAAAGGTTTCACAGGGACCAATAAATTTTTTCTTTTTCAGATAAGGAAGGAGCTATCCGGAAAGCCACTAAAAGATGCGCCAGAGGAGAAGGCCCTCTCAATCTGCTGGAAAGGCACGAAGCCATTCAAATCTATTAATGAGGTCAAAAGCCATTTCAAGCCTTTGGCACTGAGCTTTACTAATAAAAAGAATACTCAGTTGCAGATACCACCTGAAGACTATCTTATTGTCACGGTGAGAATCCACTGAAACCGTTAAAATGTTGGCTGCAAAGGACATGAATTCATTTTCTACATAGCATGTCATTTCATATCAATTTGGAATTTTGGTTCTAGTATAAGCTATCCCAAAGAAAATTATATACTTTCTTTATATACTTGCAAGAATAAAAAATTTGTCCCCCTTCCAGAAAGATGGAAACGTGTGCCTGGGGATTCTAAACGGCAGCGAAGTAGGACTTGGAAACTTCAATGTAATTGGTGGTAAGCACTTCTGCATAATGCAAGCATCATTCAAATTAAAATGCTAAAAAACTTTTCCCTTTTTGGTTGCTATTTGACATCAAACGTTTCACTATCTTGCTGTGCAGACATTTTTTTCCAAGACAAAATGGTGATCTATGACAATGAAAAGCATCAAATTGGCTGGGTTCCCGAAATTTGTGACAGGCCACCCAAGTCCTGAACCATAATCCTTTATTAACATTCTCCCTTTCATGCAATTATGCCGAAGGGCGCTTATAGGGAATTTTTTTGCTCATTGACAGTGTGGACCATGATTACGAAGGTTACTGTTGGCATCATGCTACCAACATTGCCATCCTAGAACAGCAATGTCCATCACCACACATACCTGCCAAGCTGATTGATATAAAGAACATTGCGCCAAAGAATAAAAGGCAAAAATAGTTTCATTACATTCTACTTATAGATCGGCAAAGATATTTCCATTACAATATACTTATAGACTAAGACAGTTATTGATGGCAGTTACAAGTGTTCTTATATGGTCTGTTTTCCAACCGTCAGGACGGATGTAAATTGATGGGTTTAACATCTGTTACAAAATATGACTTTCCAGTTTACCTGCGGTGCTAGTTTGTACTCGATACAATATTATAATACAAGAAGAATTATACTAGATTACTGAAGCTTCACAAGAATTGTTAATCTTTGTTTGGATAAATTTACTTCTGTTACTGTACAAACGAACTGCACCTGCATAGCACCAACAAGAAGTCAACCAGTGAATTACTAGGACTGAAATTCATAAATTCCTCTGTCAAGGATTCTTTGTTGCCAAAAAGTATAAAGAATCATATGATTCTAAAATAGATGCTCGCGTCAAAAATATAAATCATAAAACAAATGTTCATTTCCAAACTTGATGCATGGCAATTTTGGAGCCATGAAAACACTCATTTTATTTTGTTCATTCCCTATATGGTAGCTAGGTGCTTAATAATTAGAACCGTGATGGCATTGAAATTTTGTCGACGAACTGATGTTAATACCTTTACTGGATGGCCTAACTAGTGTCTAAGAAAAAGATAGAAATTTTATAACTAAACTGATGTTAATACCCTGACTGAGTTCCATAAAACGTTCTTAAACCACGTCATATTTGTTTAGCATGAAGAGTAGATGGAGAAGAATGTTATAGAATGTAAATAAATATAGTATGTAGCATGATATTAGACAAAGATGCTGCTTTCCTTATCTTTGCTTCTTTCCTTATTTGGATAGGTTTCCTTAGATATTTCTATACTTGTATATATAGACGTATTATTGATGAAAGAAATACAGAAAATCATTCTCCAATCTTTTGGGTATTTTGTTACATGGTATCAGAACCTTCTAGACTTGATTTGGAATTTTTTTCTGGGTTTCTTTTGGATTGGGTAACATGTTCCAGCCATTGTTGGGTTACTATTTGGGTTGTAGGGTTACTGTTTGGGTTGGATAACCATTTTCCGGTGACCATCTTGTCTCACCGCCGGCATCAGAAGAAACGCAAGACAATTTCCGACCGTTTCACAAAATCCAGTGACCTTCCGACCGGCGAGTGGTCCTCATGCGCCGCCACAAGCTCACACTCCTCTCACGTGCCGGCGCGTGTCTTGACCTCTAACCTTCCGATTCTATCTCCAACGTTGCCTTGGGATTTCCGGTCAGATTTCGATATTGTTTTGGCTTGATTGCCTCTTCTGCTGGTACTTTTATCTCCCATAAGGTGCTGCCCCTTCTCTGTTCTGTGTTCTTTGGTTTGTTAAGATCTTGTTGGTCGTTTGGGCTTTTATTTTGGCTGGGTATTCTGAGCTTACATTTGCTGCTTTGATTAATTTTATTCTGTGTGGATATTATGGCCGACAATAAAGGTGTGAGAAAAACTGTTAGTGAAATTATTCCTTTTATCTAAGATTACAGAAGAAAAATTAGATGGATATAATTATTTTGATTGGAGTAGAACTATTAGGATCTATCTTCGTAGTATGGATAAAGATGATCATTTAACTGATGACCCTTCTATCGATAAAATTGAAAAACATATTTGGATGAGAGGTGATTCACAGTTACTTTTACAGATTCAAAATTCAATTAAAAGAAATGTGCTTGGCTTAATTTCTCATTGTGAGCGTGTAAAAAAGTTAATGAATTATTTGACTTTTTTTATATTCTGAGAAAAGAAATGAGTCTCGTATTTATGATATTTGTAAAGCCTTTTATCGTGTTGAGAATGAAGCAAAATCACTCACTACTTATTTTATGGAGTTTAAGAAAATTTATGAAAAATTGGACATACTTCTACCTTTTAGTGCGGATATTAGAGAGTAACAGATTCAGAGAAAAAAAATGGCAGTAATGAGTTTTCTAGCTGGTTTGTCATCTGAATTTGAGACAGCCAAATCTCAAATTCTCACTGGTTCTGAAATTTCTACTTTTGAAGATGTATTTAGTAGGTTATTGTGTGTTGATAATGCTTCTTCTAGTCAGCTCAATAGTATTTTTGTTGCTAGAGAAAGTGAAGGTGACAATGGTAAAAAGAATCTGCCGAATGGAAAAAATAGATATAATAATAATCGAAATACTGATTTTGTCTGGTACTATTGTAAAGAACTAGATCATACGAAGCTCTATTGCAAGAAATTACAGAATCGCAGAGGGCATAAGTTGCTAATATTGCTACTTCTGATTCATCATCTGAGCATAATGTCACTATTTCTGTCGAGGAGTATGCTAAGTACCAGGAATTGTTAAAGGGTTCTTCAACTTCGATTACTACTGAAACAGATAACACATATCTTATCTCCTCTAGCAATAATTGGATCATTGATCTGGTGCCACAAATCACATGACAGGTAATCCTGATACTTTCTTTGATTTTCGATCCCATAAAACTCCTTTACCTGTTACTATTACTGATGGGACATCATACAAGATTGTGGGATCTTTTAACTGTCAAATCTACTCCTATTACTTTACCCTCTGGTCTAAATCTGCCTAACCTAGCTTTTAATTTGATATCTGTGAGTAAACTTACCAAAAAACTTAATTACTGTCTCATTTTTTCCTGATGATTATCTTTTTCAGGATCTTATGACGAAGCAAATTTTTGATAAGGAACATGTATCTAGTGGTCTATACATCCTGAATTCTTGGGTACCACGATCTGTTGCTTGTTCCAATGTAGTGTCTTCTTTTGAAGCACATTGTCGATTAGAATATCATTTTCTACCTATGTTAAAGAAGTTATGTTTGCAGTTTTATAATGTATCTTTTTTGAATTGTGAGTCTTGTCATTTTGCTAAATATCATCGTAGCTCGTCGGATCCTAGAATTAATAAACGAGCTGAGTTTTCTTTCCAACTTGTTCATTTGAATGTTTAAGGTCCTCGTCCTGTTATGTCCAAAACTGGGTACAGATATTTTGTTATTTTTGTGGATGATTTTTTCGTATGACTTGGATTTATTTTATGAAGAATTGTTCTGAAATTTTTTTCCATTTTTCTGCCTTTTATACTGAAGTTAAAATCCAATTTTAAGCTTCTGTGAATATATTGTGAAATGATAATGCTAAGCAATATATGTTAGATTCTTTTCAGCGGTATATGTCTCAACATGATATCTTTCATCAGTCCTCTTGTGTTGATACTTCTCAAAATAAAGTTGCTGAATGAAAGAACAAACATTTACTTGAGACAGCTAGAGCTTTATTGTTTCAAATGAATTTTCCTAAGTGTTTTTGGGTCGATGTTATTTCTACAGCTTGTTTTCTGATTAATCGGATGCCCTCTACGGTATTAAATGATGATGTACCTTATAGTATTTTGTTTTCAAATAAAATATTGTTTCCAGTAGAACCACAAATATTTAGCAGTACTTGTTATGTTCGAGATATACATTCTCATTACCAAACTTGATCCTAAAGCATTGAAGTGCGTGTTCTTGGGATACTCGCGTCTCCAAAAGGGATATAGGTGTTACTTTCCTAATCTGCAGCAACATTTAGTTTCCGCTGATGTGGTATTCTCAGAAGATAAACCTTTCTTTTCATCTCCATCTAATCTTACAAGTCAGGGGGAGAAAGATGAGTGGCTCGTTTATAAGGTGACATCTTTCCGAGAATCTGTTGATGTGTCTACTGCATCTTCTGGTACTGAGTAGATAGCAAGTGATGATTTTTCCACATCAGCAAGACCAAAAATTGTTCAGGCCTACTCTACAAGAAAAGACACTAATTATACATGTCTCGCACCAGCACCTTTGTCATCTAATCCTGCTCCTGCTGATCCCGATCTTCCCATTGCTCTTTGTACACGTTGTAAATTCACTTATTCCATTGTTAATTTTATTTTCTATGATCATCTGTCTCCCTCGACATGCTCTTTAATTGCATATTTAGATTTTATATCTATCCCAAAGACAGTTAAGAACGCCTTGAGTCACCCTGGATGGTATGATGCTATGATTGAGGAGATGAATGCCTTGGATTCAAATCATACTTGGTGGTTGTGGGTTGCAAATGGGTCTTTACAGTCAAAGTTAATCCGAATGGTTTTGTGGCTCGACTGAAAGCTCGACTTATTGCTAAAGGATATGCCCAGACTTATGGAGTGGATTATTCTGATACTTTCTCTCCAGTTGCCAAATTGAGTTCTGTTCATCTTTCCATATCTTTGGTAGCTTCTCATCATTGGCCCTTACATCAACTTGACATCAAAAATGTTTTCCTTCATGGTAATCTTCAAGAAGAAGTTTATATGGAGCAACCACCTGGTTTTGTTGCTCAGGGGGAGTATGGAAAAATTTATCGTCTGAAGAAGTCCTCGTATGGATTAAAGCAGAGTCCTTGTGCCTGGTTTGGTAAATTCAGTGAGGTTGTTCAAGAGTTTGAATTAAAAAAGAGTCAGTGCAACCACTCTGTTTTCTATAGACAATCCAAAAATGGCATTATTCTTCCTATGGTTTATGTTGATATTGTGATTACAGGGAGTGATTTTGCAGGTATCTTTTCACTTAAATCTTTCTTGTATGGTAAATTTCATACTAAAAATTTGGGCCAGTTAAAATATTTCTTGGGAGTGGAAATGACGAGAAATAAAAAAGGAATTCTTCTATCCCAAAGAAAATATGTTCTTGACTTACCTGTAGAAACTAAAAAATTAGGAGTTAAGCCATACAACACTCCTATGGTTCCCAATATACAACTTACGAAAGATGATGGTGATCTTTTTGCTGCTCTAAAGAGATACCGAATGTTAGAAATTTGAATTATCTCACAGTAACTCATCCAGATATTGCATTTGCAGTGAGTAGGGGAGAGCAACGGTCGGTTCGGTTCAATAACCGAAATTTTCTTATTTTTATCAACCGAACTGAACCAAAATTTTAAAATAACCAAATTTAAAACGAATCGAAATTTTCAGTCGGTTTGATTCAGTTAACCGAAATTTAAAATTATTTAAAAAAAATATTGTGTCTAAAAATTATAAATTATAATATACTAAAATAAAAATATCTAAATTGTACAAATAAAAATTCAAATTAAAGAAATAATTCCAAAATATATAATAAATAATACAGCAAAATCATTAAATAAATTTTTTTATTTAATCGATTTTCAAAATCGTCAAAATTCTAAATTATCACCTAAAAAATAGATATTAATAATTGATAAATGTAGTTATATAATTTACAATTAAAAATAAAATAATTTACATGTATAAAATAATTATTCAATAAAAAAATCAAAAAAAATTATATAATTATATAAATTTTGGTTCGGTTTCTATGTGGTTTTCTCATTCAAAAATCGAACCGAAAAACCGAAGTTTCTTAAAATTGAAAACCGAACACCGAACCGAAAAACCAAAAAAACAAATCAAATTAAAAAATTGGTCAATTCGGTTCATTTTTTTGGTTTAGTTCGGTTTTTGCTCACCCCTAGCAGTGAGCATTGTCAGTCAATTTATGGCTGCTCCTACTATCAAGCATTGGGAAGCTCTGGAACAGATCTTATGTTATTTGAAAGGTGCTCCTGGACTTGGTATACTGTACAATGATCATGGACATACTCACATTGAGTGTTTTACAGATGCTGATTGGGCAGGTTCTAAGATTGATAGGAGGTCAACAACAAGCTATTATATTTTAGTTGGAGAAAATTTAGTATCATGGAGAACCAAGAAGCAAACTGTAGTATCAAGATCTAGTACAAAATCTGAATACAGAGCTATGTTAATCCACATGTAAAATTTTGTAGATCCAACATTTGCTTGCTGAAATTGATATAAATTGCTTGTCTTCAGCAAAACTTCAATATGATAATCGAGTTGCTCTTCATATTGCTTCAAATTCAGTGTATCATGAACGGACCAAGCATATTGAAGTTGATTGTCACTTCATTCGTGAAATGATTCAAGATAATATCATCTCAACAAGATATGTAAAGATAGGAGAACAATTGGGTGATTTGTTCACAAAAGCCTTACATGGCTTTTGGGTTGACTATTTGTGTAACAAACTGGACATGATTAATATCTATGCTCCAGCTGGAGGATGAGTGTTATAGAATGTAAATAAATATACTATGTAGCATGATATTAGGCAAAGATGCTACTTTCCTTATCTTTGCTTCTTTCCTTATTTGGATAAGTTTTCTTAGATAGACACTTCTATATTTGTATATATAGACGTATTATTGATGAAAAAAATACAGAAAATTATTCTCCAATTTTGTGGGTATTTTGTTACAAAGATCATAATTCCTCCAAAAACATTATACTTTAATTGTGAAACACATAAGCAAGGTCTTTATTTCCATGTATTTGATGGTGAAAATTAGTCTACAAAAAACATCTTAGATTAATAATTGATCTAGAGAAGAGGGTAATAAAAATCACACTTTGAAACTAACCTCAAAGGTCAGGAACCCCAATATGGCAGGTCTCGCCATTGCAGGTCTCGGAATACTATAAGGCACGATTTGTGCACTGCCAAATAAAATAACAAGCCTTGAAAGATTAGCAAAAAGCTAAAAAGGAACACCCAAATATGATACCGGATCCCAATGATACACCTGGATACTGCTATTGGATTGCGCGGCATCTTTGAAATGCAAATGTTAAGAATAACTATTTTCATTTCCAACAGAAATAGGTTGGCAACCTCTTTTTCAAAAAAAAAAAAAAAAGAACTCTTAGAGCAGTTATTGAAAATTTCATGGTTTATGCTGGTTTCTATTAGAAGCTCAGTGGAAACAACATATGAAAAATCAAAAACATATTTTGCACGAATAGAAAGGAAAAATATGGTTCGTGAAAGAAAATAAAGGTATACCTTCGCATGAGAAATTTTTGTTATAGCCTCAATATGAAAATTCTGTAGTTCCTCAAGAGCTGTGACATCCAAACCATCAATGTCTTCACCCTGACAGAAGTTTTAAATTGCTCTGTATAAATTGCAATTGCACTGACACAGATCGAGTTTATGATGGATCTCAGAAAAGCAAAATGATGTGACAATTAATTTCAGGGAGATTTTTGAATTTAAAAAAAATATTAGAATTTCAATTACCAACATGATATGCCTAATCAGAGGGTAACCAATTTGACAATTTGTAAAATCGTTGAAAAGCTTAAAATGTGGTACCATATATGCATGGGTGTTTGCCCCATGTGTAATGAATAAAAGGTGCACGCACCCATTCAAAGACAAGTCCTAGTTGACAGTTGAGGACATAAAGAACAATTATATGAAAAACAATCTTACACATGGCTGAAATATATTAACAATTCCATATGCCACATACACTTCTAGGAACAACAAGAAAAAAGCCTCAGCCAGAAAAAAAAAAGTTATGATGATCGAGAGGAACTCTGCTAATTGCTTAGATGCATAAAAGATTATTATTTGTCTTGTGTGCACAAATTTTCCTGAAATTGCAACAGCCATTCCATCAAAGAAGTCAATCAGTTAAAAGTCGGTATAAATTTGATGGAAAAATCAATTAAAAATTGTATTACTATATAATATGGATGACAACATGCAGTTTCAATTGTACTTTGCTGAAAAGTGCATACCTTTAATCTTGAAAGTAGGTTTTCTAGTTCTTTGCATCTTCTTCTTTCTTTCTGATAGCTCGCTTTTAATTCATCCACGGTACTTATACCATTCATATTTTCACATATTTCATCTTTGGATGCTCTACAAGAATGACTATTAGATGGCACAAATCCATTTTTAAGTTCACAACAAGAAATATGAGATGCATGTAGCCCTTCAGATGCTATGTCCTCGGCATTGACGCCAGACTTTCGTAGCTTTGCAATCAGCACCCATATATTGGCAAGCTCAGTTTCTAGATCTTCTTCATGCCGTTTTGCTTCATCAAGTCTTCCTCGTAGCTCAGCTTCCTTTATATCTTTCTCAGATAGTGCAGCTTCCAGGGCAACTTCCCTTTGGTATCTTGCATTTAGCTCTTTTTGTAACTCCTCGACCAAGAAATTATCCTCTTGTCTTTTGCCATGACTACCAGATCGAACATTGCTGGAGCTATTCTGTCTGGAATATGAAACAGAACCCTGGCAACAATAAGATCTGCAATGCATCTCTTTTGCAGTACCCAAATCAGCAGTCAGCTTTGCATTTTCATATGAAAGCTGGGTTACTTCTTCAGCCAAGTTTCGGAGTTCAACTGCTGCAGCTGCAGCCAGTTCTTTTGCATACGCAGCTTCTTCCGCCAGTTTTTTACTTTGAATTTCAAGCCCATCCTTTTCTTCTACCAGTTTCACCTTTTCTTGTTTCAGACTCTCTATCTCAGCAGCCTAAGGAAATTTAAGTGGGGCCCCTCAGCCAAGCCAGCTAAACCAAATGGGCATGCGAACAAAAAGAAGAAGAAAAATAACTGCTAAAACATAGCAATTGATCATGTACTTTTTCCAGGAAATTAAAAAAATGATGAACCTGTGAAAGAACTTGTGAATTTGCTGAAGTATTGGCATTGAATTCTTTGGTATCCTCTTGGGAAAATATTTGATTCAAGCCCATGACACTTTTGGGGGTATTTTCATCAACATAGGCTTCTTCACATGGCCACATTTTATTCCCGCCTTTTTCATTCTTTGTTGGTAGCTTCTTAGAACATGCTTTGCATTTTTCACACTCCAATTCTGGAAGTTGATGGCTGGTGCCCAATAACAAATTCAGCTGTTGTCGCAGAAGAAGAATAGTCTCTTGCATCTCTGCATTTTCTGACATCTGATTATAGCGATCATATGTTAAATAAAAATATATCTCCATATAAATCTCACTTTGAGTAAGAGAATCACAAGATTCTGGAACAGTACCTTTATGTGCAGTTGCTCCTGAAGTATTCTGTTATCTGCTGACTTAATCTGGAACACCCATCAAACAATGAAGTGAGATATTTAGTAAAAGATTTCAGCATCTCAAAGAATGATCCTCATTCCTAACACAAGAAGATAGTAAAACAAACCTCAAGTTCAAAAGTTCTTTCATTTAGCTGAGTTGTGAGCTTGGATAGAGCCTACATCAGGAAATAACAGTTACATAAGAATACAAGGTATTCATCAAAGATGCACCACCTGGCATGAGTGTCGTATTTCTAACCTTTGTTTCTCCCATATTTTTATGGATCAACAGAAGTCAAAAATTGGTAGTTCAAAACAAAGAATACCAGTATACCCTGAGATGACAATAACAACATTCTCCTAAAACCAATTATTCAATTGGGTAGCATTTGGACAGAAGTTTCGCATCCAAGGACTTGAATAAGACATTGATTTTTCAGTAAGAAAGGCCTAAATTTGCAAATGATGAGAAAATGTATCAACAATTTTTCTGAACAAGTATGATAAATAAATTATAGCAGGTAATTTAAATATACATTTGAAGTATTCAAATCATTCCCATCTTTAACCAAAATTTATGAAGCATAATTGTCAAAATCCAATACCCTCCTCTCAAATCCATATACAACACTGAAGAATTGTTAAGAAACAAATGTAGTGAGAAACTAAAATGACAAATGAACAGATACTAAAGGATACAAAAGGAATATTTTAAAAGTAAGGAGTTTTAGCTTAACAAAGATGGTTGCACCGTGTAAAAAAATAAAATAAAATAAAAAAATTAACACTGTATAAGTGAGAACCTATATAGGCATCTTTGAGCCTGAACTTTGATATTAAATTTGTCCGTCTGAATTTGATGGAAGTAATTATTTATCTCTTTAATGTCTTCATTGTTACCAAAGATTCTGCAGCCTACAAGTTTTCTTTTAAAATAAGATCAAATTTTTTATGTTAGACTGACTTTTATTTATCTCCAAGAGACAAATTGCACAGATGGATACGAAGTAGTAATGGCTTTCTCTTGTTGGTAGAGGTAGAGTCGACATAGTGGACACAATTGCATTGTAGATTATTTGATAGCAAGCTTGGGTCATTCATTGAGTAGTGGGTTGGGCTGACTGCTATTTCAGACACTGAAAGCTCCAAAGAGAGAGACGAGGGGTAAAACCTCAACCCAAACCTAAACCTCAAAAACCCTCAACCCTCAATCCTAAATCCCACCCTAAAATCTAAACCCTTAAACACCCTGAACACAATTATTCTAAATTATGTCCAAGTTATGAACTCGCACTTCATTTGTTTGTTAACAACTTCGTGTTATAATTTTGACAATCATGCTTCATAATTTTGCTTAACGACACCAATATTTTTTTATTTGCCGGTTTTAGTTTCTCAGATTTCTCCTAGATCTATCAGTTCTGCATTGGTACATCAGAGCACACCAGAAACCTACCAATTTGCACCAACTTACCTGTGACAATTCGATACTGCTTGATGTACGTGGAGTCATCTCAACAGAACTGATCATGCGTTGCTCCAGAACATGCATCTGATGCCTCTTTTCACTAATTTCATCTTTCAACTTCTGCATTTGTTCCTTCATTAACCAATGCGACAATTTTAAGAGAGCTACCCAACCCATTAAAATAGATTAATATTCAAGTTATCAAAATGGTGAACGAGATATATATAAATCATCTTCAAATATATTTTTGACACCTAATTAAAGTCCAGACCCTAAAATGTATAACTCACCTTCAGTTGTGAATTTTCAGGATTTGTAGCAGCTTGCTCTGACAACCTTTTCAGAGAACTAGTACACAACGCCACCTCCCCAGCTAACATTTTCACCTGCTCATGAAGTAAATCCATTTGGTCTCTGATAGTGCTCCCTGTCTGCGTAAGAACCAATTCATTCTAATTAATACTTCAACTAAAGGAAATGTTAAAATTATTCAGAGTTAAAATACTGAAGCCTAATGACCACCGAGTTGGAGCAATTAACAATGTAAGAAAACATAGTATAGCCATCTAATTTTGACCACGAAACTCAGGAGGAAGGCAGAGCCAGGATCAGTAGCCTGAATTATGTAATACTGAGGCCAACACAACTGAGAAGACCAAAAACCAGGATTCTAAGGCGCCAGTGAGACAAGACTGGGAATATCAGACAAAAATTACCAAGAAAAGGAAGGCCACTACTAAAAATCAAGTACAACCAAGGGAAAGCTCATATTTGCATTCTCTTCAGACAGAGCTTTAATCACAAGCATGTGAACCAGCCTGAAAATTGAAATCTTGAAGCACTTCTAAAACAATAGTTAGAGTTTATCTCACCCGAGGCAGCCTGCGACCTCCAACAGTGGCACTAAACAATTCACCAGCTTGGGTCCTTTCTGGAAATGTGTCAATGAGCACAGAATCGTCTCCTATTCTACTGATTGATCTTCTCTGTCCATCCTTTGTGTCACTAAACACGACTTTATTTTGTGATGACTTAGAACAAGATGCAGGTGACCCACTTGCTGAACTTTCACTATCCACACTTGGTGATAACCTGACCTGATTCTCAGGCTTCTGTGGAAGTAATTTTAAAGCTTCATCGAGTTAAAGTTTCATGGTAGCATCAGGATCTCTAGCAGAATACAAAAGAAAAATATAGGGACACTCACCCTTAGTTTAAACCAGCCAAGCATTCCACGCCGTCCGTTCCTTTTGTAATCCTTCACCAACTCATCTAGATTGGTGACAGCATCCCCTCTGTCAGCAGAAAGCTCAGAAGCATAGCTTCCAGCATCTTCTTCAACCATGTATTCTCGTTTCCTATCAGGTAAGTATGCTAGCTGCATCAACAACAGAATCAAGAATCCTTAAAGTGCCATCTGCCCATCTCAACTGGTTAATAGAAGAAACTGCTTCTACAAAAACTGAGTTTAACACAACAAATAGCGAACCTCATCTTCCCCAAAAGAATGCCTTCGCCTGTGACCAGGCTTTCCTTGTAGACCTGGTTGCAGGGAATTCTTGGTAGAAACCAAAATAAGTTTAGTTAATCGTTGAATTCTCCCCATTAAAGCTGCCTTGGCTTGTTCCTCTTCTTCCAGTCGTGACTGTAATTTGACCTGACCAGCTTCCAGCTTTGAAACCACGAGGAATTAGAAGTTGGAATGTGAAAAATAATTCTATCACAGAATAGACAAGACAACTAACTATAGTGATAAAGAAAATCTGAAACACTTTTTAAATTGGGGGCCCAGAATAACTGGGACTAAACAAATAACAGCCAATACTAGAATAAACACAATAACAACAAGATTACAGGAGATTGATCCTGTTCATTCATTGCTTGATAAGTTGATACAGACATTCACAAACTCCTCTAAGTTCTATTCCACATTGACCTCCAACTAACAGAATATTCCCTCCGTCCCATACTTTTTATCCACTTTCACTTTTCATGTAGATTAAGAAATTGTAATTATTTTGGTTAAGAGAGAAAAATTTTCAAATAAATTTCCTATTATACAAATTTTAAATATAAAATGAGTAATTAAGTTTTATTAAAACTATAAAAACCATAATTGATAATATAGCATGGGAAATTTAAATGGGAATTAATAAGATAAAATTAAATAGGAATACAATGGCCAATTCATAAGTTCACCATAATGTAAAGAAAGAATGTAGACAATATTTTGGAATAGACCAAAGAGAAAAGGTGGACAAAAATTATGGGATGGAGAGAGTATATTCTTTTCCACAAATATCAATTGAAATGTTTCACATTATACTTGGGAAACACCAACATCAAAATCTAATACAAGAAAGCAAAACTCGTGAATGATTAAATATTCCATCAAATCCATGCAAAAATGGAAGACTTAGCAAATATACTATCACTCTTCGTGTGATTAGAACACAAGGAATCATATTGAGCCAAAATCTCCTTGTAATAGAACCGTGTAAATATGGGTGTCAAATGGCCTTCGTTTATAAAGAACCCAAAGTAAGAGTAATTTCAACTTAAAACATCCAAGTTTATGATCATATTGTATCAATCCAACACTAAATTTTGAAGGTGGTTGGATCGAACCCTAATCCTTGAAGAAATCTAAGTATAAATCAGCCGTCTAAATTAAACAAAAGTAGATCCACTCAGACTGATTTGCAGTAATACCAACTAGAAAATAAACAAGAAAGCATTCAGACAGTAACAAGTAGATTCACAAACCTGAAGCTTCAAACTAACGAGATCTTCTTGGGCAGATGCAACCATGTAAGGATTTTCCATTATTCCATGCTTTAATTGCTGAAGTTCTTGCTTTAAGCATGAAATTTCCTTCTGATATTTTTTTATGAGAGACTTCTCATCCATAATCTGAGCAATAGGCCGTTTCAAGAAATGAAAAATGACCGTGTAAAGGCAGCTTCAAAAATTAATAAACTTTTACAGAATTCACCTTATTCTGGGAGGCCCTAATTTCCACATGTTTGCTTCTGTGAGCAAACTTCAATGTGTTGTGGGTTTCTTCACTATTGCTAGAAGCAGGTGTCACAGTGCAAATAAGCTAATGAAATTGAGAAGGAAGATCAATAAAAATGCAACTGTGTGCAACTACAAATTAGGAAAACTAGAAAAGAAGCAGTCATAACACCATTTATACCCCTGAAAAGAAAGTAAACTACAAAACAACTAAAAGATCCAAATATGCATAGAGAACAAATAGATGGTATAGTAGCGAAGATAAGGTATTTATCATATAAATGGCAAGAAATCTGAAATAGCCTGGTCTTACAGATATCCGCCCATGGCCACTCAGGGATGACTGCAATAGACGTGTGAGTTTGGAATCTCGGTATGGAATATGTGTTGATTTTCCATCTGTTAGTTTAGAAATTACCTGCAAAAAAGAAATTGCAAGAAGTCAAAACATCAATAGTTTAGGATCATGATGAGTAACCAGAAGACAAAGCTTACAAGCAAGGATGTAAGACCTCTAGCTCTGCACAAAGGTCATTCACACCTACTCAAGAATCTGAAATTTCATGCTATGATAGGTTTAAGAAGTTTGGTGCTAAGAATCATATTAATATAAACAGTGATTTATTCATCTTAAAACAATAAGTTAAGAATAAATAGCGATTTTTTAACAATAGTGATTTATTCATCTTAAAACAATAAGTTAAGAATAAATAGTTCCAAGCAAACAGGATTCATGCAAAGCACAAAACTCGATACGCTCTTTACAATAGATTGAAATTGGTTCAATGTACACGTTACAATGAAAATCAAAAGGCACAAAACAAATAAACAGAACAATTACTTACAGTGCCAAGTGCAAGTAAGCTTTTGTTTATGTATGAACCCTCTTTTCTCCGCAATCCACTCGTTTCAGTTTTAGAGCTTTCAGACCCCGCAAGATCAATTAAATTCTGCAATGCAAAGGGTTCATCAGCAGATTATGACAAACTATATAATTATGTTCAAATCAGCAATAAGGTCATTGCAGCAATGTAACAGAAATTACCAACTGAGACAAGGTCACATCTTCTTCCTCTTGATTTTCTCCACATGGACTGCTCTCGATAGTCTGAATGCAACAATAAAATTATTACAGTAAGATAAAAGTTATGGAAAAATTAAAAGCCATCAACAGGCCAAGCCATCGACTCTCTAAAGTTGCTTTTCGTCCAGAAATGGAACAATGAATCCACAAACATTCATAAACTGAAAGCCAAAGAGCATACCAAGGTGAATATAGTGTGGCTGCGACTGCTGAGAAGATTAAAATTATTGGAACCAACATGCCTATGCTCTGCAACATATCAGAAATACCAGGTTTAAAGGTGCAACTGCATAAACAATAAGCATCTGACAAAATAATTTAGGAATAAATTTAAAATTACGGTATGTCTGACATAGCTTAGAATTTTATGGGTAAGAGATTAATATTCACATAGACCAGTTGCCCAGTTGCATCTGTGTGCAAGCGTTGTATAATGTATGCATCAAAAACCACTTCAAGAAAAATAGAAGAATGAAGTTGGAAATCAAACAGAAGAATGTGAAAGTAGAAGCTAAATGTACACAGCAATTACTTTATAAAGGTATTGTAGGCCATACCTTCTCCAGATGCTATCAAAGAAAGAGCATGAGCAGGTGATAAAACAACTTCCTCTTTAATTCCTTCAACATAAGTTCCCTGCCATTGACGCATATTCAGGGAAAAAACATATTTCTTAAATATAACTCTCAAGGAATAAAACCTTAAAGGGTAAATATGGGGGAACAGAAAAATATAAAATAAAATAATATAAGGATCTGTATAAGTATCTTATATCTTAAAACAAATCACCTGTGCATCCTCTCGTATTCTTAGGTTTTGCCCAGTTGGATCAAGTAAATCATTGATGACCTGGGAGGTGAAACAAAAACGAGGAGATTAGCAGCAAGCAGCAATCACAAAGATAAGCAATGTAATCCATATTGAACCTCAAATTCACATGTCAATAAGATAATTGAATTGCAAAAGAAAAGTTAACTATTGACACAATTCACATTGGTCAAATAATTGAATTGCAAATGAAAGATTGACTATTGACACAATTCACATTGGTCGAATCCATAAACCATAATACCTTCAAAACAATTGGCATTTGCACACAATCTTGTGTTAGCCTTTACCACAGTCAACTAAGAGAAAGTTAGACTGATATTTGAAAGCGTACTAGACTGTTAAGAAAGCATGACAGGAAAGTTGGTAACATGTATGTTACCACTTGACCATTCATCAACCCATGTCAATTGGAGTCAATTATCTTTTCTCTTCATTAAGCATGATTTAAGGACAAACCTGGTATCATGTATTTTGATACTTAATAATTTTTTTTCTTTTCTTTTTGTTTTACCATTTTGGACACCCACCATTATCTTTGTAACTCTCCCCCTCTTCTCTCCTACTACTTAAAACTAAGACCTGTTGCATTAAGCTGCATCCATATGTCAATAACTCCTTCCAACAAATCCATCCAGAAATATCCAATTCATTATTGAAGTTCAACATTTCCAACAAATAATCACGATCACTCAACAGTGTAATCTTACTCCCCCATTCCACTCATTCTGTGATGCTTTCGCATATCCACTTTGATGATTTATAGAGCAAGAGTTAATGTATAAAATAAAAGGTTTTCTTTCCTTATCAAATGAGATGGAAAAGGGAATGACAGGGCTTTATGCATAGCTGCATTATGTTTAGAATGCATTAAAGCAAATTTGGATCCACAGCAATGCTATAGACCCATTATAAGGGCATTTTCATACTTATTTCATTTACAACTACAAAGGATAAAATAAGGCTTGAAAATACATGAAACTGATGGTAATCATGACTAACCTCGTTGTAGATTTCTAAATATGAAACCCGAAGAAGAAATTCTCGCCCAGGTGTCTGAAATATTATTGTTACATCAGTGAATAAATTTATTTAATTTTCAATCAATAACAAGCAATAATTCACTACCTCTTGTATAATCCCAAAGACATCTTTCACTGCCAGTGGAATTATTCCAGGTGACTTCTGCTCTCCCTGAAATACAGATGAAGAGGTTCAAGTTTGCACATGAGTAGATTCTAACATTAAGAAACAAAGCCAATAAGTTAACAAAACATGCTTGCATTTCATACATTTTTATCAGATGTCTTCTTGCCAATGCCAGGTCATACTACATATAAAATTCAATTTTCTACCCCTAGAAACTTCCTTTGGGTATTTAAAAATTACAGATGATGCAGTACAAAAGTAATGCAAAAAACTAAGTTCGTTGCCCCAAAGAAATCAAAATATCAACCTCTTCAAAATCAGCAATGCTCACAAGCACTATGATGTAATGTGAATGCCACAATGCTAGGGTAAACAAGATTGCTGCAAATTTTCCAATACATGTTACACATCTCCATTTAATGGCTTACATGCATTGTGTGAGTCTTCCCACTGCTAGTCACACCATATGCAAACACCGTACCTGTATAATAAAAATAACAGTAAGAGAAACTATGAACATATATTGAATGATTATTTGAATCTTAATTGCATATGCTATCCTTTTCACATAAGAAATCCATTCATATCTTATTACCGTCAAGCATTAGCATTATAATTGAGTAAAACAAAGTCATTCTTCTCGACATCCATGCAACAAGGACGTTACCATCACATAACAGCAATTTTCAGAACGAAAACCTAACTTCCACGCAGATTACCATCATCCATCATTATAGACTATAGATAATAGGTACATCAACAGGATAGGATTAAATCCCAGAAGTGAAAAACCCAGTCAAGGAAACACTT
Source organism: Excoecaria agallocha (assembly GCA_037975025.1). NCBI lineage: Eukaryota > Viridiplantae > Streptophyta > Magnoliopsida > Malpighiales > Euphorbiaceae > Excoecaria > Excoecaria agallocha. The sequence goes on from CM075806.1 coordinate 91,484,806, forward strand.
AAATAATACAGCCTCCTGGCTGAAGATAAGAAGAGAAATTAATATTTCATATTGAATGCATTGAAATTGATGTGAATCTCTAGAAAAATCCTATTGCTGATCAAAAAGACTGCTGAAGAACAAGTAAGAAATTCATGACACTAGTTTACCATGCAATTTGCTGAGCATAACCAATAATTATTTTATCCTTCCAGTCTAATGTGGAATCAAATTCAAAAGGAAAAAAAAGTGAAAGCTTAATAGGAACATAACATCTGTCAATGAACAAATAAAATGTCCAATCAACAGGCTACTCCTTTCAACTTGCAGCTGAAGTTCGAAAATCCACAGGTAGTAATTTAAACTTTCTTCACAGAGCACAATCCATAGGACATCTTGAAGATTTTTGTGGAAAGAAATTTTTCCTATTATCTCAATTACAATTCAAAATAATAATATAAGGGTGTATGTATGTATGTATATATATGGAAAAAATTATTCTATCCTTAATTACAAACTAGCTAAACAAATAGATTAACCAACACTCTCCCTCAAGTTGGTGCAAAAATATTACACATGCCCAACTTGCAAATTATGGTATGGAAGGCTCGACTATTGTGTTCTTTTGTGAGAACGTCAACCAACTGTCTGTCCGACATTATATGAAATAAACTCTAGGTACCATCAGATAATTTTTCTTTGATAAAGTGTCGATTAATTTCGATATGTTTCGTCAATTCATGTTGAAAATAATTATGAGCAATACTGATTGCATCTTTGTTATCACAATACAAAAATAGCATGTCTTTTTCAACAAATTTCAACTCTGCTAACAACTTCTGTAACCATAACAACTCATAAACACCTTGAACCGTAGCTTTATATTCTGCTTCTGCACTAGATCTTGCAACTACACTCTATTTCTTGCTTCTCCAAGTGACTAAGTTACCTTCCACAAATGTACAATAACCAAAGGTGAATCTTCTATCATCTAGAGATCCCATCCAATCTGCATATGTGAAGGCTTCAATTCATAAATGACCATTTTTTGAAAAAAGAAGACATTTTTTGATGGAATTGATCTTAAATACAACAAAATGCCGAAAACAGCCTGCTGATGAAATTCTCTAGGATCATGCATAAACCGACTCACCAAGCTAACTACATAAGCAATGTTTGATGTGATGTGAGATAGATAGATAGATATGTCTACCAACCAATCTTTGATATCTGCCTTCAGTTCCTGCTTGCAACTTATGGTTACTTTCAATGGATGTATTTGTTGGTTTGCATCCCAGCATACCAGTTTCATCCAAAAAATCCGGAATGTATTTTCTCTGAGAAATAAAGATTCCTTTGGTTGCTTTGACAACTTTAATTCCCAAGAAATATTGTAGCTTCCCAAGATCCTTGATCTCAAACTCCTAAGCTAAGAGCTTTTTCAGCCAAATCATTTCTTTTTTATCATCTCCTGTCATCATTATGTTATCAACATAAACAATGAGAAGAGTGATCTTACCCTTGAAGTGTCTTATAAAGAGTGTATGATCAGAGTAATCTATTGATAACCAAAAAATATCATAATTTTGTTGAATCTGTCAAGCTAAGCTCTCGAAAATTGTTTCAACCCATACAAGGCTTTCTTCAATCTGTACACATTCCCTTTAATTCTTTCATCATCAAAACTAGAAGGAATCTCCATATAAACCTTTTCTTCCAGATCCCCGTGGAAAAATGCATTCTTCTAATCAAATTGTTGTAGATCCCAATCCAAGTTAGCTGCATAGGATAGCAAGATTTTGATTGTATTCATTTTGGCAACAGGTGCAAATATCTCCTAATAGTCAACTCCATAAGTCTAAGTAAATCTCTTTTCCACTAATCTAACTTTGAATTTTTCAATCAAACCATCAAATTTGTGTTTTATTGTGAACACCCATTTACAACCAACTTCTTATCTGTAGAGTCAACTAGTTTCCAGATTTAATTTTTAGAGAAAGTTTTCATTTTTTCAACCATAGCTTCTCTCTACTTTGGATCCCTAATAGCTTTCCTCCAATCCTGTGGAATAGACATAGAGAAAAGAGACAAGGCAAAAACTTTATAGGAGGGAAACAAAAAATCATAAGAGACAAAGTTAGAGATAGAATGTTTTGTACATAATCTGACTCCTTTTCTTTGAGCAATGGGCAAATTTAAATTAAAATCAGAAAATAATTCACTCGAGGATTATGGCAGCGTAGAATGCTTGATGGCTTCTGTAGACCTATTCTTCCTCGAGTATCTCAACAAATCAGGTTTATCTAAACGACCAATAACATTCTCCTCCTCTTGAACATCAACATTCTACTCAACAACATTCTGCTTCCCCTGAACATCAACTACATTCTCCTCCTGAACAACAATCTCTTCATTTTCCCCTTGAACAAGATCATGCGATACCACAGGTACATTTATCACCACTTCTTTACTACTCTCCCCCTGAATAAATGATTGAGTAATGTCAAAATAAGGTTCAAACTCCCAAAAGGTAACATCCATACTCATATAGAATTTTCTCAATGGAGGATGATAGCACTTATATCCCTTTTGGGTTAAAGAATACCCAATGAACACACATTTCAGTGCTTTCGGATCTAATTTCCCAACATTCCTAGTATGGACAAAGCAAACACATCCAAAAATCTTTGGTGGAACAGTAGAGCCATTTTTTCCGGTTAGGACTTCTAAAGGAGTCCTTAAATTGAGAGCATTGACAGGCATTCTATTTACTTTGGAACATGCATAGTAAATATAAAGGATCTAGCAACTTCCAACAAATGTCTATTTTTCCTTTCAGCTATACCATTTTGAGCACTAGTATAAGGACAACTAGTTTGATGGGCAATCTCATAAGACTCCAAATAAGTACCAAACCTACTATCCATATATTTTGTCCCATTATCAGATCGCAAAACTTATATTTTAGCATCAAATTGGGTATGAATCATTTTATTAAAAGATTAAAAACATGAGAAAAAATGACTTTTTGCCTTAATCAAATACACCCAAATCATTCTAATACAACAATCAATGAAAGTAACAAACTATCGATTTTCAGACAAAGAGACAATCTGTGTAGACTCCCAAATATCAGAATGAACAAATATAAATGAATCATTGGTTTTATTATCACTTAAAAGATAAGAGTTTTTAGCATACTTACAAGTATCACAAGATAAAAAATCAAACCGGATTCTAGAAAATAAACTAAGATATAGTATTTCTAAGACAAATGATGGATGCCCTAATCGCCTATACCACTGAATTATCTCCTGGTTGACATCCTGATATCCTCCAAAAAGAGTCAAGTCTCGACTTTCTTCCATCATATATAAGTCATCATGCTCTCAACCACTGCTAATCCTCCTCCCTATTTGAAGATCCTAAAAGATATAATAATAAGGAAAAAATTCAACCATGCAGTTAAGAGATTTAGTGATAGTATTGACAGATAAAAAATTGACAAGAAATTGAGAAATATGAAGAACATAAGACAACTTAATATTAGGAGTACAAACAATAGAATATATCCCAAAAATAGGGGTTAAAGATTCATCAGCCACCCTGACACTATCACTTTTTAGACAAGGAGAGTAGTTAAGAAAATTTTTAGAAATGCCTGTCATATGTCTATTCGCACCAGAATCAATAATTCATGAGTTAAAATGAGAAAAAGTATTACCTGACTTAACAAAATTGGAGGTAGCACTGGAGGAATGATTAAGTTGAGATAGGAGACACTTGAAATGAAGAATTTCATCGGAAGAAAGACTTTCAATTGAAGCTGACTCTTTAGTTGATTTTACAATTTCTAACACATTTGCTTGAATCCTTGTTGGATTAGCTCGTTTTCCCCCTCAGCCCCTACTAGGTTTCCCAAGCAACTTCCAGCAAGTTTATTTGGTATGCCTTGGCTTACCACGGTAATCACAGTGCAAATAGTCTTTATCAGAAATAATACATTTTGGTTGCTCAAGAGTGATATAGGCGGTTAAGCTCGACTTCTCAATAGATACAGTATAAAGCATGGTACTTCTCCTGGTCTCTTCCTGCTGGATTAAGAATGTGCCTCCTCAAGAGAAGTAAAAGGAGATCTGCCAATAACTTGAACTCTCACTTGATCAAATTCAAGATTTAAACCAGCCAAAATATCATAAATCTGCTCTTTTTTCAAGCATATTTTGAATTGATACCGCGTCATCAACACATTTTGCATAAAAATTCTGATAATAATCCAGTTTTTACCATAAACTATCCAGTTCAAAAAAATAATTTAAAACAGTAAGCTCACCTTGTTTTGTACCATGAACTTTGTTTCTAAGTTCAAAAATCCAAGCATCATTTTCCATTCGAGAATAGGTAATTTTTGCAGCTTTCCATATATTCTCTGCAGTGTCAAGCAGTAAATACTGTCTGGAAATCTTAGGGTGCATAAAATTAAGAAGCCAAGACATAACCAATGAATTATCAGAATCTCATTGACTAAAAGTAAGATCAGCGATGGGTGGTGATTTCTTATTTCCATCAATATAACCCTGCAACCTTCTAGCCTTGATCGACAATAAATATGACCTAGATTAGGCTAAATAAGTACTGCTTCCATCTAGTTTAACTGGACTAATTTGAAAATATGAACTGTCATTAATAGAATAATATTTCTCTACTTCCGTATTATCTCCCTTAGTATTTGACATAATGGAGAGGCAAAAAGAAATCAAAAAAACAGTAGGAAAACAATCTAGAAAATAGGTACAGAACATGTTCACGTGGGGTCCAAAAACAAGGATGTCAGAAGTCACCGAATATCAATGGGTCGGAGGAGGAAAAGGCCAGCAAGTTGATCGAAAGAAGAATCGGCAGCAAAAGATGGCTGGAGGAGGTTCCACGGGCCAGAAAGTGAAGAATGGGCCGAAACCAAAAGGTGGTGTGTGTGCTCACGCGCGACGTTGAACAGCGCCAAAAATCTACGTATCGGCCGAACTTGACCCGATCTTTCTTTCGGTGGGGGCAGTGTCGAACGAGAAGGGCTGAAACGCGATCTTCTATACTTGCTGAAAAAACGGCGTATCGAAAATAACCAACTGCGGAATGGAGTTAACTCGACGTTCGAAATAGCATTGGTTCTGATACCATAAAGATTTTTGTGGAACAAAATTTTCTCTATTATCTCAATTACACTTCAAAATAATAATACAAGGGTGTGTGTGTATAGCCAGTATATATGAAAAAAAAAAAAAACTATTCTACCTTTAATTACAAACTAGCTAAACAAACAGATTAACCAATACATCTTAACATCGAAAAATAAATTGTATACCATTGATCCCTTGCATGGCAACGCTAACAACATGCTGAGCAGCAATATCATAAACATGGCGAGTTGTCGTTGCTGGACCAAACACTCTATCTGCCAGGGAAAAAGATGCAGTTTCCGTGAGCAATTCAAAAGCACAGAGGTCACAAATTACAAAAGTTCACCCAGAATAAGTAAAAAATTAAACACTTAAATCTTTCAATGATAAAGCATGACCTTCAATTAGTTGACATCTTAGTCTTGCAGGGAAAATCAAATTGGTAATACCCATGCCTTCTATTCTACTACAGAAATTCAAAATTCAGAACACCAATGTGCTTCATTCATAACTATAAAAACATCAAATGTTATCATAATATGTGCATGAATTTCACAAACTACGCAGAAATACTTGACGAGAAAATTTTATTAAATTATACCAAAAAAACTAACTTTTGAACAATGTAGAATGTAGACATAAAACAGGTTCTTTAAAGTTATATTGCCAATGCAACTGCAAACATTTTCAAAATATCAATTCTTATTACAACAGCTCTCTCTGGCTCTCTGCCTTTTGTAAAATGTAATTTCAGGCGATTTTCTTTTTCAAAAGAAAGAAAAAGCCAAAGAACCAAGCAAAGTACAAGCTATCCTATAAATAGAACTAACCGAAACCGTAAGCAATTGCAGTATTATGCTCGTTCCTGACTGTATAATCTCCATCTGCATACCAGGCTATCTCGTCCCCTTTATTAATCTCTCCAGCACTGTCCACACATAAAGAAAACATGCCAATAACCATAAGTAAACCAAAAACTTAAAAAAATCAAACTAATAACACAACGCGCAGTAAGCATTCTACACACGTTACACTACCTCAGAGGGCGGAACCTGACAGTAACCGTCACATTCTCCTCAGCTTTGCTACTTTCAGGCCGGTCCAGAGGCTGTACCGTCGGACTTAGACCTGGACTTACGGGAGAGCTCGAAAGCCTCGAGGGAGGCCTAGACGACGTCGTCGAGGAAGACGTTACCGGTCTTCCAGCTGGTTTGGGAACACCAGCCGCCGGCGGTTGCTGGGCCGGTGACTTACGGGAGCGGAATGGCGAGATAGCATAGGATCGGTGCGACCGAGTTGAAGTAGAAGACATGGAGAGGAGAAGGAACGCAGAGAAACGTTTTGAGGTTACAGAGAGAGAAAATGAGAGTCAAGGTCAGGTGGAGGTCCCATGGCCGGCCAAGGACAGGAACAGCAAGCATGTGTATTTTGTATGTGCCGCCTTTGGACTTTTTTTGGCGCCCTCACTCAAATGGATGGTACCTGTTATTTTTATTTTTAATTTATTATATTTGCTAATTCACTGAAATAAAAAAAAAAATGCCTGATGAACTGAAATTGTATAATGAAAAAAAAATTATTGCATGTCCTAATCAAGATTTTTTGGTACGAAATATGGGCCTTAATTATTACGAGAAATTTTTTAATAATGCATTTAAAAAAAATTATAAAAATAATGTCTTTCAAAAATTAATTATGAATTTGGGGTATTTTCAAGAAAATTTTACAAAACTATAAAAAAATATATGTTAAACTTAAATATACCTTTTTTTTTTTCAAAAATATTTTTTTTAAAATTTTTATTTTTAAAAATATCACTTTTTAATTTAACTGAAATTTCTCTTTCTTTTCACCCCTTCTTATCGTCCCCCTCCTCCTTTTCTTGTTCTTCTTCTACTTCTTTGGTATCAACGCCTCAATATTAACATTTTTTTTCTTCGAAATATTTCTATTTACGCCGCCGGCCGTCTAATTATTGAGTTTACAAAGCCAAAGTTAATTTCATGTGCTTTCTATATATCATTAATATTGAGTCATAATTAAAAATAGTCCACCATCTATTAGTGACTTTTACCGTTTACATATTTCTAATTAGCCGATAAGATAGGAACTCAAATAAAACATAAACGATTCAGTTATGGAGAATTGGAGAAAAGCGAGCAAGACTAACTCGCGTGATGATGATTTTGACGAAGATTTTCAATGCGATAACGATACGAGTAAGAAAGATAAAGATAGACATAAATTCACTTTCAGAACACCAAAAATATGGACTAGTAACGTGAGCAAATTGAAAACTGAGGAGAGAATTGGATTAAAGTCCCATAAATTTTCTACATTGTACGAGGAGGATGAAGTTGGATTCAAGAAACATTTGAGTTCCCGAAGTACGCTCACTTCACAACATGAGCAATTTGTTGAAGATGAGAAATGTGCAGATATGGACTTCAACGGCTTAGAGATATCGGAGAAGAAAGATGGCTTGTACGGACCTGAGGATATCTACTCGGGTGATATAGCATGGGCCAAATCGGGGAAGAAGGACCCATTTTGGCCAGCGATTGTGATCGATCCAATGACTCAAGCACCTCAGCTTGTATTAAAGTCCTACATTGCTGATGCAGCTTATGTTATGTTTTTTGGTCACCCCAGAAATGAAAACCAGAGGGTACTAATGATGAATCATTTCTTGTTAAGATAGCTTTTTTATCACTTTGGGAAGGATAGGAGCATTAATTTTGCTTCTTTGAATGTTCATGCAGGATTACGCTTGGGTTAGACGAGGGATGATCTTTCCATTTATGGATTTCGTGAACAAGTATGTTTCTGTATTATTCCCATTATGGAATTTCAGCAAGGATACAAATTTCTGTGCCACTGAGATTTTTTTAAATGTAGGTTCCAGGAGCAGTCTGAGTTGATGGACTATAATCCTAGCGATTTCCATATTGCAATTGAGCAGGCATTTCTGGCGGAACAGGGGTTTACAGAGAAGTTGATACATGATATAAACATGGCAGCTGGAAATCCAACTTGCGATGAATCTGTTTTTAGGTGGCTTTAGGAAGCTACTGGTTCGAACCAAGATCAGGATAGTTATCTTAGAATGCAGACTGCCAATCTCAATTCTAGATTTTGGTATACCGCCAGATTATCAATCTCAATTCTGGATTTTGGTATACCGATAGTATACCTAGTATACCGGTGGTATACCAAAATTCAGAATTGAAAATGGTATTCTAAATTTTGATATACCAACGGTATACCTGGTATACCGATGGTATACCAAAATAAAAAAAAAATTAATTTTGATTATCATTCATAAAAAAAACAGCTCAGCAATTTATTTTGATCCATCTTTATTTTGCATAAACATATAGTATGATTAAGCATCTTATATTCTTATGTTATTGTTGATAATTAAGAAATAAAATTAAAATTTTATTTATGTAATTTCTGCATTAAATTTAGAGAATTAAATTCAATAAATTAAAGCACAACATGTGCAATTTTAGAGCACAAAAACCAAAATTTGATGGTTAAAACTTAGTCAATTTTAAAAATTTTCTTGAGGCAAATATAACAATTGTACTCAATTCAATAAATTGGCTAGCAGTCCATAAGCATTCCCGATTAATGATTATGGTAACAACCAATTAATGGACAATTTTGGATGAATGGTGGACCAATACCTGAATTTAGCACTAATCAATATTTCTTCTAAATCACACTAGACTAATATATATAAACAGTGTGCAATTAATATAATTGTTGACAGAGATTCTTAGGGGGTAATCATCATTTGATCAAAACCAAAGCAGCACTGTCCAATAGTAACTCCTGGCCATCCGATCTGACATGGACCTTTGGCAGTCAATTTTAAAACCTGTAAATGGTCCAGATTGGAGAGGGAAAATTAAGATATATCTGTATAAAACTGCATTGCATTGACTGTTTACTATATTTTAGTTAATTTGAATGGTGTTTACTCCACAAGTTTTCAGTCATAAGCTATCAGACAAGCATCAAATTTTGCATTCTCTGACAAAGTAGCTCAAACTGACAAAATTGAGAACTTATAATATATGCAATTTAACTGACAGAGGATCTTATGTACAAAGACTAAAAAAAAATTCCCCAATAATAGGTTCCTGCCTTGAACCCAATGCATTCATTCATGGTCATATGGGACAAATATAGCTCTTTCTTTCCCTATTCTTTGCTTACAAAATCACTCTCCTCTCACAATAAGTTAGTATACTGCATGATATACCATGTATACCAAATGTTATATCATTGGTATACCATGTATACCGGATGTACCATGTGGTATATCATGTATAACAAGTGGTATACCATGATATACTAGATGGTATACCAAGTATACCGTATGGTATATCACTGATATACTGGATGCACCAGGCGGTATACCAATGTTATACTGTGGTATACCATTGATATACTTGATGTACCAGATGATATACCATTGGTATATCGGATGTACCATGTTATACCGTGGTATACCATTGGTATACTGGATCTACCAGGTGGTATACCATGACATACCATGTATACCAAATGTATTGGTATACCGGATGTACCATGTAGTATATCATGTATAACATGTGGTATACCATGATATACCAGGTATACCAGATGGTATACCATTGGTATATCAGGTATACCGCTTGGTATACCATTGGTGTATCGGATGCACCATGTGGTATACCATGTATACCAGGTGGTATACCAATGGTATACTGTGGTAAACCATTGGTATACTTGATGTACAAGATGATATACCATTGGTATACCATATGTACCATGGTATACCATTGGTATACTGGATCTACCAGGTGGTATACCACCTATAGTAATAACTTTTATTGGGTTTCTATTTCGAATTAAAGAATATTTCCTATTTTCCACATTTCGCAGTTACAAGAAAAAGTGAAATTCATTAATCATTTTGCAAATGATGATTAATGTAATTATAGCCGATACTACATTCAGCTATTGAAAAAATCAAATATGAACTCACCATAACAGAACCACGTAGGCTAAAGTCAACATGAGGTCTGTTCTTAGTTCACCACCAAGTAATACTGGTGTTAGCTTGCCCATCTTTTGCTGGCAGGGTTTTGTTTCTTATGATCTTGATGGTTAAAGTAGCGAACTCTTACTACTGCATTATTAAACAAATTTATTCTAAGAATTAGAAACACTATTAGAATAAAAATTCAAATTTATCACTCTTTTTTTAAAGCCAAGAGATATTATTGATTAGAATTTTTTATACTAAATTTTATAATACATATAGTGGTAATAATATACTAATTTTTTTTATACATACTAAATAAATCTTTAATTAACATCAATTTTATAAATATAAAATTATACACTGCAATTTATTAAAATGTCTTTTTATTAAAGTATATCATTATATATTCTTATTTTATTAATTATATGCATGATGAGAGTAAAATAGAATGAGTAGTAGGTTGGATTTTTTTTTCTAAGCAAACGAAATTTATTAACTTGAAAGGTCAGCAGCTAAGGCTGATATTATGAAAGAAAAGGGAATTAAAACAAATAACTCATAGCAATATGATAAAGAAATAAACTCCCTAACCAATACATGTGCCACTTGATTCGCAGACCTACCCAAAAAAGCATAACAAACATTGCCAATATCCTTACTAATTTACGGAAAATCCTTAACTAGCAAATCAAGATTTGAAAGTTCTTTAAGACATTGGACAACTATCCGTCCATCAAACTCCACAAGAATATTATAATAATTTTTGTCTTTTAGCCAATTCAATGCTTCCCTATTGCCCAAAGCCTACACAACTGATGGTTTCAATAGTCCACGAAACCTTATACACCCTGTAGCAACAAAATCCCTGTACCATACCTCATAACCCATCCCACACAACATTGATTCTCATTAGCAAAAAGGGCAGCATCCGAGTTTATTTTGAACCAAGTTGGCAAAAATTAGATGGAGAAGAAATCGGACTTGTAGAACATCTAGCTTTTTGGGCTTTTATCCAATCTGAAACATAAGAAAAGGCAATACTGATAACAAGTCTGACGGAACTCCTTTGCCCTTTCCACACTACATCATTCTTGTGCTTCCAAATGCTCCAAAGGACCATTCAGCCAAAATCAAAGACAGGGTCAGGATTTAAAATCTGCTACGATAGCTGCCACTTACAAGCACTTTTCATAGTAAACAACCATTTTTTATCCCTCATCCAAAACTACCGATCTTACCTGTCTTAAACTAATAGGGATCTTCTACCACCTTAAACCCACCTTCTTCAAGCCCTACTCTAATTTCAACTCTATAACTTCTCATCTAATTCCATCATCTTTATGAAGTGCACACTAAGTATAGATTTTTATTGTATATGCTGCATCTGCAAATCCAACTCGAAGATTACCATAGTCGAACACTGTGTGGTAGTGTCCTATGAAAATGACTCCCAAGATCCTGATTTCACATTATCAATTAATCACAAAACATGACAAACATACAACTTATGATCTTTTATGAGAATAGGGATGAATAAATTACCACAAAGTCCCCGAGGAGGAGGTATATCCAAAGCAGTAAAGCCACTGATGCACTGAGCCGCAGCAGCTGCGCCCACTTTCAGGATGTATTGATCGCCACCACAAAAATGACACAAGTTGAATGCATTATATAAAGTACAAACAACTTTAAGTATGTGATCAGGAGCATAAATTAATCAGTAATCACCAGTTGACAAGTAGTTCTTAAAATTCCAAGAAATTGACAAAGATAGGAAACTTTCAAGAACAAACCTCCTGTGGCGTAAGGTCGAAAACTTTGCCTCCTATGGTGAATGAAACAATTGGCATTGAAGAGACTTTTCCATAGTTCACAGCTAATTCTCCCAATGGGCTTGGGATTCTATCACGGAGCTGCAGAGATTATAAAATCATTCAGCAAGATGAAATTAATCAACCACACTGGCATAGTACTATAAGGTTCATAGATGTTCCACCTCATTAACATAGTTCAAAATGCGGTCTTGTGTCTGATTCTACCTCATCTGGTTCTGTATCCAAACAACTATCATCTCACAAGCCGTGCACATAGCGTCATGGAGAATACTAGAGGACCTGCGGTTGCTCTCATCCGCTACTCTCTCAATGCCCATGCTATTTCCGTGCAATTACAAAAAAATAAGTCAGTCACTGACCAAACTATTATTGCCGCTCCTCTTCACAGCATCAAATCATCGCCGATCCCCTTCACTCTCATGCTCCATAGCCATTACTCCTCCAAAGAAAACCTCAATGTCTACTCAGCTCACCCTAGTCACGTTAGAGTCGTTAAAGAGTCCGGTAATCCAATATGCCATGACATCATGGCCGTCGACTGGGTGGCTGATGCTCTAAACGGCCCTATGGTCCTGTTTTCAGGTTTAGCAATTGGGGTGTTTAGGGCTTAACATAAAAAATGGTATTTTTAAAAACAAACAATTAAAATAAGGTATTTTTAAACATATCCAAGTGGTGGCTGCCTTTTAAAAATTAGGGTTAAAAAAGTGGTAATTGGTGTAATTTCCTCTATTTTCAAAACTATTATGAAAGACTATAATTTTAGACTGTGAGACCAAAAAAGTATCATTTTTCCTTGAAACTACTGCAATATTCAAAGTATCAGGCAAATTTTAATATTTCCATCATTCACGCATAAAAAAACTTTCAGGGAATGCCTATATTAGGGGAGAGCAAAACCGAACCAAAATAACCGGTAATCGAAGTTTCCTTATTTTTATCAATCGAATCGAACCAAAGTTTTAGAATAATCGAATTTAAATTGAACCGATATTTTCGATCGATTTGATTTGATTAATTGAAAAACCAAAATTTAAAATTATTTTTTAAAAAAATAAAAAATATTGTATCTAAAAATTATAAAAAATTATAAACCATAATATACTAAAGTAAAAAAATATCTAAATTGTACAAATAAAAGTTCAAATTAAAGAAATAATCCCAAAATATATAATAAATAATACAATAAAATCGTTAAATAAATTTTTTTATTTAATCGATTTTTAATTTAAAAGTCAAAATTCTAAATTATCACCTAAAAAATAGATATTAATAATTGATAAATGTACTCATATAATTTACAACTAAAAATAAAATAATTTATATGTATAAAATAATTATTCAATAAAAAATAAAAAAATTATATAATTATATAAATTTCGGTTCTGATTGGTTTCTATATGGTTTTTTCCTTCAAAAACCGAATTGAACCGAAAAACCAATTTTTTTTTTTAAATTGGAAATCAAGAACCGAAAAATCAAATCAAATTAAAAAATTAGTTGGTTCGATTCAATTTTTCAGTTTGGTTCGGTTTTTGCTCACCCTTAGCTTATATAAATCCTATGGAATGCAAAAATTTATTTAAATTGCAATACATTTTTCACCTATTGAGTTTTTGTTGGTTTTGCAATTTAATTCCCTTAGCAATATATTTTTCACACATCAATAGTATTTTTTTAGTATTATCGTGCAATATCGGTAAATTTGATATTTATTTATTTATTTGTATTTTTGTATATTTAATTTTAATTTGCTTTTATAATGATATTTATTTTGTTTACTAAAATGCAGAAATAAATTGAAATTTTCAATCAACGAAGTTAAGAAGACCGCAGATGGATAGCTATTGCAATAAAATATTTTATTAATTTTGGTATATTTATTTATTTTAATACAATGTAGGTAATCATTGAAAAATATAAATGAATATGTGTTATTATAATAATATCTAAATATTGTGAAAATTTATATATTTTAAATAATATCGAAATTATAATTACCATGAATGTTACTAAAAATGTATCAGACTGAATCGGTTTAGCCGCAAACATTTATAAATAAAAAATTTGATATTATATTTTATGTAACAGTCCTGTTTTGTCGTAACTTTAGGTAAAATGTATATATTATATTCAACAATTTAAATTTATTAAGAAATTTAAATATTTAAGTATTTTTTATGAGATTTAAAAAAATGGACTCAAAATGATAAAATTACTATGTTAACCTTTACATCTAGATAGTGAGATTTTAAGTGAACTTATATCGGAATTTGAATTTGTAATATAAGGTTATTATATTTGTAACGCCCCCAAAATTTTCAGTTATGTGAATACTGCCTTTAGGACTATAAACAATATATATTGAGATTAATAGTACCCCGATTGGCCGAGAGTTGACTAAAAATCATAGTTAACTCGGTATAAATAAAAAAAATTAAAATAATTGATCGAAATTATATTGGTGACTGGATTAAGAATTTGGATTTAATCAAGATTATTAAGTTAGGCAAAAATATAAATAAAAATAAATAAATAAGAATTAAAATAATTGTGTAGAAATTTCTTAGGTTCTTTAGAAAAATCTAGATACACAACCATAGCCATAAAAATAAAAAATAAAAATAAATGAGAGAAGAAAAAGAAAAAGAAGGGAGAGATTGTGGCAAAAGAAATGGAGGAAAATAAGGGGGACATCATAGGGAAAAGGGGAGGGAGCTGCCTTCGTTAGTTCCAAAATTTGGCCTCCTCCGCCGTCGTCCAACGTGCTTCAGTCCCCATTAACCGTTGCTCCTCCACAGCTGAACCACCATCTTCTAATTTTCGCAAACTCTACTTCCTCTTTAAAACCTAAATCTTCTTCATTTTTTTATCAGTTCTGACAACAAATGACCACACGAGCACCACTATTAAATCCCTAGTGACCACACAATTATTCCAATACCTTTGGATTTTCCTCACTTGCCGCTGATGAGATCGGAGTTGACAATATCAAGTCATTTCAGGGCAGATCCAGCCCAATCCATAAAGCGATGGAGTGTGTGACCACCTCTAACTATTTTCTGATGGTCCAAGCTTTGTCTTAATAGTGGTGGTGCTTCTCTGGTGGAATTTCGATGACTGATGACTGGCATAATTAAGCAAAAAAAAAATTGACTCCAATTTAGTAAGTGCTCTACTAAATTTCACTTTTCCTTATTTTTTTTAAAGTATACATGTATTTTAATATTTATGTGTGAATTAGACTTTGATGAAATTGGTTTGGTTGGTGCGAAATTAAGTGTTGTAAAATTGGTATTAGAAATATAATTTGAATGCCATTTTTCATCTTCAAATTTTTATTTCTTTTAGTAATGAGTTATATTAGATAGGGATGATCACGAGGCAGGGGTGGAAAATGCATCCCCACTCACTATCCCGCTAGGGGCAGGGATTCCCCATCCCTGTCCCCCCAATTGAATAATGGGGAGAAAAATTTCCTAGTGCCCGCCTTACAGGGATCGGGAATCCCCATCCCCTGTGAAAAATAATTTTGATAATTTTTTTATTCTAAAATACAGTATTTCATAATTACTTATAATTAAAATATAACTTTGAATAATTGGAAGATTAACTAACTAATGCATATTATCACTACACTAATAAAAAATATACAAACTTAGTAAACTATCAAAAACTTTCCAGATAATCCAAAAACATGCAAACTAACAAAAGCTAATTATAAGAAAATCCTATCAAATTTGAAAGATTTAAATTTGTATATAGTAAGTAATATTATATATGAAAATAAGATCCCATAAATTAATTACATAAGCTATAAAGAAGACAATTTTCAAAATCTTTTATCCAATTCAACTATGAGATTCTTTGTTACACACCCACATTTGAAGCTTCAAAAAATAATCAATGGCTTGCACCAAATATACTCATATCAAAAGGCTTTCCCTTGCCCTGTACCGTATATTATCCACTTCGCAACACCATGTTAAGATTAATACTGTCAGTTAGAAGTTGAAGAATCATGAATCCCATACATAATTTTGGGAAAAATAAGCAGACAATGTAGACAATAAACATTATAACTCTATTTATTGCAAAGTTTCCTAATTATTCAACAACTCTATGACCTAATTTGCCCAAATTATACATATATAGAAATATTAACAAATTTGATACAATTAACCCTTAAATATACATACATAGAAATAATTTTCCTAATTATTCAATATACCTAAATTCGCTACTTTATAATTTGTTCAAATATAATTTCTTTGACTTAATCTCTCTCAATCACCTTCGATCTTCCTCAGGTTAGAGTTTCACCTCCGATCGCAAAAAGAAGATTGTAGAAGAAAGGAAGATGAAATTATGGGAAGTGAGGATACTGCACAACGACGACGGAAGAATAAAGGAAGAGGGAAAGCAATCAGCTGCAGAGAGAAGAAAGAAAGAGGGAAAGCAAAAGGTGGCAAAGAGAAGAAAGAAAGAGCAAAACAATAGAATTTTTCATCGATCATACCCTATTTATACTAATGGCATATATGTAAATAATGATAAAATTAAGGCTTAAATAATAAAATACATCGACTCAGGGATCCCCACGGGGCGAATACCCTATTTTCCGCTCCCGTCCTGAAATACACATTGGGGATTTTTTTATCCCGGCCCTTGCGGAGGGGAAAAATCGATGATTCCCTGCCCCATTCAGGTCGGATAACCGCAGGTATTGAATTTTTTCTGCCCTGTGATCACCTTTAATATTAGAGTTTAAAGTAATACTAACCCTATGTAATTGGTGATTTAATGATGAAAGTGAGTACCATTGAGAGAATTTGTAAAGTTTAATGAGAAATTGGACATGACTTTTATCTTCTATTGAAATCTGTTTGGTTGCAAGTATTATGTTTAAATGTGTTATTGAATTGGTTGCCATCTAGTTAAATTGAGAAGTAACTATTATAGTTGGATATAATTAGATTTTAATTGAACATATAATTTGGTTATTAGCTACAATTGAATTGATATCTTTCCCAAATATTGCTTAAATAAGGGCGAGATAAAGCTTAAGAATGGCATGGAATGGGGTTAAATAAGTTAAGAGTTCTGCAATAAATGAAAATTGTAATGTATATAAACCAAAATGTATAACAAAAATGTAAAGGATTTATGGTATGAATATATAGATCAAATCTTGACTTGATTGAGGCATAAAAGCTTATGTATGTATGCTGGGGACATGGAAGATTTTAGTTAGTATTTTGAATGTCATGTATAGTGAGAAGACATGTAAAAGCATAAATCTTTTAATTGCTCCCCTTATATTTATTGTTGAATAATTAAACACTCATGGTTGAAAAGACTAATCGATCCCTTGAATTTTATTCCTTGATGTAATTTTGTATCCTTTTAATTATTTGGTCATTATACACGATGACCGGTGTCTAGCAAGTGTACTAGATCGGCTAGTAATATAAAAAAATATAATTATGATCCTTTAATATCGAATCCAAGGGAAATCTGTGTATTGTGTGAATGATTTGAATTTTAAAATAGAATTTGTGTGTAAAAGATAAAAAAGAAATCCCAAAATTATGATGTTGAAGTTTAAAAACTAAAAAACGAAACTTTAAAACTCGAAAATAAAGTAAAACAATTAAAACAATTTGAAATAAAAGCAAATAATCAAATGAGGTAAAATCAATATTAAAAATCAACTTTCGCTAAAAGACTATCCACCTTAACTAATATTATTATGACTTAATTAAAAGAAAAACATAAGTGATTATGAAGAATTCAGATAAATAAAACTAGATAACTTAACTTAAGATTATCATTTCAAGCATTAAAATTCTATTATTAAGAACAATTCAACACTTAGCATAAAGATTTGAATTAATCTCCTAGATGTCTATTAAATTCTTTTCAAGAAAATTTAACTTTTATTTATTCTTAGTTACACCTTTCTTAATCTCAACTTACCTTAATTAACACAAAACTATATCTAATGAAGAATATAATTATGTATTAACCTAAGAACATGCATATTAATGATCAAACTAAAATTCAATTATTAACCAATAATTAAATAAGTTAACAACCAAACTTTAGCTAAATAATGTTAAGATTGTGCTTTAGAACTAAGAAATAATCAAAACTTGCATTAAAATTAAGCACAAGCTTAAGTCATAACAATAAAAGTTAAGGATTCAAGTATCCTTTAGCAAAAGTTAAAGAAAAATACTCACTATGCATGTTTAAAAACTAAAACAAAGCTTTAAAAAAACAATAAAGAAACAGAATACTACAAGAAAATATAAAAATAGCAACGAAATTGATTTCGTTGCTAAATTAGCAACGGAATTGATTTCGTTGCTAAATTAGCAACGAAATTCAATTTTCGCTGCTATTT
Organism: Excoecaria agallocha; assembly: GCA_037975025.1. Lineage (NCBI taxonomy): Eukaryota > Viridiplantae > Streptophyta > Magnoliopsida > Malpighiales > Euphorbiaceae > Excoecaria > Excoecaria agallocha. The sequence continues at coordinate 91,503,244 of CM075806.1, forward strand.
ATTGAATTAAAATAATTTTAATTGCTAAAATTGGTTAAACTTTGCAAATTTAGCAACAGAAAAAAATTTGATTGTATTCCGTCGCTAAAAGTGGAGAAAATTATTAGCGCCAAAATTTAGCAACGAAAATTAGCAACGAAATCCAATATTGTTGCTAAAATATGCACCAACATATGGCGACAAAATTTTGGAACGAAAAATAGCAACGGAATTTGACTTCCGTTGCTAAATTAGCAACGAAATAAATTCTTCTCAATTTTAATTATAACAACAATTATGGGTATATGTAATCAATACTGATTGGTTAGGTATGCATTTTAATTTTCTTATATCATTAGGATTAGGGAAATAGAAATACAACGGAATATAATTTCAATTGAAATTTTAGCAATCGAAATTAAATTTCATTGGTATTTATGGTTCTAAGGAGATGGAAAAAATTTGGATCCAAAAATAGCAACAGAATTGCTTTTTCGTTGCTAAAATTACAACGAAAAATCTATTCAGTTGCAATTTTAGAAACGAAATTAAGATTTCGTTCTGTATTTTTGGTTTCAAAGGAGAAAAAATTTGTATCTAAAAATAGCAACGGAATTAGATTTTCGTTGCTAAAATTGCAACCGAAAACAATTCGGTTGCAATTTTAGCAACGAAATTTGCATTCCGTTGGTATTTTTGGTTCCAAAAAGATAAAAAAAATTGGATCCAAAAATAGCAACGGAATTTTTTTTGTTGCAAAAATCGCAACGAAAAATCTATTCGGTTGCAATTTTAGCAATGAAATTTAAACTCCGTTTGCATTTTTGGTTCTAAATGAGAAAAAAAATTGAGTCTAAAAATAGCAACATAATTGGATTTTCGTTGCTAAAATTGCAACCGAATTGCGAAATTTGCATTCCGTTGCTAATTTATATATATATAATAAAAAAAACCCTACCTACCTCTCTCCCCCCTCACGCCGTAAGCCGCCTCCCTCTCTTTGAATCCGCTCCTCACTTTATTTCCTTCCCAATTCTCTGCTCGAAGAAAGGTAGATTGAATCTAACATTTTTTGTTTCTTTCCTTACAACAAAAGTCCCCTTTGTTCACTACCTTCCTGGTATAATCTAATTTCTCTCTGCAATATTTCCTTTTGTTAATTTTAGAGTTTTGATTGTTCTTTTTCTCCATGAAACCAGAGAATCTAAGTCGATCTTGAGTTGAGCTGAGCATCATTCGTGATTATTCTTCATGGATTTATTGATTCTCATGTCCCTTTTCTCTCTGGTGGATTGCAGGTGGATAGCAATATTTCTCCTATTTTATTTCCTTCTTTTTTTTTGGCTGTGTTATAGATATTAATTTTAACTATTTGGCATTTTCAGATCAAATGCCTTGCTGCTGACCTTTACCTTGATAGAGCCACTCTTCTCGAGTTTCTTCGTGACCCTCCTCTGAGTCTTGTTATGATGAGTGATGTTTTGCCTACTGTAAGTAATGCTTCAATTACATTCATAAAGCAAATTTTTTTTTGATAGGAATACTGCTTATCATTTTCCTCTAAATAATTTGCTTATCGAAAATAAATTTTAGTAAACAAGTCTCAGTCACACCGATGCTTGAAATCGAAATAAATGCTGGTTCTTTGTCAACAATCAGATTTTTCCAGATCTCAAGTGAATTTGAAGATTCACTTTCCAAAGTTTCAAATCATTTAGTTTAGAAGCAATGCTTGGTTACGTCAAATTTGGAAGGTTGACAAATTCGATTTCATCGTCTTGTTATGCGTATTTTTCAGTTGATTGATTCATCTCCGTCCAAAATGGCCTCGCCATTGCAGTAAGTTATCAGCTATCATCCACCCAAAAATGCTACGATTGTTAATACTTATATTTGGGTTAATGAACGGTACTATGATCAGGTAGGAATATCGGTATTCAAGATCCTGCTGCAAGTTTCAAGACCCAAAACTGTGATTTTGGGAAACATACCAGGGACAGATATATACTGTAATCTTCATCATTACAAGGAAGCTCTAATGGTTCCTGGTTTCCTGATTTTAAGCATTGAAGCCCCTATCAAATTTTCTAATACAACTTACCTCAAAGACAGGTTGGCTTCTGCATCTTTCAGCTAAACAGATGCCTTAAATATATTTCATTATAAATTTTGCTATGCTATAAAAATGATGTACGTTTTTCAATGTTCTTCAGCTGGGAGTGCAATTGAAACAACTGGAGTCTCAATCTTTAAGGATTTGAAGAAAGTGATGGAAAATAGGGGAATTAAGGCAAGTACTTGAATTTGATTGTTTAGTTAAATTAATGGTTTAACCATTAATTAAATTGGTAATAATTAGTTAATTTTTAATTTGTGATATCTTGCGTTGGTGAATCCTCTTGGGGAAGTAGTTGAGATGCTAGAAAGAGCTTATAATGGGCGAGATATAATGAAGGCAGATACAGTTTACTTGACAGTGGGTGAAGTTGTGGCTGCACTCTCTTATGCCGTCAAGCCTCAATCATCAACCCATGTATTCTTTAATTTAATTTAATTTTACTTTCTTTTAGACCCAAACGTTTCAATGGGGTCAATTTCACCCATGGTCACTGAACTTAGGCCATATTACCCAAAAGTAACTGACTTATTTTTTCTAACATAAATGTCACTGAACTTAGTACCTTTTTTCATAAAAGTCATGTTCACCGGTTTCCGGCGACGATCTTGGCCGGAATGCTGACGTGGCATGCCACGTCAGCAGTCCTTTGCCGGAATGATGACGTGGCACGCCACGTCATCCGCCACGTCAGCAACCCTTGCCGAAATGATGACGTGGCACGCCACGTCATCCGCCACGTCACGTGAAGATGCCACGTCAGCCGCCATGTCACCTGTTGAAATAAACAAATGAGAAAATGACACATGTCAACCCATTTGCCTTAACCAAATCCAAATTGGGTCATCCATCCAAATTGGGTCTTGCTAAGGTAATGGGCCTCCAACCTTATAAACCCATGCCACTCCCTTTCTCTTTCCAATGTGGGATATGGGAAGTTTGAGAACATGATATTTTCATGGTTTTTCTAGCTTTTTTAACCATTGAATCCATCACATTTTCATAATTTTTTTTGCTTTAACCATTTCTAATTCTTTCATGGGATGTGTATGTGATGGTTAAAGCCAAAAAAACCATGAAAATGTGATGGATTCAATGGTTAAAAAAGTAAGAAAAACCATGAAAAAAGAATAATCTTCTCAAACTTTATTTTTTCATGGTTTTTCTTGCTTTCTTAACCATTGAATCCATCACATTTTCATGGTTTTTTTGGCTTTAACCATCACATACACATCCCATGAAAGAATTAGAAATGGTTAAAGCAAAAAAAATTATGAAAATGTGATGGATTCAATGGTTAAAAAAGCTAGAAAAACCATGAAAATATCATGTTCTCAAACTTCCCATATCCCACATTGGAAAGAGAAAGGGAGTGGCATGGGTTTATAAGGTTGGAGGCCCATTACCTTAGCAAGACCCAATTTGGATGGATGACCCAATTTGGATTTGGTTAAGGCAAATGGGTTGACATGTGTCATTTTCTCATTTGTTTATTTCAACAGGTGACATGGCGGCTGACGTGGCATCTTCACGTGACGTGGCGGATGACGTGGCGTGCCACGTCATCATTTCGGCAAGGGTTGCTGACGTGGCGGATGACGTGGCGTGCCACGTCATCATTCCGGCAAAGGACTGCTGACGTGGCATGCCACGTCAGCATTCCGGCCAAGATCGTCGCCGGAAACCGGTGAACATGACTTTTATGAAAAAAGGTACTAAGTTCAGTGACATTTATGTTAGAAAAAATAAGTCAGTTACTTTTGGGTAATATGGCCTAAGTTCAGTGACCATGGGTGAAATTGACCCGTTTCAATGGCCATGCACATGTATCCTAAAAATAGATGAAGATGACATTAAAAAAAAGGCATTTCTATGTCTAAATTATAACGTTTTTCTACAATAAACTTCAGAACGTTCAAAATTTGATTCTTGAATTGCCTACCATGTTGACCTACAAAATTTTCACTAATCAAGCCTTAATACCAATTTAATCATACCCTTAATACCTCTAAGCAAGAGTGCGAAGTTTTAGCTGCTTATAGAACATCTATGCTATATGTATTTTTAATATATCGGTTCTCATATTGTCTTTGCATTTTTTGTGAATGATGCAGAATGCTATGATTAGCAATATAGTGCAAGTGATAAATCTGCCTCGCAAAAGGGTAGTGAAATGGTTTGAAGATAAATTCCACGAAGATGGGGTTCCAGAGCAGCGTGTTCCATATCAAAGATATGTTCCTGAAGCTATTTCTTCCAACAGATCTGTATATTTCCAGTGAATCGGATGATGGTACGTGGAGAGCTTTTTCTACATAGTGTACACCGTTTCCATGTTTTTCTCTTTTTTTATGAAGGCTAAGCATTTTGGTCTTTGCACCACCATAACTTGAGTTTGAAATAGAGATATTTTCTTTTTACATTATATGCTTTTGGTCATTTTTAGCTTATACTCATGAATCCTCTTCTGCATAATTTGACCTTTTAAAGCATATGAGACTATAGTTAAACCAATTAATTTCTTAAAAAAATTAATAAGATAATTCATATGGATTGTGAATTAATAAAATAATTAAGCAAAATTGCATAGTGATTTGTTTTCTTGTACAAGATTAAAGTTAGTTATTTATTATTGAGAAGCGCCAAATACATCATATATATATATATATATATATATATATATATATATATCTTTATGAACCATTTAAAATTCTTAGTCAGCATCGTTGGAGTTAAGAACTAAAGGAAAAACATATTAGTCTATAAAGGAGTTTTAGTAGGTGAAAGCATACAATGTTTTTAAATTGAAACATATGTATTATGTTTCGTTCTGCACTTTATCAGATGAGCCGACAACAATTAATTGCCGGACAAAGATCATTGTGAAAGCTTAACTCAATAATAACTTAACCGGTGAGTTGCTCTCAAACTAAATATGTAATTCTTAAATGCATAAAGCTATTTGTTATTACAAAAAAAAAAAAATTCAATAGCATGTATGTTAATGGTTTGAGCAACTCCATTAGTTTTTTAATTCTGAAGTATCAAAAATTTCATCTTTAATTTTTGTATAAATGGTGGAATTCAGATTTGTAATAATTGATAAGTTGTTCCATTTCTTCTTTGATTTCACATATCTGTTGCTGTGATATCTCAATAGTAATGCTTTGTGCTACTTCCCACTTGTAGTTTTCTTATTGTTGTTTAATATCCGTTTAATATCCATTTAGTATGCCTTGAAGCATGCCTTATTTAATATCCGTTTATTAATCTAACAATATTCTCCTCGTTGTTTTTGTCATTAGGAGCATAAGGCTAATATGAGTATTCTCTGAATTTAAACATTTCATGAAAATGCTTTGCCTGTTATCTATATTTTAAAGTAACATAATTAATCTTTCATGTTCAAGTGAATGTACTTGATCAAAACAAATGTTAATAAAGAACGTAGGACCACATGCACTCTATCCTAGATCAATCCTAATCCGGATTGTAGTACTTGAATTTAGTTCAGATTTCTAGAAAAAATCACTTTATTTAAAAACATAAACTAATTATAAATTATGTTTTACCTAGTAATAATGGAAAAAAAAGAGTGGTGGCAATGTGGCCTCATGGGAAAAGCCGTGCTATTAAAATGTAGTGATCAACTATTGGAGAAAAGAAAAGCACATAAGAAAAATAGGTTGGACACTGAATAAATATAAAAAACAATGGGGAACTGAAAAAATAGAGCAGGATCTTCTTCATATTATATATATATATATGTATATAAATCAGCTGCCTTGCTCTTTTTTTTTCTTTTATTTATTTTGAATGTGCTAAACTTATTATGTTACTTGTGGGGGCGTTCATTTTTTTGGGGGGAGTTTCTAGTATACGTTTTATATTATTTTCAATCAATTAATTTCTTTTTTATCATAATTTTTTAATTATTTTTTTCTTGTACATACCCACCAGTGGGCAAGCTCTACCATGCTTGTTAATTTTTCATGAGAAATTTGCTTTATGGATGGTTTGACCTTACACCCCAACCAATAAAGAATAAGCAAGATAAAAATAGAGTGCTCGTGAAAACAACCTATGAAACTAGATAATGTGCATGAGTTTCCACCCTTAACCTATGGAACTAGATAATGTGCATGAGTTTCCACCCTTGGTAGCGGTATTCGGGATACTTTTGACAAATTACAAACCAACTTGGCCAATATTTTATTGGTTTGCTATGACGTCTTTGATATTTTTCGATTCCAGTTGTGATACTAAGTTTGCATTCCATTTTCCATCATGCTCTGTTTTCTTCTTCCAAAGTTTATATTCCATTTGGTATAACTCTGTTTGGTTTCTTATGCTATCTCAATCTCTACATCAGCCATGAAATCCCAAGAGTTTTTAAGTACATTTTTCTTGGGATTTCTATTAAACTATATTTCATTATATAGAAAACAACTTTGTTTTATTCTGTAGGGTACCAGTTGCTTATGGATATTTAAATAGCTAAGCGAAAGATGATATATCATGGGTTTTTCTTTTTCCTACGACATTCAAGTTGAATGATCTACTAATCAACTAAATCGGGTTGTATTTTTAATTGGTGCTATACTTGTTTACTACAAGTTGTTCAAAAGGAAAGAGAGGAAAAACTTGCACAAATATTGAAAGGTTGACTAAACCTATACGTGAGAGACAAGGATGAATTTATAAGAAATGCTGAAGCTGAAGTTACTAGGCTCTCGAATGCAGGTAAACTTAGTGTCCAATTAGTGCTGGCTCATTTTCTTTGAAGCTGTGCTGAAGGTGAATGATTTGCATATGGAATTTTTGTCAACCTTAGAATTCCTAGTGGAATTATCATATAGATGCGTACCAAGAATAAGTTGTTTTAGGTAACTTGCTAATCAATACAAGTTAGTTACAAAAATATAGAAATTGCAGTTGATAATGTAGAACATCATCAAAAGAAATATATGGAACGCATTGAAGGTACCATTAGGAAGATATCTTGCTGCATAGTTTCTAATTTCGCGAACATTTATTTTTAAATCTAACAGGAACTATTTAATATGTTTGCCTTGGATTCAGTTTCCTTCAACTATTTTTTTTCATTTGCTTCTTTTGCTGCTCCCTTTTCTCCCTCTCATGTGAGGATGAGGGATGAACTTTAATTATGTTACCTATAGGTTTTTGCATAAATTTTGTGTGAAAAATCAATAATAATTTAGTGACGAAATAACAACGATATTTCCGTCGTAATTTTTTTATAATACTGGCTAAATTTAGCAACGAAAACTTTAATTTGGTTGCTAGAAATAACAATGAAAATTGATTTCAGTTGCTATAAATAGCAACAGACTTTCTATTCGGTTGCTAGAAATAGCAATGGAATTTATAATTCCGTTGGTAAAAATAGCAACGAAAATTAAAATTCGTTGCTAAATTTAGCAACGGAAGATAATTTCCGTTGCAAAAAATACCAACTGTCAAATTTGCAACCGAATGTTCCATTTCTATTTTCCGTTGCTAATTTTTAATAGCAACGGAAATTCAACAAATTCGGTTGCTAATTTCCATTACTATTTGCTAATTTTCTTGTAGTGAAAAATGACATAAAACTAATAACTTTTGAATTCTTCTAATGCTTGATTGATCTCCCTGATTTGGTGCTTCAATCTTCTATTTATAGGCAAAAAAAGTTGTAGAATAAACCTGAAAGGAGTCCTTCGTAGCATAGGAGTCCAAAACACACGACTAAGCAAATTTGTCTTTGGTGAGATGCACTGCCGTGCATCATTCCATGTATGGATGTATGGGCAAGCAAGCTTCTTTGTTTCTTCATACACTACCAATCAATCACACAAGCAATGAAACACATGGCCAAGCAAGCTCCAATTCTTTAATGCATGGCCAAGCATGTTTCTAGGCAGTAAAACACATGGCCAAGCAAGCACTTACTGGACTCCACGAACATTTTATAGCATGAATTTCCTCCTTTCATAGTTTTGGCCCGCAACTTCTTGTCTTTTTATAATTAAGTCATTTTTCTTACAAAATAAACCTGAAAGATACCAAAACTTACAATTAACTCCTAAAAATACAATTATAAATATTTAAAGCAGACAAGACAAACAAGTCCATGGATCTTAACTTAAAATCTTAAATCTTCAATAACAGTGCAAAAAAGAAGCAAAAGACTCAAACCAAAAATCCAAAATTGAAGAACTCTCATTCTGAATTACTGGAATAAAAGGAAAACATGAGAACTCAAAACCTTTAGGGTGGGTGGAAGAAAAATAAGGTAAGCGAGAAATAACTAGTATAAATTTGAATTCCAACTGAAATAATCGCCGCCTAACAGGAGAAAAAAAACATAATTCCTAAGATTATCAATAAACTTACATATCATTCACATAAATGTGTCCTAGAATATGAATAGCATAAGGCCATTCTTCCTGAAATGGAACATCCTCTGCTGTCACCTGAGAAAAAAAATATTGTTACGATTAGCAATAATACCTGACAATAGGGTATGAGAAAGCAGAGAAATGCAACAAGGAAAAGAGAGAGAGAGATATATAGTAGGAAGAAGAAACATTGCCTTGAGCATGAGTTCATCGAATATATCAAAAATTTTATCGAAAGATTTAGAGGCCAGCTCGTCTCTGAGGGTTGTAAAATCCATGGTTGCTTTTGTTTACTAGTTTCTGTACCAAGAAAATCAACTTTTTCAACGTCAAAAAGGATTGATTTCATGACCAATTCTCCGTTAAACCGGATTGAAGCTAGTTCATGGCATGATGAGTCATTAATTTATATAAATATTCACTGAAAAATCATACAGATTGTATTAATACAGCTAAGAATGATAGAAGATGAAGAACGCAGAAGCAGTACATACAAATTTGCTTCGCTTGCTCTGTTTTCCTTTCAGATATCATGTTCACTAAAACTTTCAAAGGTACTGAGATTTCCTTTCAGATATTATTAATTACTAAGTTCAAACAAAAATATTATTATAGTATGATATTGATTAGTGGGTAATAATTACTAGCATAACATTATAACTATATTGAAATGAGTAACATTATAGTGTAATTACTCCCATAAATATAAATTGTAAGCACCTATAACCATACATTTGAAACCAGAGTAAATGGACATAGCAAAAAGAAATTAAATTTAGCAATTTTCTTAATTTTTGTTAATTAATAAAATCTCGACAACCCAAATAGAAGGAAAAAAATCTTCATATATTAATTTTTATTAATTAATTTAACAGTTTTATTCTCAATTTTTTTTCACTTACAAACTATAATTAAAAAAATAAAGAAAACTATAAAGTTAATTAGGAACGTACAAAGAGAGAAAAAAGATCGTAATCAAACCTTGTATAATGTAGCATAGTAGTTAACTAATTATTGGGAGTGGATCCAAAACCAATTCTTAGTTTTCAAAAAAAAAAAAAGAAATGATTTTGTTTTTTATTATTATTTTTGTTTTTGATAAGCAGTAAAATGAATTTTTAATAGATCGATGGGATAGTATCATTTATTAAAATAATTGTTTAAAATATTAAAAGGAATAAAATGAAAAAATATAATAGGCCAATTAATTGAATATTAATAATTATTAGAGATGGTAAATGGATGGGGTTGGACGGATTTGAGTTGGATCATTAATGGATGGATCATTAATGGATTGGGTTATTAATATATTAAAAAATATGGGTCACTAATGGGTTAGATTATTAATGGGTTGAGTTGATTTGGGCCAATCTATGAATAATATTAACATTGCAAAGTGTATTGTCCAGGTTTTCTCCCTAGAATAATAATAGCAACTACGAAAACGACACATATTTATTCATTCAAGATATCAACATCTCATAAAATATGCTCAATCACGAAATACCAATTACTAAGAAATTCTCAGAGGCATGCCATCATAAAACACAATACCAAACTACAGGTAACATTAATGGATGGGCATGTACGGGGTAACGATTCCAGTTTCTAAACAAATTAAAAAGCAGCAGCTAAAGCTAAAAGATCAATAAAAACAATGGATTGCCAGATAAGAAAGGTGGAAAAAAGACACTATTAGTTCCTTTTATCCATGGGGTGAGAGCGCGCGAGAATTGAACCTTCGAGCTTTTGCAGGTGGCAAAAAGAATCGCTACTAAACAACAACACCCACCGACGATGTACATGAGGCTCTAATACACAATGCATCTGAGGAAGACTCAGCACCAGTAGGGTTATTGTCATTTACCAATGCATCTGAGGAAGACACAGCAGCAGCAGTTTCGACATTTACCAATACATCTGAGGAAGACGCAGTAGAAGCAGCAGCTTCTGGAACAGCATCACCACCCTGATTTTCTGAATCCATTTGAAGCTCAACATTTGGCACACGAGGTACATCTGAATTGGATGGATCATTTGTATCTGGCGTCTCTCTCCATTCAACCCATGCTGGCAGTTTATCGTTTGAACTAATTTCACTTGTATCTTTAGACAAAGTGTCGATCGAGGAATTATCTGAACTTGGTTGATAGATGAAAAGTAAAATAGGTTAATTTTGAATTGACCCATTAGATATTGGATTGGGTTGGATTGAAAAATAAAATAAGTTAATTTTGGATTGACCCAATAGATATTTATGTGAATTGGATTGGATTTGAATTAATTTTTTGTGTTAATTTGAGTCGATCCATGGGTTTGGATCAATTTTGTCAGGTCTAATAATTAACTATATCATTATTTTATTAATTAATATAGAAAAAATAGTAACAAACGAATAAATACATTTAAAATATAAATATATGGATAAAACAAAAAATACATTAAATTATTTTTTGAATTTTAAAAAGTGCATTAAATTACTTTATAAATTTTAAAAAGTGACACATAAAGAAAAAAAAAAAATTCAAAAGTGTTTCAAAGTGAAACGGAAAAAGTAATTTGCTTAGTAAATAATAATTAGAAAGTAAAACATAAAAATGAGAAGTAGCTAAATTTTTAGAGCACTTGTGGAGTAACATACAAGTGTTAAAGCTGGACCTGTATGAGTTGAACCCTGCCATGAATAGTTACTAACCGTCACAAACTACTTTTTTCGTTACTAAAAAAACAATGATAGACCAAAAAACGAGTTCAGTGAGACAATCGCAAGCACAACCAAGGAAGTAGGCTGAAGAAATCCAGCTTTAGTATGATTTAACAGAAAGATTGATATGGTTAACCAAATTAACCATGGATCCATAACCTTCAAAACATATTTATTTAAATTAACCATTTCGATTTGACAGCTATATTAATAGATGAACTAGACACAATCAGGAAAGTCAACAGTGTTTAGTATATCTAAAATGGCATATGAAATCTGTATCCAACAACTAAGCTTTATGAGCAAATATTTAGATTCAGTAATCAGTAAATCTGGAAAGAACGAAAAATTAACAGATGCATATATTTATTATATAAAATTTCCTAAAATCCCAGAAGTCAAAAAGATTGGCATAGTCACAAGTGTAAGCATTGCCTCTCACCAATTAGTAGTACAAAAAGCTAACAAATTCATGTATTATGCAGCTTATTACATAGAAGATAAAATCATAGGAAGCATTCACCATGTAAGATAAAATCATAAGATCCGAACACTGATGTTATCTTTCCATAGTTCTACTTCACCATGTAATGTCTAGGACAAATATATATTCTAACTGGCATCAAATTGAGCCCTTTTACGGTGAGTTGAGACGGGACACTAATGGGCTATACTTGTTAACTTCCACTACAATTTTTGTGCAATGTACTTTCCCAAATATGATACTACCCAAAATGCATGGTTTCTTTGTCATCAATTTCTGATTACAGAAATGATGAATTTATATACTCCATTCTCAGGTAAATAAAGAGTATTCATAAAAATCCAAGTTATCATTATCTTCATTTAAACAACCCAGAAATTATTTCAAGAGTCTCATACTTCTACATCTAAAATCTTTTCCATCAAATTAATTATCCCTTGTAAAGGTGACCCAATTTATTTAAAAAATAAAAAATATATAGTGAAACAAATCTCATTCTTGGAGAGTGAAGACAAAATTGGAATGAGGAAACTACCAGCATCAGAAGATTTTCACATCCTTCTAGTGGATCAGATATTATACGGAGCATCTCGGAATATGATGACCCTAGGTCCCTTAAAAGAATAGGGATATGGCGATGAATAACCTGCATTCAAAAAGGTAAAATATAATAGGAGAGTTAATAAACAATGTTAGCACTTATTACTGTCTGTAGTAAGCAAAGGAAGTGGGGGCAGACTCTGTTAAGAGCAGGGCATAACAAAGCCAATAATGTATAACCCAAAATTAGAACGAAAATTCAGAAGCATCTCTGTATCTCATTGGAGAACCACTATCTCCATCTTATTTCACATAGATATGGAAAAGTCACTTAATCGCTTTTAATAACTAATACTAAGAAAAGAACTTTCTTTAGTATTTAATAAAAGAACAACTTTCTTTTCTCTTCGAGTAGGAAAGAGGCAAACAAAAAAACGGGGTGGGGGGAGTAAGGCACAATGGTGACTGGCAGGAGATCATGTCAAACTACCATTCAGCATAGAAACAAAAAATCCAACTGCACAAACATTTCAATCATTAATTGATATATTACACGCCTGCATTTGTTCACCCTCTGGTATCACAATATTTAAACACAACTCAAACCCACCTGAATTATGGATAATAGTAGTATATCAAATAAATAACAAGTTCCGCCAGACTAAGAAACCAATTTATGGTTGAAGTGGTTTGGTTTTCTAATCACTTATATAAGTTAAAAAAAGCAACCCAAGTAATTAACATATGCAGAAATAATGGTTGGGGATGCCATAAAGGAGAAACATCAACAAAGAAAAATCTTAGCATTCATGCAAGTGACAAAACAACCCATATGGAAAGATATTTTATCTCATGTTCAGCATAAAATTGAAAAATACAACATTGCAGAGAAAAAAATAGAAACCTGCTTTACAGTTTTTGGAGCTTGCCCATAAACATCAAATACAAGCTGAAAAAGACTAGGTTTCTAGGAGAAGAGCTCTGTCAGCATATCACTAGAAGTAATGGCTAGAACTCAAACTATTAATAATATTGTGAAATTTCCAAACTTGTGTGCATAAAACAAAAAATAAAGAAATCAGTTGTTGAGCTTCAGACAGTGATATCATTGACGCATTTTGCACTACTGCATGTGCATTCCTCATGCAGTTATTTTCACTAGTTCCAGTTGTAGCACCCTTATCCTATAATCTATACATATTACTCTATCCATCTCATTACACATGTTTTACTGTGCAACAAAAATATATACCAACTATATAGAGAACCGATATTCATACTTATATCATAAGAGTGCTATACTATTAAGACTTCACAATATACATTAGAGTCTCTTTACAAAATATAACAACTAATTAACATCTTACAAAATAGCTATACTTTTACAAGATTTCCAACACAACATAAAACCCTTGAAATACAAAAAACAAAAAAACAAAAAGAAGACTATATACTTTATAATTTTTAAAGACTTGTGTTAGCCAACCTGCTACGGATATCAATCCTGCAAAAAATTTCTAGCCTTGCAACCTACACGGATGAAACACCCATGCTAAGCTATAAAGCTTAGTGGGAAACTAAATCATGATAAACGACCACTTATAGTGATCGTCAACAAGCACACAACATGCCTCAAATATAACAATGATTTATTTTAAGAAATGAAAGAAATTAAACATTTACATTCACTTATAGAAATCATAAAGTTCAACGGTAAAATTTACACCGACGTTTCATTCACCATATAATAAGCATACTAGTTCCAACATCCTTTAGACTTAAGTCCAACCATTAATAATATTTTTGTTTTATTAATCAATGCTTAATAATGAAAGTATAGTTATCTATTATTAATTTCATAAACAATCTTCACAGACATAGAAATTATCTTATATCTATTCTTGTATGTCTTGGATATATACACACATTAGAATTATATAACAAAACAACACTTCCAATTACCATGAGATTGTTATATTACTATAGGATTACTTTATATTCCATAAGTTATTCATGTTATAACATATTAGATGTATCATAAAAATAAGCCTATCAGCTAAACATAACACTTATATATCATTACCATAAATAGCAAATACACATTAAAGAATGTGTACATGCAACAATGTGAACATATATATATATATATATATAATCATAGGAGAACACATACATAATCATAGGAAAAATATTTCAAAAACAATGGTTATTATAGCATAACTCTTATAATCCTTAGTATGGAATATGCTATGCTATTATGACAATTATTGCATTCATTCAAATAAGATGATACCATATATCCTAATATAAGTTTCTTCATAACTCATACATTGTCATACATATAAAAATAAAGAGCATATATATCATTAATTTAACAATTAGCGTGTATTTTTGATACTAGCAGTATATATACATATATTATTGAGCATTCTTTTAGATATGGATTATGTATGTAACAAAAGGAATTTCATATGTAGAATAGTATAAAGTCAATTAAGAATTTGCATGCCTTATTAAACTTTTCTTAACCTTTGATAATAAATCCTGCACTATTCTCAAGAGGTGGATATCGGGTTATACGGTAGTACTCAAAGGTACGAAACAGTTGATTATAACAGTGGCACCCTAAGGTATAAATAAGATACTCGGAGATATAAAACGGTGATTTCTTTTAGGGATAAAACTGTATGATAAATCAATGGACCCAAACGGGGTCAAACAAATAACATAGACCCAAATGGGGTCAATCAAATAACATGGACCCAAATGGGTCAATCAAATAACATGGACCCAAACGGGATTAATCAAATAACATGGACCGATCAAGCGGACCCAAGTGGGGTCAGCTACAACCCAAACGGGGTTGTTCAAATCAACTCTAACTTTTAATTTCAAGTGGACCTAAACAGGTCAAAACTATTCAGAAACACCTGCAAGGTACCCTTATAGGCATGCCTATCTATCCACATCTTAGACCCAATGCAAGCAATTAAATCCTTTCATAAAAACTCACTTTGCTTTACTTTAACTTTGTTCACATAAGTTTAATCATATTCATATGTATACACTTATAAAAATGTATACTCATATGAACTATGTAAGATAAACATGATAAGACTACTTTCACTTTTAAACATTACTATCCTTTATTTATAAGGAGATCATGGCATGTATTTCCACAATATCACATATGTAAACAACATTTATCATCTCATTATATTAAGCGCCTCTATCCAAAGTATACATGCCCACATATCTATATTTTCTTATTTCTTTTAAACATATCATATGCTTAAGAATACTTTTGTTTATGATTATAAATTCATACTTGTATAAGCTGTGTATTATCATACTTATATGATATATTTATAGAAACCATAATTATATATAAATGAATATGCATGTCTACATCATAATTAAGTAAAAGCATATTTCAAGATTTAAACCTATTCACGTGTAATCACACTATATTTATGCTATAAACACACAATTTGTAATGCCCCTCAATACACCCTAGTAGAATTATCACTCATTAATTATTAGTGATTATGCTTAATTAAGTATAAATGTTAATTGAAGGGTGTAATTGGAAAGTTAAAGTGTAAGTTTTGGGGTAGATTTTGAAATAAAGGAAGTTGAGGGATCATTTGGCAATTGTTGCTTTAGAGTGACATTTGGACCAATTGGAGTTTAGGGAGAGGTAGATATTTTGGAGAGGATTTGGCTGGCCACTTATGGTCTTCATTCTCCATTTTCATCTTCATAATCTCCTAAACCCTAAACTCTCTCTCATCCTCTCTCTCTCTAGATTTCTTTGATTTTGAAAAAAGAAAAGTTGCTCAAGTTAGTGGTAAGATCACTTATTCTCCTTTGATATGTAATTCTTGGTTTAGCTTAATAGGTTTTCATAGAAGTGTTTTTATGTCTTGTTAGAAGGAGAACCAAGCAAGAGGAAAGGAAAAGAAACTCTTCAAGGGTGAAGAGCTAGGTGGAGATCAATTAAGGTATGGGAACTTAGTGTTTTATGTATGTATGTGTATTGATTTGTCATGAGAGATAAAGCTTGTGTGCCTCTCTCATGTGTTTTATGGATGATTTATAGCTTAGAAGGGTTTAGAGTTGCTTTTATGCAAAGATTGTTTGAAGAACATGAAAATCTATTTTAAGGGTTATTTGACTAGTCTGTACATTTTTGCTCATAACTTGAGCTATAGTTACTTAAATATAGAAATTTCAGTTGATTTAGAAACTAGACTTGCATGCCTTGATTTTGTTAGAAAGGACCAAAATCTGGTTTTCACTGCATGATAGTGAAAATCGGTATTGAAATCTGTTTGTGGTTGTGATTTTTGCCCTTATGAATAGTCTGTGGTTTTTCTTGAATAACTGGAATTTTACAGGTCCTATTGAAACGATTTTTGATGTTTTGAAAACTAGACACTTAGGTCTACAACTTTGTTGAAGGCCATTTTTCCTGAAAATGTTGTTTTACAGGTCAAAAATAGCTTTGAAGTCGAAACTGTTAATCGGTCTCGAGGCTGTTTAGGGATCACTGTTACCATGAATTTCATAGTAACCGTAAGGTGCCTAAAACGACAGCTTAAGACCAAAGGATATGCAATGGATCACGGTTACTAGGGATTTCATAGTAACCGTGACCCATTCGCGTAACATCTCACAGTTACTACCCTAGGCTTGGTAACCGTGAGGCAGTTAACTTTTGGTCCAGTAGCGAAATCGAAGCTATCTCACGGTTACTAGGAAATTATTGGTAACCGTGAGGTATTTCGAATTTGTATCCAGAATTGAAAAGTTTTATGGATCACGGTTACTAGAAATTTTGTAGTAACCATGACCCTTATAAAAATGCTGGGCTCACGGTTACTAGGAGATGCATAGTAACCGTGACCCTCCCCTGTTTTTTCAAAGATGTATCTTTTTTACTTCTTTTTGGTACAGACTTGTCTAAGCCCTTCCTAGGCTTATAAATCATCCTAAATGATAGTCCTGTAGTAAAATAAATGTCCATGAATGCAAGGCTTGCTTGTTAATTGAAAGGTGAGTTTCTATTCCTCATAATAGAAACATACATGAATTTATTTTAAGGAAATTATAGCATATGATTCTTAATAATGCTATATATATGAGAATGCTTAATATTGTACTGCTTAGCATTTGTTAATGCTATATATGGAATTATAATGATGTTATTTCATAAGATATGAAATATAATATGTCTTGCCTGCACTTAGAGTCTTGGTTGTGGATAGATAGGCATGCCTATAGGGTACCATCGCAGCTGCTTCTGCTTGACTCTTATGAGTCTTCTGTAAG
This sequence comes from Excoecaria agallocha, assembly GCA_037975025.1. Lineage (NCBI taxonomy): Eukaryota > Viridiplantae > Streptophyta > Magnoliopsida > Malpighiales > Euphorbiaceae > Excoecaria > Excoecaria agallocha. The sequence continues at coordinate 91,520,802 of CM075806.1, forward strand.
TCTCTACATGAGGCTTGTCTCTACATGAGACTTCTGATTAGGTATCTTCGGATATCCTTCTTATTAGATACCTTCGGGTATCCTTCTGATTTGATACCATTGGGTATCCATTGCACCCGTTATCCACACCCTCACGAATTTAAGCAGGCAATAATTTGATAAGATAATGAAAGGAAATTTATGCAATGAAAGATTTGCATATTCAGTTGAAAGTTATTACTGTTGTTATTATAAGACAATGTTATAATTGCATTATTTCAGTAAAGATATTGTATGCTATTATTGCTAAATGCCTGGTAATAACTACTGCAAGTAGTTATCATCATATTATTAGTTGTTCCCCACTAAGCTTTATAGCTTAGCACGGGTGTTAATCCGTGTAGGTTTGGAGGGTAGACCGTGTGTTCAGGGACAAAGCCAACAGTCTCCCAAGCCAACTTCAGGATAGACAATTGCATCTTAATGTATGAATTAAGTTTGCATCTATTTTGTTTATCAGTAATGTATTTGTAAATATAAGGCATGTAATTATAAGTTCTGCAAAGGGATGATCAAGAATATGTAATAATGGGCCCTACATATGAGTAGTATGAATGTGTGTATTTTTATATATATGCATCATTAAATGTTAAATCACATGATTAATGCGGCTTATGAATGTAATTAGTAACTGTAATCTGGTTTATCTAGTATAGTCATTACATTTTTGGTATCAGAGCGCCTTGGTTTAGGCGGTTCTGGCCAATAGGAATTTCAAGTGTCTTAGATATAGAATTTGTTGTTGTTGGCTGATTGTGCCTGTCCCTGTGTTTCTTTGTTATAGTTAGAGATGGAAAGGTATCGTGAAGTTGTAGATGAGTCGGCTGAGAGTAATTTACCGGGCCGATCAAATCCTTCTCAGCCTGAATCTTCTGCATCCACTAGAACAGGTGCAGCTGCTACTGAGTCTGGGGAAGCCTTGTTGAAGATTTCCCAAGACATGGCTCAGATTTTGCAGAGGATGACTGCACCAAAGTCCCCGATTTCTGAGATCAGAAAGCATGGTGCAGAAGAGTTTTTAGGCTCTACGTGGGATGAATCTGAGAAAGCTGAGTTGTGGCTCGAGCGATTAGAGCGGGTTTTTGCAGAGGTTCAATGCCCCGCCAATCAAAAGATGACTTGTGTTGTGTCCTTACTTCAGGGAGCGGCTTATGACTGGTGGAAACTGGCTCAGACACAACCTCAGCTACCTGATTCCCTCTCTTGGGAATTATTTATGGTAGAATTTAAAAGGAGGTATGTGACTGAAGCTTATAAAGATGAAAGACTGAAGTAGTTTCTGAACCTTAGACAAAGAAGTATGTTAGTGGCTGAATATGAAGCAGAATTCAATCGCTTGAGCAAGTATGTACCAAGATCAATGTTGACAGGGACTTTCAAGTGTCGCCAGTTTGAAGATGGACTAAATGATCATATTAGGGATCATTTGATAGGTCCTATCTCTTTACACCCTGTGGATTATCATCAGCTGGTTCAAGCAGCTATTCGGGTGGAAAAAGAAGAGAATGCGAAAAGAGAAAGAGAGCAAAGAAGAAGAAATTTTCTCGGGGTGGTTCCTCATCCGGGAAAAGATCGAGGTTGACTCAAGGAGATCAACCAATGTCTTCTGGAAATCGCCCTGCATCTAGAGGTAGACAGCAAGGGGCTTTTTCTTCAGCTGGTTCTGGTAGAGGTACTGCATCAGGACAAGGCAGAGGCCAAGCTCCAGAATGTACCTATTATTTTAAGCGACATTGGGGCACTTGTAGAATGCTCACAGGTGGTTGTTTCCGATGTGGTAGCCCGGAGCATTTTATAGCCAATTGTCCGATGTCACAGGATCAAGTCTTGAGTCAACAGAGTAACCAAGGAGCTTCTAATGCACCCTCTTCTGGTAGAGGTCGTGGTAGAGGCAGAGGTGGATCGGGCCAGTTTAGAGCCCAGTCCAGGAATGTTTCTGAGTCGGTGGATCGACCTTTTACTCCGATACCTCCTATTCGAGCTTATGCTATGAAAGGTCGAGAAGATGCTGATGCTCCTGAGGTCATAGCTGGTACATTTTTCCTCTTTGATACTGATGTGCATGTGCTTATAGACCCGGGATCTACACATTTTTATATTTGTAATGGGGGAGCTGGGTAGAAATGTATCTGTTGTTGATCATATGACTTATGATATATGTGTAATCAGTCCTTTGGGCCATAGTGTTCATGTGAATGAAGTTTATAGAAATTGCCCTATTAGAATTCAAGAGAGAGAGTTTCCAGCTGACCTAATTGTTTTGCCTTTTCATGAGTTTGATGTAATCCTGGGTATGGATTGGCTGTCTAGATATCATGCTATAGTGGACTGTAAAGCTAAAACAGTATTGGTTAAGAACGATGGGGAAGTAGAGACATTGATTCAGGGTATTAAGTCAAAATCCTTAACCAATGTTGATCTCTGCTATGAAAGCGAAAAGATTCCTTAGAAAAGGATGTGAAGCATTTTTGGCTTTGGTCCTTGATTCTAAGAGGGAGGCAGTTAATCTTCAAGAAGTCCCTGTGATTAATGAGTTTCCTGATGTTTTTCCTGAGGAACTTCCGGGTTTGCCACCCGACAGAGAAGTCGAATTGTCTATTGAAATGTTGCCTGGAACTGCTCCTATCTCTAGAGCACCCTACAGAATGGCACCAATAGAACTGAAAGAATTAAAAGTTCAGCTGCAAGAATTGTTAGATAAAGGCTTCATTAAGCCTAGTGTGTCACCCTGGGGCGCACCTGTGTTATTTGTTAAAAAGAAGGATGGTACCTTGAGAATGTGCATTGATTATAGACAGCTTAATAAAGTGACAGTAAAGGACAAGTATCCTTTACCTCGGATTGAGGATCTCTTTGATCAGTTAAGGGGTGCAGGAGTGTTTTCTAAAATTGACCTGAGGTCGGGATACAATCAACTTCGGGTCAAAGACATGGATGTGCAGAAGACTGCCTTTAAAACTCGATATGGTCATTACGAATTCTTAGTAATGCCTTTTGGGTTGACTAATGCACTTGCAGCTTTCATGGATTTGATGAATAGGGTGTTCAGACCCTATTTACATCAGTTTGTCGTGGTGTTTATAGATGACATCCTGGTTTATTCTCGTGATGAAGCAGAACATGCAGAACATTTGAGAATAGTGTTGCAGACTTTGAGAGAACAATAGCTTTATGCCAAGTTAAGCAAATGTGAATTCTGGCTTAAAGAAGTTTCTTTCCTTGGGCACGTGGTGTCTTTTGAAGGCATCAGGGTGGACCCTGGAAAGATTGAGGCTATTGTAAACTGGAAACCGCCTAGAAATGTGCCAGAAGTTCGAAGTTTCTTGGGCTTAGCTGGCTATTATAGGCGGTTTGTGAAAGGTTTTTCAGTTATTGCCTCTCCGCTCACTAAGTTACTTCGGAAAGAAGTTAGATTTGAGTGGATAGATCGGTGCCAAACCAATTTTGATCAGTTAAAAAGGCTGTTAACGGAAGCTCCAGTTCTTACCCAACCAATAACGGGTAGAGAATATGCTATGTATAGTGATGCATCGAGAAATGGTTTGGGCTGTGTGTTGATGCAAGAGGGCAAAGTAGTGGCTTATGCATCAAGGCAGTTAAAGCCTCATGAGCAGAATTATCCGACCCATGATTTGGAATTAGCCGCAGTGGTGTTTGCTTTAAAGATATGGCGACATTACCTTTATGGTGAGAAGTGCAAAATTTATACGGATCATAAGAGTCTTAAATACTTGCTTACTCAGCGAGATCTCAATTTAAGACAACGCAGATGGTTAGAATTATTCAAGGATTATGATTGTATAATCGATTACCACCCAGGAAAGGCTAATGTAGTAGCTGATGCTTTGAGCCGGAAGATGATGGCAACCTTGTTGTTACAAGGTTGTAGATGGAAATTTGCATCTGATGGGGCTTTGTTAGCTCAATTGCGAGTTTGCCCTAATCTCAGGCAGACAGTTTTAGATGCACAGTTAAATGATGTAAAGTTGCAACAGTTGGCTCAATCAGTTCATGCAGGAGGTCCAATAGAGTATTCTATCAGGATTGATGGTGGTCTATACTATCGAAATCGATTATGTGTGCCAGATGTTATAGAATTGAAAAGAGCTATATTGCAAGAAGCCCATAGTACAGTATTTACCATGCATCCTGGTTGCAACAAAATGTACAGAGACTTGAAACAGTTCTATTGGTGGCCAGGAATGAAGAAAGATGTGACTGAGTATGTGTCTAAGTGCCTGACATGTCAGCAGGTTAAAGCAGAGCATCAACTTCCCTCTGGATTGCTAAATCCTCTTCCCATTCCTCAGTGGAAGTGGGATAATGTTACCATGGATTTTGTTACAGGTTTACCCACTACTCAAAGGAAGCATGGTGCAGTGTGGGTTATTGTGGATAGATTGACAAAAGTGGCTCATTTTATACCCGTTCGGACCAACTACTCCATGGACAAATTGGCTGAATTGTATATAGATCAGATTGTTAGACTGCATGGGGTACCAATCTCAATTGTTTCAGATCGGGATCCGAGGTTCACATCCAGATTTTGGAAAAGTCTACAACAAGCCTTAGGCACAAAGCATCTTTTTAGTACCGCTTTTCATCCTCAGACTGATGGGCAGTCAGAAAGAATCATTCAGGTGTTAGAGGATATGTTAAGAGGCTGTGTCTTAGATTTTCCAGGAAGTTGGGACAAATATATAACTTTGATGGAGTTTGCATATAACAATGGCTATCAAACTAGCATTGGTATGCCACCATATGAAGCTCTCTATGGTTGGAAATGTAGAACTCCTTCCTGCTGGATGGAGTTAGCTGAAAGTAAGTTGACAGGTCCTGACATAGTTAAAGATACTGAAGAAAAGATTCAACTTGTTAAACAAAGATTGAAAGAAGCCACGGATAGACAGAAATCTTATGCAGATTTGAAAAGAAAAGACATTGAATATCAAGTTGGTGATGCAGTGTTCTTAAAAGTATCCCCATGGAGGAAAGTACTGCGGTTCGGAAAGAAAGGAAAGCTCAGTCCCCGGTTTATAGGTCCTTACAAAATTCTGGAAAGGATTGGACCTGTAGCATACCGGTTGAATCTTCCTATTGAGCTATCAAAGTTGCATAATGTTTTTCATGTTTCGATGCTCCGACAGTATAGATCTGATGAGTCACACATCATACCAATGCAAGATATCAGTGTCAGAACTGATTATTCGTATGATGAAGAACCTAAACAGATTTTGGCTAAAGAAGTTAAGCAGTTACGGAACAAAGAGATTCCCTTAGTCAAAGTGTTATGGCAACACCATGGAGTACAAGAAGCAACTTGGGAACCTGAAGCAGCAATGCAGGCTCAATACCCTCAGCTCTTCAGTACAGGTATGAATTTCGTGGTCGAAATTCTTTTAGGGGGAGAGAGTTGTAATGCCCCTCAATACACCCTAGTAGAATTATCACTCATTAATTATTAGTGATTATGCTTAATTAAGTATAAATGTTAATTAAAGGGTGTAATTGGAAAGTTAAAGTGTAAGTTTTGGGGTAGATTTTGAAATAAAGGAAGTTGAGGGATCATTTGGCAATTGTTGCTTTAGAGTGACATTTGGACCAATTGGAGTTTAGGGAGAGGTAGATATTTTGGAGAGGATTTGGCCGGCCACTTATGGTCTTCATTCTCCATTTTCATCTTCATAATCTCCTAAACCCTAAACTCTCTCTCATCCTCTCTCTCTAGATTTCTTTGATTTTGAAAAAAGAAAAGTTGCTCAAGTTAGTGGTAAGATCACTTATTCTCCTTTGATATGTAATTCTTGGTTTAGCTTAATAGGTTTTCATAGAAGTGTTTTTATGTCTTGTTAGAAGGAGAACCAAGCAAGAGGAAAGGAAAAGAAACTCTTCAAGGGTGAAGAGCTAGGTGGAGATCAATTAAGGTATGGGAACTTAGTGTTTTATGTATGTATGTGTATTGATTTGTCATGAGAGATAAAGCTTGTGTGCCTCTCTCATGTGTTTTATGGATGATTTATAGCTTAGAAGGGTTTAGAGTTGCTTTTATGCAAAGATTGTTTGAAGAACATGAAAATCTGTTTTAAGGGTTATTTGACTAGTCTGTACATTTTTGCTCATAACTTGAGCTATAGTTACTTAAATATAGAAATTTCAGTTGATTTAGAAACTAGACTTGCATGCCTTGATTTTGTTAGAAAGGACCAAAATCTGGTTTTCACTGCATGATAGTGAAAATCGGTATTGAAATCTGTTTGTGGTTGTGATTTTTGCCCTTATGAACAGTCTGTGGTTTTTCTTGAATAACTGGAGTTTTACAGGTCCTATTGAAATGATTTTTGATCTTTTGAAAACTAGACAATTAGGCCTACAACTTTGTTGAAGGCCATTTTGCCTGAAAATGTTGTTTTACAGGTCAAAAATAGCTTTGAAGTCGAGACTGTTAATCGGTCTCGAGGCGGTTTAGGGATCACGGTTACCATGAATTTCATAGTAACCATGAGGTGCCTAAAACGACAGCTTAAGACCAAAGGATACGCAATGGATCACGGTTACTAGGGATTTCATAGTAACCGTGACCCATTCTCGTAACATCTCACAGTTACTACCCTAGGCTTGGTAACCGTGAGGCAGTTAACTTTTGGTCCAGTAGCGAAATCGAAGCTATCTCACGGTTACTAGGAAATTGTTGGTAACCGTGAGGTATTTCGAATTTGTATCCAGAATTGAAAAGTTTTATGGATCACGGTTACTAGAAATTTTGTAGTAACCGTGACCCTTATAAAAATGCTGGGCTCACGGTTACTAGGAGATGCATAGTAATCGTGACCCTCCCCTGTTTTTTCAAAGATGTATCTTTTTGACTTCTTTTTGGTACAGACTTGTCTAAGCCCTTCCTAGGCTTATAAATCATCCTAAATGATAGTCCTGTAGTAAAATAAATGTCCATGAATGCAAGGCTTGCTTGTTAATTGAAAGGTGAGTTTCTATTCCTCATAATAGAAACATACATGAATTTATTTTAAGGAAATTATAGCATATGATTCTTAATAATGCTATATATATGAGAATGCTTAATATTGTACTGCTTAGCATTTGTTAATGCTATATATGGAATTATAATGATGCTATTTCATAAGATATGAAATATAATATGTCTTGCCTGCACTTAGAGTCTTGGTTGTGGATAGATAGGCATGCTTATAGGGTACCATCGCAGCTGCTTCTGCTTGACTCTTATGAGTCTTCTGTAAGTCTCTACATGAGGCTTGTCTCTACATGAGACTTCTGATTAGGTATCTTCGGATATCCTTCTTATTAGATACCTTCGGGTATCCTTCTGATTTGATACCATTGGGTATCCATTGCACCCGTTATCCACACCCTCACGAATTTAAGCAGGCAATAATTTGATAAGATAATGAAAGGAAATTTATGCAATGAAAGATTTGCATATTCAGTTGAAAGTTATTACTGTTGTTATTATAAGACAATGTTATAATTGCATTATTTCAGTAAAGATATTGTATGCTATTATTGCTAAATGCCTGGTAATAACTACTGCAAGTAGTTATCATCATATTATTAGTTGTTCCCCACTAAGCTTTATAGCTTAGCACGGGTGTTAATCCGTGTAGGTTTGGAGGGTAAACCGTGTGTTCAGGGACAAAGCCAACAGTCTCCCAAGCCAACTTCAGGATAGACAATTGCATCTTAATGTATGAATTAAGTTTGCATCTATTTTGTTTATCAGTAATGTATTTGTAAATATAAGGCATGTAATTATAAGTTCTGCAAAGGGATGATCAAGAATATGTAATAATGGGCCCTACATATGAGTAGTATGAATGTGTGTATGTTTATATATATGCATCATTAAATGTTAAATCACATGATTAATGCGGCTTATGAATGTAATTAGTAACTGTAATCTGGTTTATCTAGTATAGTCATTACACATATACTTTATTAATAGCATTACTTCTTCATATATATAAAGTTGACATTTCAGCTATACCCAACATTAACCTCAATAGATTAATAATAAACACGTATATTCTTTAGTATAGTGTCATTTAGACATTCATGTATATATATATATATATATATATATATATATATTAGCCCAATCAAAGTTAGGTCATATAACTAAGTACAATAACTTTAAGTTTTAATATGTAAACAACAAGATAGTATCATCATGCTATCTTGAATTCCAATATTCATTTATTATATACATACATACCAATATTTCGCAAGATAAGCATAGTCAATCAGCATAATATAACCAAATAAAATTAATAATCCATATTTACATTTCAAGGTTGATGTCTAATACTATAGTGTATTAGTAAATCAAATAAATCGATATTAATTAGCTATATTCCTAAGCATATAATTGTTTGGGCATATATATATATATATATATATATATATATATATATATATATATATATATATATATATATATATATATATATATATATATATATATATATATATATATATATATATATATATATATATATATATATATATATATACTATTTAATTTCAGCATCTTAATTATGTTCATTCGTGATGGTATCAGCATCTATAATTTCAATGTTTTAAACATGCATATACATGCATATTCAATTTGAGGTAATATACATTATATGCATCCATATGAACAATTATGTATGTTCATATATACAACTTCCAGCATTCATGTATATGTATTTATATAAATTCATATTTTCTTCTTCAATTGTTGAACTCTATATACATTTTATGGCATCAAATTTCATTTATAATACTTTAACATTTCATTATCAATTTCATAGTTGAATAATTGTATAACAATATACACTATCATTTGATTAAATATATATATAAGCATAATTTCACATAGCCATCCATGTACATGTTTTTGACCATACATATATATACATAAAATTTCAATCAAATAGTTTTCATACTACTTGTAAATTAGTGTATTTTCATGTATACAACATAACAACATTTAACACTAAATAATGAAAATTTTGCCTTTAGAATTCTGCACAGTGGCAGAGTTTCAAATACAACTTTTATGCCATTTATGACCTGGAAAATGTCATTTTTAGCAAAAGTTTCCTTATACAAACATGACCCCCTATGTTTCCCTTTTTTATAACATCAAAAATAATTTCAATAGCACTTCCAGAACTCAAGATATTTACACTTTAATAAATACTATTCCTATTGACAGTGTTGTGTATAGGTCCGGAATTAAGCTAAAATTAGACAAGTTTAAGGACATAATTAGGCTTTGCTTTCTTCATGAAAAGTATATGCTTAGAAGTCTAGTTTTTAAAGAATCAAACCTAATAGCATTTCGTTCACTATACGAAGAGATATATCATTTTTTCCACAATCTGCTCTAGAACCAAGAATAACAGCTCACTATAATTTCAATAAATCATATAAATTATTTAGAGGCAGATTTATGGCTAGACTTCTTCTACAAAGTTGTTTATATTTCTATCAAGTTTACATATAATCAAACCTCACTCAATTATGACTTAAATACAAGGAGTTATGGTTAAAACATTGGTAACTGTTCAAAACTGCCTATACACTAAAACAATTCACTTTTATGAATTTTCTGAGTTCCTTAACAACAGAATCAAGCCATGACTCCTTCTAATAAATTGTAGATAATTGAATCTAGTTTATTCATATTTTTGAATCACCTCAATCCGAGGTCTACAACTCCAGATATGGACAAAATAAGCAGCCTGGGTCACAAGAACCACACCCAATTTTTTCTCAACATTCAAGAACACGATTTTTTTCCTATATAAATCTCTCATTAACCCTAAACAAACCAATAAATTACCATTAAAATTAAGTAATCCAAGCAATAACATTTATATCCACACACATGCATGAAGAATAAGTTTCCAAACCTGAAATTTACTCCTTCCTCTAAAAATATCTTTTCCTTGATCTTCTTCTTTGAAATTATGATTCAAAAATCCTTTGATCACTCACATGCAATTGATTTCTACTTGTAGATCATTTAAGAGAGAATAAATAAGAAGCTTAGGAGAGAAGATGCCGCCCCAAGCTAAGAACACAGCCACTCCCACCATTACTCTCTCTTAAATGTGATCTTCCACTATGTAAAGATGAAGAGAAAAGTTCCCTTGGAGTCCTTCAACAATTTACATGTAATGAAAATACCCCTTTCTAAATAATTTGTTAAAACATTAACCCCACTTCCTTACTTTCTTTGACATTGGCCCCTAGATTATTAATCTCTTTTAATTGGACCCCAAATAAAATTATTTTATTACATTTGGCCCTATTTTTTTTTAATTAACTCTTTACTCCTCTGACACTTAAAAATATCAATCCATTAGGTCTTAACTTATAATAATTCATCTAATTAAGCTTAATTAGACTTTAATAACATATTAATATCCTTGAATTCTATTAGGGCCTATTTTGGGTCCTTACACCAGTATCTGAGACTTGAGAGCCACTGACTGATGTCTCCTGGCTTCCAAACTGAGAGAACTTGCACAGTGGAATTATTGGATAATAGATTTTTATTAAGTTCTTTGGTCCCAATAGATGAACATCTTTTAAACAACTTATTTTTCTGCCAAATACTTGTTTGAATAACTGAAAATGAGATTTTTAGAAAATTTATAAATGTATTACTCCTTGTTATGAACCTTGATATGAAGTCAAACTTCTACAACAAGATCAAAGTTATGAGAACAAGAGCATATAAGTATGAATAGTTTGCACATATATAGTCAAACATGATAATAGTTACTAATTACAAAGTGAGGCTTCTTTATCTATCAAGTAAAAGTTATACAAAAATTTTTTAAGCCTGAACTGATAGAAAAATTCAATTCAATTCCACATGGGAATTTCCATCATGACCAACCATTATTAGATCAATTATTTGGCACAAATGGCATGAAAAGGGAAGTATTAAAATTAAGAGAAACAAATAATCCTACCTCGCCTTCTCTTTGGTCAGCTGTCTCTGACTGTGAAAGCTTCGTGTCTGATGCATGCTGATGAATAGCTGATAGCAACATTTGTGTTGCAATAAAGTTTGTTTGCCACCTATCCAGAAAAGAGAAAAATTGAAGGCATATTTGCACACAAAATACTGAACATGAGTAATAGAATTAAATATCAGTTTTTTCCCTTAAAAGACAACAGGAATCAGAAAGAGCATGTAAAATATCTAATAAAACTCTTTTGGAGCACTACAAATAAGTGTCACTGTTCTCCAAATTCATGAAAGAATTTGACTATGCAAAAATAATTTAAGCCACCCTCAGCATCAAAACACTAACCTACATTAAGTATAGTATTCAATATAATCATTTACATTCAAGAAGTCCATGTATATATATATAATCATGTACATTCAATATCTACATAGTCAAGAAGTGCTTTTAGGTACTTCAAAAATGACAAAAACTTTGACCAAAAAAGCAGGTACTCAGAATTTTATATTCAAAGATTACAAGATAACATTCTATAACATTCCATACCCTTAGATTACAGATAACCATTTTGTGCTGCTCTGACGTGAACAAACACCATATCTGGAAAATACAAAGCATCACACAGAGGTGCCAAAATCTCTTTGAGAGCAGGACATTAAGTTTCAAATAAAGAAATTAGTAAATCTTAGGATTAATATGAATTTAAAAAATTTCAAGTCTCTCTCTGTAATTCTTTTATCTTTCTTTTTCTTTTTTCTTTTTTTTGTCAAGACTCTTAACTCTTTTTTTTGTAATTACATATTGCGGTCAATTAAACTAAATAAACAATGCTAATAAATCTATTTTTTTTTGTCAAGACTCTTGAATGCTATTTTTGGTAAGCCTTTGATTGACTAAAATGCTATTTTCTACCAAAGACAGCAAGGAACTAAATAAACAATGCTAATAAATCTAAAATCAATAAATATAAAATAAACAGCAAATTCAAATACCTCTTTTTGAAAAATAAATCCTTGCACGTCTTTGAGATATGCTCTAGATCTGCTTTTGCTTTTCCTTCACTAGGGGCCATGAAGTTACATAACTCTTAAACTCTATCAACTCGTCCGGTTTTGAACTGAGCTTGTCTCTTGAATGGACTCAGTGAGTGTTAATTCAATTAAAAAATTCTTGAATACTAAAGAAAATGGGAAAAGCAAATTGAAAAAAAATGAAATTTGGAAGCCGTTAATAAGAGTGAAGAATGGTGGAGTGAATAAATTTGAGAGAGAGAAGGCTGGCGACTGAAGAACGGTGGAGTGAATAAGACAGAAAATAGTGGCAGTAAGGGAGAGAAAAATGAAAGAGGGAACCTTTTTAGGGTTTTTAATTTAGAACAAAAAAGAAGGTGAGATAATATTTTTTATATAGAAAAGGAATTTACCTATGGAATACAATTTTCATCTGTAAATTACCGATGAAATCATTTTTCATCGGTAATTTACCTACGGACTTTAATTTCTGTCGGTAAATTACCGACGAAAATAATTTCCATCGGTAATTTACCTACGAAAACACGATTTCGTAGGTAATTTACCTACGGAATGGCGATTTCATATGGAAATTACTGACGAAATATTTATTCTGTCAGTAAGTTTTGTGTATAATTTTAGCCGCGTAATATTGACGCTAATTTACCTATGGAATAATATTCCGTAGGTAATTTTCCTACGAAATTGAGATTTTGTAGGGAAATTCCAGATAGAATGTTTATTTCATCGGTAAATTTTGTATAAAATTTAGCCGCATAATATTGGCGCCAATTTAATGACAGAATTTTCCATTCCATCGCTAATTTTCGTCGGTAAAGTTTGGCGGGAAAATTTCCCTCCATTATTTACGACGGATTTGTTATTCCATCGCAATACATATTTTTTTCAACAATTTTTCCTATGAAAAAGTTTTCGTCGGTAATTTTTCGTTGAAAATTGGGATTTTTCTTATAGTGTATTTATCAAGTTGAAAATTAGACTACCTAAAGATTTATCAAACAACATATTCGTTCTATTGCTAAGTAAAGGTTCTAAACATGCATATTCTAAAATTCAAGTTCAACATGTTCATAATTTTGAGAAAAACAGGGCAAACTAAGTTCTTATGCAGACTAGATGAAAAAGCTGAACTACATAAGTTTTTAATAAGTTTTACAAACTTGCTAACATAAAAGAAACACAAACTGTCAAATTTAAACATAAACAAACAAAACATAAAATCGATTCATGAATTAAATGAAGAAGGTTAGATGTCAACTCCTTGAACAAAGTTTACATTCTACCCCCTCCCCAAAATTTTGCTATCCACAGCAAATGAAGGAATATTATATGGATGGAGGAGGTAATGGTGGTGGATTTCGCTACCAATACTGATGCACAAAGGTCTCCACTGTGTTTTTCATATCTGAAATAGTGTTCTGTAGTGTGTCCATTCTCCCTTGTAAGGTAATCAGGTGAATTTGCTGAGAATCCATCCGCATACTCAGCTAATTAAAAGGGTCTTCCCATTCAGGTGTTGTCGATTCATCTACATATTGATTGTCAGCTAGTGCAGCTACCTCTTCATTAGGCTCATCAGGTTGTTCATCAAATTGAATGTTGTTTTCCCTTAGATATTCCTCCCATATAGACCAATGGCTCCATGGCCTAGGAATCAAAATCTTCATTCTCTTAAGCATCTTATTATCAGTGCATGTTAATTCTCCCTCAAGTGGATCGCCTATGGTGGGATGACCAACTGCGGTTGCCAAAATTGTAGCAATCCAACAATGGAGATGCTACTTACATTATCAGGAATTTTCTACAGCTCCCTAATCTTATTTGCTATGATCAATGCTCCATTGATAAAAATGTCATCTACCATACATCGAAGAATCATGGCTTGTGAAACATTTACTGCACTTGCATTCTGCAAATTATTGTAAACACTCCTTGTTAAGAATCTATGAATTATCCACAATGAATGATCCCTTAAAAGCATGGGCCTTACATTTACCTCCTCTCTATGGCTCAAGTTGCAGAGGATCTCGGATTTGCTCCCAATTGTCCGCAGCAGACACATCAGATAATTCAACAGGGGCATCCAGCATAAATTGTAGATATTCTGAAAATTGCTTGAAGGTCAATAAATACCCTCTCTTTGCCAAACTTGAATCCCACGGTACCCACCTCATCAGTGTCTCCTTTAAAATAATACTCAAAGGAATATAGGAAATCCAATGCCATGTTGGGGTACACCTTTGGTTTTTTATCTATGAATTGTATCCACCCAATGCACTGAATTAATGGGAATACCTCCTCCCATAAGTTGGCAGCAGGAATATTGAGAAAGAATTGGCTCAAATATGTTGGTTGGACATACGTGCAAACACTGAAGTAGTCGAATTTATCCACCTTAGCTCGGTCAACATAAGATGGAATATAGATCCTTGAGGAACTTGCAACATTGGGAATCTCAGTCCTTTTAGGTGCCACTGAAAAAAAAAAACACAAATGTGAGTGTAACATGGTAAATCATGGACTAAAACACACCTTATGTTCAAGAAAATTCATGGAGGATAACAATGTATGCATATAAAGATGAGGGTAGAATGAGGAGATTTGTAAAGCACGTGAGTATAAATCAACTAAGCATGCAGGACAATTAATCAAGAGAATTTCACAATGGATAAGTCAACATAAAACCCAAACATGCATTGTGAAAGTTATGGAAATAAACATGCAAGACATAGGAGAGGTGATGAATCATGAATATCGAACAAAACAATTGTCAACAAAAGAGTTATGCATAAGTCAAGATAAAAGGAAAATTTATTGACACATTTTATCGAGCATGTGGTGTGCACATATTTGAGCATCAAATTGAAGACCAAAATAAAGTGCTTTTGCCACCAATTTTCACATGAAACAACTATTGCATGCATATTAGGTACTCATCAAGTAATATTGTCAAGATAAATTATAATGAAGCAAAAATTTCATGTGAAAAGTAACCTAAAAATGCAGGTTCATAGGCTAAAATCTAAACACATCATAGCATGTAATGGCATTTAAATAGAATAAAAGAGATCAAAGTGAGTTTGTACTTACTTGAGAGTAAAAAACCCAACAATTTTTCTCAATATATGGTGAAGTGTGTGAAACGTGAATGCCCAAAGAAGAATATGAAGAAAATGATGAAAAGGAGAAGAAAATGGAGAGGAGAGTGAGAATGGTGGCCAGAGATAAAATGTGGTGGTGGATGGTGGTGCGTGGCCATGAGGGTGATTGACAGTGTGGGAGACACGGGAGTGTTTAGAGCAAGTGAAAGGAAAGGAAAAATGAAGACTGACGAATGAAATAATTTTAGGGGAGCAAAATAAATATAGCATTCAAATGTGTGGCCGCGCATGGGTGTGGGGATACCCATACTCGGGCGCGCGCTTGAATGGGGCGAGCCAAGGTCCTTTTGTGCGGGTGCGTAGATGCAGGGGGACAAATACACGCAGGCACACATGGCTGGGGAGGAAAGGCAATTTCTTTATGTACGGGCATGTAGGGACTGGGCTAGAGTCTTCATGCGGGCATGCAGGAGGCCAACCCTCCATACGCGGGCATGCTTGGGAAGGGAAAAAGTAACCCGCGGTTGTGGGCGTGCAGGAAAAAAAATAGCTGCATTAAAAAAATTTTTCTGGGTCGAATTTATATTGAAATTCATTTTCAAAAATCCCTTACTCTGTATCAAACTCATTTTTCCCTTGGAACTTGATTTTTTCTCTTTAAATGGAAATTTATTTATTAAACAAACCCATTAATTTGAGGTCATTTTTCTGTAATTTCAAAAACCTTTTAAACCACCCCTATCTTTAATTCATGAATCAAAACTAAAACCTATAAAAACACTCAAGAATCAACTAAAAATAAAAGAGAGAGAAGAGATGAAGTTCTGAGTTTAGAGTCTTCAACTAGACTATGCAAATCGTATTTTAGTAGTCATGAAGAACCATGGTTGTCTCAACAACCTCTTGTTGTCCCATTTGATACAGATTGAGCCGATGACCGTTTACCTTATATTCTCGACCATCTCTTGGAATTTTGATTGTCACAACTCCAAAATCATTGCTTGTCAAGACTTGATATGGCCCGAGCCACTTAGATTTCAGCTTTCCCGAAAACAAATAAAGACGACTGTTATATAAAAGCACTAATATACCAGGAACAAAGTCTTTTACCTTTAAGCACTTGTCATGCCACCATTTGGTCTTTTTCTTTGTATATTGTTGCATTGTCATACGACCATTGCCGAATTTTATCAAGTTCGTTGAGCTGCAATTTTCTCTTTTCTCCTGCATTTCTCAAATCAAAGTTAAGAAATTTCGTAGCCCAATAAGCTTTATGCTCTAATTCAACTGGAGGATGACATATTTTCCCAAAAATCATTCTATAAGAAGACATGCCTATAGGAGTTTTAAATGCAGTTCTATAGGCCCATAGAGCCTCATCTAATTTCTGAGACCAATCCTTCCTAGAATTGCTAACTATTTTTTCTAAAATTAATTTCAGCTCCCTATTAGATACCTCTACTTGTTCATTTGCCTGAGGATGATATGGGGTAGTTATCTTGTGTTTAGACTCCGAATCTCCTAAGCAAAGTTTGAAATTGATGGTTCACAAAATGTTTGCCTCCATCACTGATTATAACTCTTGGTGCTCCAAACCTAGTAAAAATGTTATTTCTAATAAATTCAAGCACAATTCGGGCATCACAAGTTCTAGTGGCTATGGCTTCGACCCATTTACTAACATAATCCACAGAGACCAAAATATACTCAAAACCAAAGGAATTAGGAAATGGCCCCATAAAATCTATACCCCAAACATCAAACAGTTCTACTGCAAACATGTCATTCATAGGCATTTCATCACGTTTAGAAATATTACCAACCCATTGACATTTATCACATATTTCAATAAAAAGATTTCACATCCTGAAATAAAATTGGCCAGAAGAAACCTGATTGGAGGACCTTTTGTACTGTTTGATTAGGTCCATGATGGCCTCCAACTTCACCTCTATGGCATTATCACATAATATTTTCTTGTTCGGCTTTCGGTACATATCGTCTAGGCACTTGATCTGAGCAAATTTTGATGACATACGGATCATCCCAAAGGTAGTTATTGGCATCCGCTTGAAGCTTTTTCCTTTTTTCCAAGTAAACTACTTAGGAAGATAACCGCCTGTAAGAAAATTAGCTATATTAGCGTACCATGGAACTGAATTTTCATACATATAAAAAGCAAAAATGTGTTCATCGAAAAATAAATCAGAAATTTCTCCCTTTTTAATACTAGCATGATCCAATCTAGATAGATAATCAGCTACAAAATTCTCAGGTCCTTTCTTATCCTTAATCTCAACATCAAATTCTTGGAGTAGTAAAATGTAATGGCCTGAATACCGGGTTAGCCGTGAATAATATTTTTCGACAGTGAATAGTATCTTTCGGGCTGAAAGGTACACCCGGAGGTAAAAAATATTTTATTGGATCATCAAAAAATATGGATCACGGGTAGTTCGGGGTTAAATTTTAAAGTTAATTTGAGGTTAAATAGGCCTCCAAAAGTCAAAAATAAGGAAAAAAAAGTCACGATTTCAGTTAAAAAGATGTTTAGGTTAACTGAAAGTTTGTCTGAAACTTAAAACAATAGCTAATGATCTCTAAAAATTACCATAATTTTCAGATCTACATTAAATGAGATGTAGAATCATATGATAAAGAAAAATAGATTTTTCAGTGATACGAAAAATTGGGCTATCGAACTGGTAAAAGTGGTCCAGACTGAAAAATAGTCTCTGATTCATCCAAAAATATTCAGAAAGCCTAATTAATATATTTTAAGAATTTTAAAATTATTTCTGGAAAGATTTGAACTCAAAAAGTAGAAAAAAATAATGATTTCGATTTAAATAGTAACCAATAAACCGTAAATTTGATTGGGGCTTTAAAAATATCAAATACAGTTTAAAAATTGCCAAAATTGCAATTAAGCCTAAAATAATATGTAGATTATTTTGGCTGTAAAAAGTAAATTTTTCGGTAAAATTAGTATTTTTGAATTGAACCAATTTAATTGAATCGGACTGAAAATGAACTCTGATTGAGTAAAAAATTTGTGTACAACCTATTTTTAGTGTGATAAGAATTATGGAATCAATTTTGAAGTGGTTTGGAGTTGAGAAGTAGAAAAAATTAATTAAAATTAGTTATCAGGTAATTAATAGGCCTCGGTTTAATTGAATTAAGCCCATTCTTTAAACCAAGCCCAAGCCCATTTGAAGAAGTATAAAATGAAGAAAGGAATAGAGATTTTCGTGGTCTTCATCATCATCTTCAGCTGTCCTTCTCACCATAAGTGACAGAACTCCATTCTTTTCTTCTCTCTCAAAATTTCTTCTTCATTTCTTTAATTTTTTCCTTTGATCAAGCACAAGAAATGTTCTTCAACCTCTCTAGTTGCTGGATCTGATCTCAAAACAAGGATTATAGGGAGATAAGCAAGAGAAAACAAGTGGAAAAAGCTTGGAGGTCAAAACAAGGTAAGAGAAATTGATGGTTTTAATTTTGTTCTAAGATACCTACTACTAGTTTTTGGTGTCTAGAGTCCATTTTTGAGGTTTATTTGAGCTAAAAATGTTGTTATCTTGGTGATTTTAAGGGTGAAGATTTCGGCCATGTGAAGATTTTAATGATGATGGATGTTTTGCTAAGGCTTAAGGCATGAAAAGGAAGTCCAATGAAGGTTAAGCATGAAAAAAATGGTTAGTGACTATCAAATCTTATTATTTCCTATAAATTTTATGGTTTTCCTTTAGGGTTTATAAGAAAGAATTTAATAAAAATATGTATAATTGAAATTGGTATTAGAAAAGTGTAATTGAACTTTGATTAAGCATAGTAGGAAGCTTAAATAAATTTAAAAAGAATTTTTAAAGTATAATTATTGTCTTGGCCGAATTTCATGTTTAAAGGAAATAATGTGTATATTAAGTATTTTAATGAAATTATGCCATTAAATGATGATAAATATGAAATATATTATTCATGAATTTTTAGAAAATTTATGAAATTTATTAGAATATTTTTGGACTAATTAATTTGTTATGTATTAGTGAAAAATAGTGAACTTTTGGGAAATAATGCATGAAATGAGTAAATAACATTTTTATGCATTTATATAGAATTTATGAAATTTATTTAAATAGTTTTGAAGAAATATTTAAATGTGTACAAAATAAAGTATTGAATTATTGAGTTATAAATTGTAATTAAAGTGAAAAATAATGAATTATATTGATATAATTCATAAATTATCCAAAATTAATTGAATAAGTGACTGACTAATTTATTAAAATAAAAAGACTATAAAAATTATAATGTATAAAATGACCGAAATGAATTATTAAGAAATAATTCGTAAATTGATAATATAATGGTGAATTATTATAAAATAATTCACAAATCGTGTAAAAATATCACATATTCTAAACGACCGTAATTTCTTACAAAAAAAGTAAGAAAATTGTTAAAAATTAAAAATAAAATGAAATGTAAAGTCAAAATATTGAATTATTGATAAATAATTCATAAATTTGCCAACAAATGGTGGATTATAATGATATAATTCACATAGTGTATAAAAAGTACTGAAATAATAACTGGATAAAGTAGTAAAGTGAAAAGACAATGAAAGGTATAAAATGTAAAGTGATCGTGGTGAATTATGATATCATAATTCACAATCTGTGTACGATTCTGAAAAAATACTGAAAAGATTAATTGAAAAAATGCACTGACTGAAAAAGTATTTGTAATTGTTTAAAGTTGAAAAGTATTTTGAAATAAAGTGATTTTTGTCCTTAGCAAATAGTCAGGCAATAAAAGTCTTGCTCAGGATATAACTGGCTAGCCATAGGAACATCTTATACTGCGGTACAAGTCATGGCGACTTGCTTTGCTATGGTATGATCCTTGATCTCCATAATATCTATCATACGTACTGTCATATATTCTATGAGGAATGATTCTTTGGGGTCATTTCTCATTCTGTTGTGGTACTATGGGATCCACGTCTCGTATATCCTAACCAAGAGTTCCTGTCAAATTGTACTAGCGGCATATTGATAAGAATAAATCAGAATTTCAAAAAGTAAGCTAAAAATAAAAATCAAAAGAGAAAAATGATCTAATTGAAAGAAATAAATTGGGGCAAAAATGTAATTTTCTTAAAAATTGTATTTAATGAGTAAAAATAAAAAGAAAATATTTTACAAGGGTAAAATGATAATTTAACGACCGAACAATCCAAAAATATGCTTTTATAAAGAAAAAGAACTAAAACGTAATTTTACATGAAAAAGTCAAAATAAGGACCAATTGGTATATTGTATACTAATTATTACTTTGAAAATGAAAATTGGTAAAATAAAGCTAAAATTGTAATTAAAAAAATTTAAAAGTAACAATACTGTAACGATTCAAGAAATTATAGATTAAATATGAAATATTGTACAAAAAGTTCAGCTAAAGACCAAACAGAACTTTTGTAAGATAAAAGTCAACTGAAAAGTAAAAATAAGCAAGTTATGACAAATTTGCAATAGAGAATGTAAAAAGGACCTTTTTGTAATAAAATGAAACAACAAAGACTTAATTGCAAAGTTGCCAATGTAATGATATTACGTGACATTAAATGTTAAAAGTATTAATAATTGTATTTTGAAAAATAATTAAAAATTCAAAGTGAAAATAAATAAACTAATGTCAAAACCATGATTTAAGGATAAAAAGAATAATTATGTAATTAAGTGAAAAATTGAGAATTAAACTGAAGTTTGCCATAATAGTGGCAATAAATAGAGTAAAATACCAAACGGAATAATAATTATAGCGAACTGACTAAATAAGAAATTATACTTAAAAAGTCAAAGTTAAGTACAATTAACAAGCTATGCGCTAAAAGTTAAGTAAAAGTAAAAATAATAATAGTAATGCCAAAATTTATAATTGAAATTACAAGAAAAAAGGTATTTTTGGTAATAAAAGGGTATTTTTGGTAATAAATTGAAAAGTTTAAGACCAAAGTAATAAGTTGCTAAAATTTTTGAAATGTTTTGAAAATATTATTAACTATGTTAAAAGAGCTTTTAATAAGTCCAAAATGATTTTTAGCGTAATTAATGTTATTATGCTATTTTGGAAAAATTCTTCGATTAAAAGGCACCACTGAGCATAATTAGTGTTCAGCACGTAGTGTTTACTGCGTGTAGGTTCTAAAGTATTGCGGGAGCATGGTATATAGTGAAGCAGAGATTGAAGAGGAATAGTCAGTGATGATTATTTTAATATTTTTGGCATGTATATACTTAGATAGCAAAATTAACGAATTGGATTGTATTTGAACTACCGTTTGATGGAATAATTAATATTATTATTTTGCAATTATATGTTTGCCAGTAAATGATTTAGAATGGATATGTTCGATCTATGAGTAAATGTTTGGATGTGATTATGTTTATTGTTATAGATTGTTATGCCTCTGAGAGGCTATGGTTTGTTTGGTTTTTCAGGAGGCTAGTAAGTTTCTAGTCATTGTACGGCCGAATTTTTGATAAAATGAATAGTATTTCAAACAGGTATAAGTTGATAAGTTAAATTTATATTTGAATAGTGTGTAAGTATTGGCAGTCAATGAATTAATTTGTTGAAAAAAAATTTCGGCTTACCGCTTAGTTCTATATTGGAAAATATTGTTTAGATAAGGGTGGTACATAAAACCCATCGGATAAGCCTCGGTTTGTAATCCTTCTTCGCAACAAGGTGCCTTAAAGCAGCATGATTCGACCACATAGTAATTTGAAACCCAGGAGATAAGATCTGAATTTTTCAAAAGAAAATACTATCGTCAAGAGTTCTTTCTCCTTGGTTGTATAGTTAACTTGAGCTCCAGTGAGTATATGGCTTGCATAGTCTATGGTATAGAAAATCTTCTCCTTTCGCTGTCCTAAGACTGCTCCTACTGCATAATCACTAGTATCACACATAATTTCGAAGGGTAAACTCCAATCCGGTGATGTTATAACCGGTGCACTTACTAACTTTTGCTTCAACAAATTAAAAGCCTACAAGCATTCAGCATTAAAGTTAAATGCAACATCCTTAAACAATAAATTAGAAAGTGGCTTAGCTATTTTAGAAAAATTCTTAATAAACCGATGATAAAATTCGGCATGACCAAGGAAACTTCTAATACCCTTAACACTAATCAGAGGAGGTAATTTTTCTATTACATCCACTTTTGCCTTATCGACTTCAATACCTTTTTCAAAGATTTTATGCCCTAGTACAATCCCTTCTCTAACCATGAAATGACATTTTTTCCAATTTAGAACAAGATTTGTCTCTTAACATCTCTTTAAGATCAATGCAAGATTATTTAAACAAGACTCCAAATCACGACCATAAAGTGTAAAATCATCCATGAAAACTTTCATCAATTTTTCAATAAAATCATGAAATATGGCCATCATGCATCGTTGAAATGTGGCAGGGGCATTACATAAACCAAAGTGCATCCTTCTATATGCAAATATTCCATAATGACATGTGAATGTGGTTTTTTCTTGGTCTTCTGGGGCTATAGGTATTTGCATATACCCCGAATATCCATCTAAGAAATAGTAAAATCTATTTCCTGCCAATCTTTCTAACATTTGGTCAATAAAGGGCAATAAAAAGTGGTCTTTTCTAGTGGCATTATTCAATCTCCTATAATCAGTGCATACTTTCCATCCCGTTACCGTGCGTGTAGGAATTAATTTATTATTCTCATTGGTTATTACAATCATTCCTCCCTTTTTAGATACACATTGAACCAGACTAACCCAACTACTGTCAGAAATAGGATAAATAATACCCGCATCAAGGAGTTTGAGTACTTTCTTTTTCACCACTTCTTGATCGTTGGGTTTAGTCTCCTTTGAGGTTGTACCACCGATTTGAAATTATCTTCCATAGGTATTCGGTGCATACAATAACTGGGCTAATACCTTTCAAGTCGGATGTTGCCCAACCAATTGCTCCTTTATGCTTCTTGAGGACTTTAATGAGTATCTCTTCTTCCAAACCTGTCAATAAAGATGAAATAATTATTGGTTCTATATTATCCTTTAAAAATACATATTTAAAATGAGATAGAAGTGTTTTAATTTTAGAATTTTCTCCCTTAGGAGGGGATGGCTCATCCTCCATATTTTCACTGCACTCCTTTTCCAATTCTTGTATCAACTTCTTCTCCTTAGCTTCTAAATCTTTTGTGTTCTTTGGATGCATCAAACATTTTTGAAGCTTATCATCTAGAATGATTTCCTTTTACTTTGTGTTGACACACTCTTGAACACCATCCACAAAATAAATAGATTCTTCAAAGTCATATGAGGGATGTTTTAAAACCTTATTCACATTGAAGACCATTTCTTCCTCATTGAACCTCAAAGTAACTATTTGCCCATGAACATCGATCAACACTCTTGTTGTGTTAAAAAATGATCTACCTATGATTAATGGCACCTTTCTATCCTCCTCCATATCCATTACTACAAAATCCATAGGAAAGATGAAATTTTTTACTTTCACTAATAAATCTTCAATAATACCCTTTGGTTTTTTTACCGATCTATCCGCCAATTGAAGTGTCATTTGGATTTCTGTAATATCTCCTAAGTTTAATTTTCTGCAAATTGAATAAGGCATCAAGTAAATACTAGCATCCAAATTACACAAAGCATGTCCAACAAAATTCCCTAATAATTCACAAGGCAATATAAAACTACTAGGATCTTTTAATTTTTCAGAAATTTTGTTCATTAAAATAGCACTATAATTACCGGATAATTGAACCATTCCTATTCATTCTAGCTTTTTCTTATTAGTCCAAAGTTTATTCATAAATTTAACATATTTAGGCATGTGTAACAAAGTTTCAGCAAATAGTAAATTTATATATATCTTTTTAAACATATCTAAAAATCTAGTTAATTGTTCATTTTTCTTTTCTTTTCTAGCTAAAACAGGAAAAGGTAATTGAGATTCATCAAGCACAGTAGAAATAAGTTTTTCGTTACCTTTACCCTTCTCAATCGTAGGAGGTACTTTTTCAATATTTTTAGAATTAAGAATACTAACCTCTGTTGTTGGTTCCACCCTTTAAGAGAAATTCTTACCGGTATCAGTCTTTTCTAACTCCTTTCCACTTTTTAAGGTGATTGCTTTAGCTTCCTCCTTTGGGTTGCTATCGACATTAGATGAAAACGTTCCTTGAGTCCGATTAGATAATGAATTAGCAAGTTACTCTATTTGGTTTTCTAGATTCCTAATGGATGCCTCTTGGTTCCTCATCCAAATATCTTGTGATTTTCATCCAGCATCTTGATTGGCTAAGATCGAATTTTGTGAGGCCATAAAATTTGCAACCATTTCTTCTATGTTTAATTTCTTTTCTTGTGAAGGTGAAGGTTGAGACTTTTGAAATTCCAGTGGTTTATGGTATGATTGTGATGGGTATGTATTTGGATAATGTAGTTGAGCTTGATTTTGATATGGGAGATGTTTGTTTGGAGGTTGATTGTGGTTAAAGGGAGGTCTAGGGTGAGGGTTTGAAGTAGATGTTTTATTGCTTTCCTTTCATGAAAAATTTGGATGGTTTCTCTATCCCGGGTTATAGGTGTTACTATAGGGGTTCAAAGCATTCACCTCTTCTACCATTCCTTCACCATTCTTCATTCCTGGAGATCCTTGAATTCCTGCATATACATTACTTTCATTAGACAACATGGAAATATTTTTAACTTTAAGCTCATTTATTTCTTTTAAATACCCTTTTCTCATTAATTCCATTTGAGCTTTTAACATAGCTATTTTATCTATATTATGAACTCCCTGTTTCTTTTGTGCTGCTCTAGAGGTTGCCCATTGAGCATCATTGGTAGCCATCTCATCAAGAAGCAAGAATACTTATTCAGGAACTTGGTTCATAAAACTACCATTTGAGGCTACATCTAACAAAGATCTTATTGATTAATTAGTACCTGCATAGAAAATATGCATTAGTTGATAAACAGAAAATTTATGATGTGGACAGCTTTTTAAAAGTCTCATAAATCTTTCACATGCTTTATGAAATGACTCCTCATAAAATTGCTGGAAGTTATTGATTTATTTTCTAATAAGGGCTGTCGTAGTGGGTGGAAAAAATTTACACATAAATTTTTCTTGCATTTGCTACCAAGAATGGATGGATTGATTCTGTAGCATTTGTAGCCAATTCCTAACTTTTCCTATGAGGGTAAACTATAAAAGTTTCAGCCTAATTGTATCAGTTGATACATTTGGAATTTGCACAGTGTCACTAACTTCTAAGAACATATCCAAGTATTGTGCAGGATCCTCTATATCTAAGCCCAAAAATTGGTTTCTTTGTACCATCGTGATGGTAGTAGGTTTAATCTCAAATGGCTGGTGGTAAGGAATTCTAATGGTTATATGTTCTTCATTCCACCTAGGAATAGCATAATCCCTAATGGTCTTAGGTCTAAACCCATTCCCAAAAGCTTGATTTGGTATGTCTTGCTCTTTAATCATAGGTGGTGGTGGATCATTCATAGGTGGTTCTATTTCTGGGTTGTTCATATTGCCTCTTAGTCTTCTGATCCTATAGAATGACCATTCAATCTCAGGGTCTACGGGTAAAATGGGGTTGTTTCACACCATAAACTAATAACACCTGAGAAAATTAAAACAAAAATAAGAAAATAGATGAAGAAGAGAAAAGAAACACACAAAAATCCACTTTAAAATCAAGATAAATAAACAAACGCTAATGTGTTCCCCAACAACGATACCAAAAACTTGACCGGTGTCTAACAAGTGTACTAGATTGGATAGTAATATAGGAAAATATAATTATGACCCTCTAATATCGAACCCAAGGAAAACCTGTATTTGTGTGAATCATTTGAATTTTAAAATAGAATTTGTATGTAAAAGATATAAAAGAAATCCCAAAATTGTGATGTTGAAGTTTAAAAACTAAAAAAAGAAACTTTAAAACTCAAAAATAAAGTAAAATAGTTGAAACAATTTGAAATAAAAGCAAGTAATCAAATGAGGTAAAATCAATATTAAAAAGCAACTTTCACTAAAGGATTATCCACCTTAACCAATATTATTATGACTTAATTAAAAGAAAAACACAAGTGATTATGGAGAATTCAAATAAATAAAACTAGATAACTTAACTTAAGATTATCATTCCAAGCATTAAAATTCTCTTATTAAGAACAATTCAACACTTAGCATAAAGATCTGAATTAATCTCCTAGATGTCTATTAAATTCTTTTTCAAGGAAATTTAACTTTCATCTATTCTTAGTTACACCTTTCTTAATCTTAACTTACCTTAATTAACACAAAACTATATCTAATGAAGAATATAATCATGTATTAACCTAAGTAATTTAACCTAAGAACATGCATATCAATGATCAAACTAAAAGCCAATTATTAACCAATAATTAAACAAGTTAACAGTCAAACTTTAGCTAAATAATGATAAGATTGTGCTTTAGAACTAACAAATAATCAAAATTTGCATTAAAATTAAGCACAAGCTTAAGTCATAACAATGAAAGTTAAGGATCCAAGTATCCTTTAGTAAAAGTTAAAGAAAACTACTCACTACAATAAAGAAACAAAAAACGACACAAAACTAAAAAATTTTAAATTCTTCTAATGCTTGATTGATCTCCTTGATTTGGTGCTTCAGCCTTCTATTTATAGGCAAAACAAGTTGTAGAATCCTTCTAAACTTCCTGAATTAAAGTAGGAAAAGAATTCTTCTTAATCAGGAAATCCTTCGCAGCATGGGAGTCCAAAACACACGGCCAAGAAAATTTTTCATTGGTGAGATGCACTGCCGTTCATCATTCCATGTAGGGATACACGACCAAACAAGCTTCTTTGTTTCTTCATGTATGGCCAATCAATCACACAAGCAATGAAACACACGGCTAAGCAAGCTCCAATTCTTCAATGCACAGCCAAGCATGTTTCTAGGCAGTAAAACACACGGCCAAGCAAGCACTTACTAGACTCCACGAACATTTTATAGCATGAATTTCCTCCTTTCATAGTTTTGGCCCACAACTTCTTACCTTTTTACAATTAAGTCCCTTTTCTTGCAAAATAAACCTGAAAACACCAAAACTTACAATTAACTCCTAAAAACACAAATATAAATATTTAAACTATAAATTAACCAAAATTAAACCAAATTAACTAACCTAAACACTTAAAAACATACTAAAAATATTATATAATTCATACTTATCACATGACTAGATATCATGGCATTTAATTATGATTTCTAACTTTGGATTAAATAGAACTTTGAAGTGCTATGTTGAACTTCGTAGTTGCAGAACTGTGTGGTCTAATTCCCTACATAGGATACATAGAAAGCTAGAGAATTAGCATCTCTAGTCTGAACCAAATTGTATTAATGTGACTATAAATTTTTGGCTTGTATATGGATTAGTGTACATGGCATTAGGAAGAGTTTGTTAATAATGCTTGTTAAGAATACATATTTATGAGTTTCCATTCTAAATCTCTAGCTGCAGTTACTAAAAATTGTGGTAATTCAAGTAACTTATGTGCATATATGTTATGAATATGAAGTCAGTACTAATAAAACCAATTTGTTGTAGTTGTTTGTCTTATATATTATATAACCCGAGGTTTAAAGTACAAGTAGCAATTAAATTCCGTTTGATGTGTTTATGAGTAAATGTGTGGCAATTAAGTAATGAATATGAATATAAGATTTTATTGCCCGTAGTAATCGATAGGAAACATGGATATGATATAATTGGCCGACCATAGGACGGAAACTCAGTTGAGTAATTTTATAAATGGAGATTTGTATTTTAAAGTATTTATCAGGCCATAATGGTTGTATTTATTAGGCTATAATGGTCATATTCATCAAGCTTGAATGTTCATAGTCATCGGGCCTTAATGGTCGTATTCACCAGACCTTAATGGTCTTATTCATCGGGCCTATATGGTCGTATTTGGCAGGCATAAAAGGTCGTACCCAACAGGCTTAAAAAGCCATAACCCCGTGTATCCTTTCGATGTATTCATTTGGATTACTATAGACAATATTTGTAATAAACCAATTAAATAAAATAAAGCGTATTTGATTATCTAATTCAAAGAGGGTGTAAATTATAAGTGTACTTGAAGGCATAACAATCTATCATATGTATGGATTGAGAATCTACAAAACGATGTGATTGGGATGAATCTTAAATCAATTATTTTGCATTATTATTTACATTAATATAGTATTAATCCATCGAGGTTTATGTTATCTTTATTTAATGATAAGATTATTATATTTGATGAAGTGAAAAGTCTCTTAAGGATTGAGAATTACTACTTGATAAATACTTGAATTTGAAAATTTAGCTAGATGATGGCATCACTTAGATTTAGTGTAAGTATAACTAGAAGCACTTAATTCACTCTCAAAATACAAAAGATTATGTAATTTTATATTTTGCATGCAGAAAGTTAATGTGACACCCTGCGTTCGTTCATACATTCGTACATCATAAAATATTATTAATGATATCATATAATTACTTAACTTAATTGTCTATCTTATGTAATTAGTCGATAACTTGATTTATTGTTCCATCCTTAAGTCTGTTTTGGCGTCGTTAGGTTACTATTTATTTGGTATAAATTTCGGTAGTATGATAGCTTATAATTCATACTGGCCAAACCTGTAAATAGGCAAAAATACAGACCTAAATAGCAACCTCTACCTCAAATACTCCAACAACATTCACAACCCTTCTAATATTAGTCCATAACTTAGTTACACAATATGCATCACATTACACATATGTCATCAAGTTTACTAGCATTTAGCGTTCGTTACATGCCATAATACATACATCAAGTTCTCAACTACCTAAGACCTATATGTATATACAAATGGTGCACGTCCAAAATGTCTTCACATGTGCATGCCACTTTGTCTTCCCTTGCTCGACTTTATTTTATCTGTCCCTGCGAACAGTCAAAATAAATCACACGCTGAGCAACATTGTTGCCTAATGATGGATACTACACAAAATTTCATATAATAAAATTAATTTAAATAAATTACCATTTTGTCCTTAATTGTCATTTTAAATTAATTAACTTGAAATTTATTTTTTTAATGCTTTAATTTCCATTTAATTCTTTTATTACTTATTTTCCTCATTTAAATTCACTTAATTCCCTATTTAAGTGGAAAATTATTATTAAATCCCTAGACTCTATTTTTATCATATTTAACTCCAATCTTGACTCTTTTTGCTTCTTTTATTTTCTATTTCATCTTAAATAAAAAAATTCATATTTTAGTCTTTATTTTTACCCATGAAGTGGCAAATTACATTTTGATCCCTTAACTTTTTTATTTACGATTTTGCCTTTCTTGACTTATTTGACTATTTTAACATTTTTAACCACATTTTAATGCTAAATTACAATTTTACCCCTAATTTATTTTTTAATTACATTTTTTACTCTTTTGAACCTATTAATCCCATTTGTCACATTATTTCTTATTTATTTACATACATGATATCTTTTATGTAAAATTTATTATTTTATCCTTATTTTCTTGCATAATTATAATTTTACCTCTAGTAGTGACTAATGAAAATTCTCGAACCGAATATGCAGAATAAGAACTCCAATGATACAAATAGACTGGAGGGATCACTTGACACGATCCTACTGCTCCAAAATGAGTAGAGAGACCACTTGATGAGATCCTACTACTCCATAATATATGCTGACTACTTCATAGTGTATTCAATAAATCTAATCTTATGGTGCTACCACAATATATGTATCCCTATAGCTAGCCATTATATCCTAAGATCCTGGATTACCCACTGTATACTAAGGGCAAATGTATATTTCACTCCGTATCATATTTCTATGTAATTGTCCATGCTAATCACATTATGTTATAAATACCATATGCTTATTTAGTGTCCATTCATGCCTAACAATCATATATTCATCATGTATACATATAATATCAAATAAAAATGATGAAACATGCCATTATCATCACATTCATCATTTGGCCTCGTTGTGTTTTCATACATACAATATGATTTTTTCTTCATTCACGTGTCATATGTGTTTCTAATGTCATTTTAAACATCCATATGATGATACACATCTAATTTACATTATAATTCTTAAGTGACCTTTAATTACATCATGATGTTCACTTGTACACCATTATGTCCACTTGTTATTTTTAATTCTAATCAATCATATTGCTTTCTTTATGCATTATATTATGTAATTCATATTAAATATGCCATTAATTATCAAATTATCTCACATTATACCTCAGTACATAATTCGTCCATCATAGGTTTTATCATTCCCAAGTTGTTTTCTTCACTAATTTACATTCATATCATGTTACTTCATTATTTTATCAAGTTATCTTAAATTATTTCACATTTCTACTCACTTTTATATAGTTACATAATGTGAATCTCATGTTAAATTCAAAGAAATAAATTACATTAGGTGTAGTTTGTATCCATTAATTAACCTTAAAATGGCTTGGAAATCTTCTATTCTTCCTTCTCCTCACCCTTCTCCTCCTTGCTTTTCTCTTTTCCTTGGAATTACTCTTTAGGTTGAAATTAGGGAGGAGGAATTAGGGAGTTTATGCTATGAATTTAAACATATAAAAGCTACTAAACAACTATACTAATGATGCTCTATAAGCCTATAACAAAATCCCCAATTATTTATAACAAAAACTCAAGAATTTACCTAATTAGGTTACTTTTCTCTCGCCATAAATTCTTTTTTTCCAAGCTTATTTTTGCTCCACTTCTATTTCTATGTTGAAGAGGATGTTCCCTAGTATATTTTAGTGGAATTAGGGCTTGAGATTTGATGGAAAATGGAAATAACAAGAAGAAAAATGGTGGAAGGCCAAAGTGAGGGAAGGTTCGAATTTCATGGAGAAAAGGGCTGAAAATTGCATATTTTTGGGGAAATTTGGAGAGTTTTCTCCACTTTTCTATTTTTTTTCCTTTAGTATACAAAATGGATGGCCATGATTTGATGGCTTATTTTTAAGCCATTTGTCACCATCATATTGATCTCTACATACATTCAAGTCCAATATTTGATTTAAATTGATTTTAGCCTAATTTATTATGATATTTATGCCCTTGGATAATTTAAATATGACATTTAAGCCCTTTAATTAAATTAACCTATGCTTTTCACCATTTCTCATAAACTAATGTTCCTTTCATCATAATACTCTAAAATATTTGGCCATCATGCAAGGACATATTCAAAAATATATTTTTAAAATTTTAAGTCATTACAATATCGTTTCAGCATACTTCTAGCTTCGGAGGTAAAATCAGTCGGTTCGAAATTTAAAATTTTGAAACTATCAGAAAAATTATTTTTTACTTCCAATAGCTCATTTATGTTATTTATAATGGATTTATGTGATTGGAATTATTTATTTTGAAGTCTATAGAATATTTCTGAGTTCGATCAAACTTTCAGTCAATTATTTTATAGTACCGAGCAAATTCTTTACTGTCTATTTTTAAGATCTATTTAAATTCAATTTCATCTCAAATTATATCACTGGACTTCATTTAACACCTATTTTCTTATTTATA
This sequence comes from Excoecaria agallocha, assembly GCA_037975025.1. Lineage (NCBI taxonomy): Eukaryota > Viridiplantae > Streptophyta > Magnoliopsida > Malpighiales > Euphorbiaceae > Excoecaria > Excoecaria agallocha. The sequence continues at coordinate 91,552,724 of CM075806.1, forward strand.
GGTTAAATCAAACTTTCCATCGGGTCACCCTTCCTAATATTTTCCTAGACTGAGCACGTTTAATATTTACGCAATTTTAAATGTTACTGTACTATTCTCCTGTAATCACTCCAAAAATTATTCTAGGTTTATTGTGTTGGGTTTCAAAAAATAACTAAAAAAATTACAGCAAAAAATAGAAATCCATTAGGATCTATGCAATACAATTGATTCAATAAGAAGGATGTAACGATTACCAACCTCTTAAAGCGCAGACAAGTCAAATTTGCAGGTATGGCCTCATGCGAAATGACACCCTTTACTGATATCCACACACGAATATGATGAATAGAATTGCCCAGGATGCTAGCTCCCTTCTTTGGTGGCTATTGTAACACCCTTCTCGGAACAGTCTTTTTCGAAGCGAAACTTAGCCGAAACCGGTACGGATTTTTTTTTCTCTACCGAACAATTCGAAACATTTAAAATACTTTTTCATTAATTCCATAATCAAATAACAATCTTATAACAATTAGAACAAACATCATATCAAAACTTATATTGTCCATACATCCAAGACAAATAAACATACATTCTAAAAACAGTTCGAGCTTTTACCTTAATAGTCTAAGTATATACATGTCAAAAGCTTATTCTAACGAATACAAAAATCTTCTTTTCCAATCTGGTCCTTCAATGTACTATGCTCCCGCAACGCTTCAGAACTTGCACGCAGTAAACTCTACGTGCTGAGCATTAAATATGCCCAGTGGTGACTACTAATCCAAGAATTTCCCAAGAATAAGCATAATTTCGTTAATTTATGCTTCTACTATTCTTATTACATTAGGCATTTCTTTTATTTCCGTCATTACTAATCTTGTTGTTATTTCATATTCTGATAACTATTAGTCATTGGTTTTTAAACTTTCAATTTTACTTTGCAGAATCTTCTTTAGGTGGATCAATATCAGATTTATCTTTATGTTTACGTTAATGTGCACTATAACTTTTACTTGTAGTAATACTGTTACTTATTTTCTAGTCATATCAATTTAATTACCATATTAGTTAACGATATGAATTGGTACTCGTGTCTTTACTAGTACCAAAGTAAATTACTTTAATTCTTGGTGTACGGTTCAATCGTGTGATCTGTACTCTAATTATACTTCTTGTTGTCATTATTTTATTTTTGCTTTGACTTTTAACTAATAAATACATTACTAACTAAAAGCTTTTAAGCTTTATTGCAAAGCGATATAGGTATTTCGGGATACTTTGCAGTCAATTTCTCTTTCTTTCATATACCTATATATATATATATTATTTTCATTCAACTATTTATTAAGACGTATGTCTTTTATTTCTTTTCATCGGTCAATTATTGTGTCTTTCTATTGTTTTACTTTTCGAATAACTTTTCTTTCAAAAAAATGTTACGTAACTAATACATTTGCTTCATGTCAAAATCATCACTTTTTTAACTCTAAACAGTAAATTAATATGGTTTTCCGGACTCGTCATTATTTTTTTATAGTAATAATTAGAATAAGAAATACCACTTAATCAAATTATCTTTTTCACGTAAAGCAAAATATATTTTAAAATCCTTATAAAAGCTTTCTTTTCTTTTGCTGACTAATTAACTTTTCAGAAATCTTTAAAGATTTATTTTAACTTTGCATTTTCTTTCAAACGAATTATTAAACAGTACTTATTCATTCATTTCGATGTGCCCCTAGTATAATATAACAGGTTTCTCACAAAGGATACTCAGGACTGGACCCGAAGGTCCCACTAAACATATAGAGAAATGATCTCGAAAGATCAAGTCTCACAAAGCAGAAATAGAAACAGATACACTTTCACTTTCACTGAAGCTATGGAGATCAACGATCCCACCCATAGCTAAGCAAGTCGCCATGACTTGCACCGCGGTACAGAGATGTCCCTATGGCTAGCCAATTATATCCAAAACAAGAATCATAATACCTGTCTATCGCTAAGGGCAAACATAATCAATTACCTTTGTAAACGTTCTTGAACATTTAAAACTCTTTAATTTCTTTCTTTTATCCCTTTGTACGTTATATCCTGATTAAATATACTCTTTTAGTACTTTTGGCTTTTCAGTAACTTTTGTCTTTTCTTTCATTTTATCTTTTCAAGTCACTATTGTGAATTATTCGTTAATAATTCACTCAAACACTTGGACTTTTCAATTTTTTTATACAAATTCTGACTTTTCTTTTATTTTTCTTGTATAATTCTTTACGAATCATTTTTCAATACTTTTAGGCTTGACGTTTTTACAGTTTTTCCTTTTTCAGTCCAATTTTTCAATTATTCGATATGCCGACTTTTATTTCATCGGCGACTTAATTTTGTAATTATTAACTCTTTTAATACTTTTTGTTGACTAATTTATTTTGATAAATTAGTCACATTTTTATGTTTCTACTTTTTATTCAAGTAGGAACGCTATTAATATAATTTATTATTTCATAACTCAAAAATACATAATTTAACTTTTTCTATCGATTTATTCATTTCAAATTCATAATTACGATTTTGCCACTACAATCATTTATTTTCATGTTTATTCTATAATTTCTTCCTGTATTCATCTTTTATTATTTATTTTACCATTTCTAGTAAAATTTCATTTTAGTTCTTATATCATGGAAACTTTATCTTTTCATACAGATAATTCTTCAAAATTACCATTTTACCCTTGGTACACATTTCTTACTTATTTTCATGCGTTAATTACCTACTTTTGCAAAATTACCATTTTGCTCCAAACTTTTCATTTTCTTTCATTTAAGTCCTTTTTGTATTAAAAATTCATTTTATTTTTCTTTTATTTACGTATTAATTCTTTTCCATCATTTTCATTTATTTATGAATTATTTTTCAATAATTCATTATTCTTCTTATTTTTACGACCTAAAAATTATTTCGAAGAATTCGATGGTTGACTTTTTATTTCTTATCATTGATATTAATTTATTTTCACATTAATTCATCACTTTTGTCATTTTTATACAATTATGCCTTAAAAATTCAATTATTTTCATTATACATATACACATAAAAATTCTAATAAAATTCTAATAAATTCAATAAATTCCTATAAAATTTATTTAGGCATTATTTATTGGTTACTATCATTTTTCATTAAAATAATCGTTTAATTCACAATTAATCACAATTTTCATTCAATACATACACTATACATAACCTTTAAAATTTCCAAATAATTTCTAATTATTCTCTAAAAATTTATAGACATCAATTATCAAGTCTATTATTAATTTAAGCTACCATAAATTATTTTCATGCATTTTTTCTTACTATTTCTTCTCACTAAAATTCGGCCACCATTCCTTTTTCTACCTTAAAATTTTTCTTTCTTTCATTTTCACTTTCCATTCATCATTTCTCTAATCTAATTACAATAACCCCATCACAATTACATCAATTAACAATATTGCACATTTTTATCTTAGTTACATAACCAAGAAAAATTCATATTAAATGGGAAATTAAGGAATTTGGTAGTCACTTACCTCTTTCCATGCTTTAGCTTCCTAAGGCTTCCTTTTCCATGCCTTAAATCAAGGAAATCCTTTCATCTCCATGAAAAACCCAAGGAAGCCAAATTCTTCATCAAAGAAAACACAATGATATCAACCTTTTTAGCTCAATTTAACCACAAAAATGGATTTTAGGCATCTAAAACTACTTATAGATACCCTTAAATAAATTTAAAACCTTGAAAATCCCTTACCTCATTTTGATACCTAAACTTTTCCCTCTTGATTTATCTTGCTTCCTTCCTTCAAATCAAATGATTGAGGCTTGAATAATCATCTAGAGGGATGAAACTTCATCTTTTATCTTGAAGTTTAGGGGAAATTTTGAGTGAAAGAAGAAGAATTAAAAGAGAGAAAGTGGGAAGCTTATATTCGGCCACCAAAGGAGAGGAAGATGGAGCCAGCAAAATCTGGAGATTTTTACAGATTTTGTCTCCTTTTATATCTCTCAAATGGGCCTAATTAAGGGCTTAACTAATGGGCTTAACCCAAGTATAAAATTAAGCCCATTTTAAGTCATTTTGGGCCCAAACCAAAATATCTATCTTCCTCACTTCAAATTACTTCAATTTTAATTCCATCATTCTTAAAACATCAAAAATAGGTAGGACGTAAATTTTTGGCTCAATCGGAGTCCGTTATCGGTCTGATTCAAACTTATTGGTCCGATTCAACAACTACCGGTGTCACCGAAAAATTCAATTCTCATTACCAAAATATTCTACATAAAAATTCATATAGGCACGCAAATTATGGCAATATTCGGAGTTCGTTTACTATTTTTTATTATTTATGCAAAATCAAATCTCCTTTTCTATTAGGAAAATTGATTCGCTACCTTTTTTGTATTTTTGACTTTTGGAGGTTCATTTAACCTCAAATTCACTTTAAATTTTAACCCTTGCCTCACCATGACTATTCCTTTCAAATGGTCCAATAAAATATTTTTCACTTCTGGGTCCGATTTACGGCCCGAGTGTACTATTCACCATCAGAATTTACTGTTCACTGCCAGACCGGTGTTGAGGCCATTACAGCTAAGGTTTGATCTTTTATTTTTTCTCAAAGTTACAAAAAAAATGAAAATTTTCTCTCCACTCAAAGGTGACAGCTGCCAATCTAATTTAGTAGGATTAAAATTAGGGTTTAAACTATATATATCACTATCCTAACCCTAATTTAGAGAGAAAAAATTTTAGGCCCACATTTTTTATTGAAATAAAAAATACTTTATTTTTTATTTAAAATAAGAATTATAATATTAATCTTAATTTTTTATATTTATTTTGAATTTTAATTTGTTATAAATGAAATTTAAAACACCCGAATTAATCCTTAGTCCATTCATCGCATTCTATGTGTACGATCCAATAGGTTCATGTTATGTTGGCAGTGGGCTCAAATCCCATCACAGGCCTACAAATCATAAGTGGCCTCTAGCAAAACTTTATGACTATCTAAACAATATGAATATCGATAATTTAATTTTAAGCTAATAGAATATATTATATTTCCTTTGTCACACGATATCTTATTTGAACATAAGTCATGATACATATCAAACTTATATAGTTCAAATATATAATTTCTCAATTACTAAGTTGACTAATAATGTCAAATGATATTGATCATTTCATCAATTCACTTGAGCATGGCCATGCATTTCTCAGCCCTACTTATCAAGGGATCTAATAGATATCTCTCTCATAGGAGATGGATAAATTTCATCTTGATTATTCACTATCCTCTTTATGATTTTAGTTATGTTTGATCATAACCTTTATTATTATTCGATTAAAGATAATATTTGATTATGTCAAAAAATAATATTACTTATGTAGGATACTGTGATAATCTCAGATCTAAGGATCGATAACATAACTATAATGAGATTACTAATGACATTAACTCATGTAATACCTAATAGCGGGTCTATCCGGTACCCTATTTTTCAACAAGTACCTATAAGCTTGATTTATATTACCATACATAATCATCTCATGTTATTACTCAAACCAATAATGGTCTTAATTTATCATTATTCATTTAATAATAAATGACTAGAGATAGTCAAAATAACATTAGATTATTATTTACCAACATTACTATGATGTAACATTCCAATAATATAATAATATATAAAAAATCTAATTTTATAAAATGAAATATGACATTACATAAATGATTAAATGTTTGGCCTAGGGCATAACCACTAACATACTGTTCATGCTCTAGAATGTACTATACATGTCAGATGTAAATTTTGAAGCGTTACAGTTAACATCAAAATCAGATATTCTGATATGGTTATTAGCTTTAAACCTCCTTTTATGGTCGAGTATTTATCATATATCTTATTGTATGACTATAATTACTTTGAAAGCTTTGAATTCATATTATATATACAATCTAATTGAACAAATTGTGTGTATATATATGTGTGTGTGTGTGATAAAGTAAATTTAGTAGAATGCTCTAACTAAACTTTTAGCTTAGTACATGGTATTTTTCACATGCAAGTTAAAGAACAACATTTTCGGGATAGAAGAGAATAAATCTGGTGGATGTGTATTAAGTAGGAGTTAAATAAAAAGGTAAAGAGGAGGATATGCCGAAAAGGATGTTTATGGTGTACCTTTAATTCTCTTTCTTAGTTTTGGCATATATACTCAATATATAGATTTTCAAATATATGTAAATAAAATTTAAGTTGGTCATGTAATTAAATTGTAAGTAGTTAGTTTAGTTTAATCATTATACATGTATGTATTGATTTTGTTTATGGCACGATTAATAAAAATACAAAATTATCTTATGATGATATATGGAGGATGGAAATTATATATGTTTTGGAGTTTGCATCAGTTATGATGGAGTGGAGATATGTGATTTTAGAAGTATATTTGTAACTTTTGTACAAGAGGCTTGACACAATATTTAGGGGATGGTAAGTAATTGGGCTCTCAAATTATTCGCAATTGCATTATGGGTATGATAAGTAATTAAAAAATAGATCCTACCTATTGATGTTATTATTACTGCTATTAAGCAATAATTTAATATTAAAGTATCATACCGCAAGGCTTGACACGTGAAGAAAAGAGCCACATAGTCTATATTTGGCAATTATGTCAAGTCCTATCAAAGATTGCTACTTTTTTTAGTTGCTTTGCAAACTTACAATCCCATAAATATTTATGAGTTTGTAATACAAGAAACTCAAGATCCAGCTGTGAAGTAATTTCAATGTGTTTTTTTTTGGAGTTTTAAACCATCAATTGATATATTGGCTCACTGTAAGCCGATTCTATTGATCGATGGTACCTTTTTTATTGAAAATTTTCAATAGATATCTCTCTAGCAAGCTCAATTGATCATAATATATTTTTCCTAGTTGCCTTTGTTGTTGTCGAGTCTGAGAATAAATCTAGTTGGGCTTAGTTCATGTCGATGCTTAAAAAGCATGTCACTCAATATGTGGGTATTACAGTTATATCAGACCGACATGCTGGTATAATGATAATATTCCAAGATGAAATACGTCGGTGGAAAGAACCTCTATCCTTTCACAGGTTCTACTTGCAGCATTTTAACAGTAACTATAACACTCACTATAGGAATTCAACAATAAAAAATTTATTTTACAAGGTTGGTAAGCATCCAAAGTTTTAATATTATTTATTCAAATCAATTAGATTATAGTATAATATTAATCCATACTTGTGTAGGTGCATAATTTCAAAGGCGTAAGTTCAAGCAGCAAATGGATGATATTAAAGACCTTGACCAAGATTTTTATAACTGGGCAATAAGGATATCCTTAGAGCGTTAGACATTATCTAGGAACGGTGGGTATCGATATGGGCACGTGATAATACATATTGCTAAAAGTGTCAATAGTACTCTAAGACGTATTTACATGATGTCGATTATTGTGATTGTTTAACATGTTTTTGGTCATTGGAGGGGTATGTATATGAGTAAAATGACCTAAGGTTGGCGGTTCATGCCTAAATGTGTAAAAATTATGACCAAGCATACTAACAAGACTCGATATCACATGGTGGTTAATCACGATAATTGGTACAAATTGTACAAGGTAATAGCGTGTAGAGTACCAGAGGTGAACATTGAGTCCGATACTTATATATTGAGTCTCAATAAATATGAATGCTAGTGCGGTAAGTTTCAAGGAACAAAAATACCTTGTTCACACATAATTGCAGTTTGCATGTATAGGCATCTGGATATGTTCCAATTTATTGATAACTATTATAACATTACAAAGGCACTAAAATGTTATGATGGGAAATTTTGACCTATGGCACGTAAAGCATATTGGCTCGAGTATAACGATCCTAAATTAACATTTGATATGAAATTGCAGAGGAAGGAAAGTCGTCCAAATATACCTCGCATTCAAAACAGGGATGGATAGACGTGAAAAGGGTAATGTAACGCACTGCAACAAGTGTGGTAATGTTGGTTACAATAAAAAAAATTTGCTGAAGTGTTGCCAAATCATCCACTCAATATTCTAATTGCATCAACAATATAAATATTGTATATTTAAGTTATTAAATAGTTCTGCTAAGGTTGCTACTTTTATCCAATCTTTCTTATTTCAGAAAAAATAATGATATCAATTGAATAACAATAAATATATGAATTTATCATATTATACCCTTAATAAAACACTAGTCAAATTGATATTAAAAAATATACTGGTAAGATAATATTTAAAATTACATTCAAATGACTAAAAAAATCATTATTATTTAAAATATAACATAACTTCAATTTGGCACAATATTAAAAGAAAAAACAATGAGATTTTTAGTAAACTTAATAAGAAACTGCTATTCGTTTGATATATATATATATATATAAATATATATATCTGAGAAAAATAAAAATGAGAAACTACTAACCGTATTTGAACTGGACATGGCAGTATTTGTACGGTTTACACACCCTATGGATATGGCAATATTTGTAAGGTTTATATACCACTCTTCCAAAGTTTTTAATTTGTAATTTAATACTTTTATATATATCTTAAAAAAATAAAAATAAGAAATTGTTGACCGTAAAATTTGAACTCAGGACATGACAATATTTGTAAGGTTTACATAGTTAGATGTATTAAATTAATATTTTTAAACACTTCTCCAAAAAAAATTATCATAACTAATGCAATTATTTTTTTAACTTTAATATGAATTTGAACGTATAAATCAATGATTAAAACACTTTTTTTAATTTAATAAACACGTATAAATAAATAAATTCTTAATCATATATATATTCCAATTTTAGTGCCAAATACATGAAAAAAAATTGTCAAATATATTTTTCCTTAAAAAAGTACACATTTAAATAATAGATGAAATTTTCATGCTGTACGTTGAATATAACAACTTGTAATATGGTATAAATGACTGTTATATCATATTTTAATTAACATTTACATAAAAAATTATTTTCTTATTTAAATATATTATTCTAACATTTAATGAATACTAACATTTAATGAATATATTATTCTAACATTTAATGAATATATTTTAAAGTGCAAGCAATAAATTGCTTTTTTTTTCTGCAAATCACCAAATTAATGAATATATAACACATGTAAATTAAAAAAATAACATAATTAAGAATATTTTAAAATTTTTTATATGACTAATTGTTAAAATTGTAATTAATTTACTCACCTTTGATTTCTGCAACAATGGAAAAACTAACTGCAAAACTTAATTTAAATACTAGATTATAAAAAAAAAAGTTATCAAAAAAAAAAAAGCATAGCTTAAAAATTGAAAGCGGAAGAAGGAGTTGATGAAGAAGAGGGATGAAGAGGGAGAAGCAGGTAGGGATGGGCATGAACCGGTTAACCGATCCATTAACAATTTTCTTAAATCGATCCATTACTAATCGTTTAACCGCTATATCGATTTCGATTTATAATTTAGTTTTTTGGATCGATTTATCTGTTAACCACTAAAAAATTTTAATATATAAATTTAATAAATTATACAATTTATAATATTATTTTTAATAGTTAAAAATGCTTTAAAAATGAAGAAATACTAATTAAATACAATATCCATTAAATATAATAAAAATAAAAATAAAATTTTCATAATTAATTATAAAAATTAAAAATATTCAATATAAAACAAACAACAGAACGCTAATTATGCATATAATTTTAATGTTTATTTACTAATAATATATATTTTACAAAATTATATACCATAATATTTATAAATTACACAAAAATTTAAAAATATAAGTATAAAATTTAAAATATAATTCATAAAATATATAAATATTCGGTTTTGGTTTCAGATCGGTTAACCACCGATTTTTAAAGTAAAAATCATAAATTTAAAATTTTGGTTCGGTTAACCTAAAAATCGATTCGATTTCGGATCAATTTTTCGGTTAACCAAAATTTCGGTTAATCATACTCATTCCTATAAGTAGGAGCAAGAGATTTTGGGGTTTAAGTAATGAATGCTTCAAATTAAAAAAAAAAAATTAACTTTAAGGTCAAATTGATTTAATAATTCATCGGGGGACTTTTCAAAATTTCTGACAGAGGCACAATGACCAAAAATCCAAAATGAGATTCACCTGTAGCATTTGAAACTGCTATATTTTGCAGCGGTTTCAAACACTGCAACTGATTCCCTCTTTGGTCACGTCATTGACAATACTGCTGCAAGTGGCAACATTTTTGACCAAAAACTCCAATCTATTAATTAGTTTCCGACAAATTTTATTTTTGTAATTTTTTTTTTAAAATACATTATTAAAAAAATTATCCCAATTATTACCGCTCAATTCTGTAATTTTTGTAAGCCTTTCTTTTTAATATATTTTAGAATATTAACTACTTTTCTTTTCTTACATTATAATTAATATATAAGTTATTTATTATATTTTAACTTAATATTATTTTATTAATTTTATATTATAATTAATATATAAATTATTTATTATATTTTTATTTAATATTACATTTTTTTTTTCATTTTGTGTATTGACCTGAGTCATAATTGCAAAGTCATAAAAAATTTTGTCCATCGACTATAATAATTAATTGTTTAATATATATGAAAAATAAGAATGAACCAAAAATATGGACGGAAAAAGTATTATTTTGACATAATTGCATCTTTTAATTGTCCCGGCGTGTCAGCCCAAACAGGCCCAGTCAATGAATGGGCCCAAGCATCAAGTTTCAACTGGATCCGAATTGGGTGGGGAAAACCCGATCCAGGAATCGTCACCCGCCTCACAAATTTAATTGGCGCCATCAGACTTTCGCAGCTCGCTATCACCGAGAAGCAATTTCCACTTTCACAGAACACAAGAGAGAGCCAGAAATTAAGCTAAGTGGCGAGAAGGAGAAGAGAGAAGTTCTGGAAGTATGGCGGCGGTTATATCAGTCATGGACATTGACGATGATGATAACCAGAATATCTCGTCCAGACCAGACAAGGGTAAACACGTCGTCGTAGCCGGTGCGCCGCCAGATGCTAAGGCCACTCCGTGGGTGGAGAAGTATCGTCCTCAGTCACTCGCCGACGTCGCTGCTCATCGCGACATTGTCGAAACAAGTAATCATTTTCTTCCCTTCTCTCCTCTAGGGTTTTCAGAGTATATATTTATGCTTATCCATGCTTATAATGGGAATCAGTATCTTCAATTAGTTGCTAGGAGTTACGTCTATAGAAAATTGAAATTTGTGGAACTTGTTTTAAGATCTCGTTTTTTCAGCTCCCCTTGAACTTTTTTTTTTCTTTTTCTGATTTTGCTGGTTGATATCACATAAACTGCTGGGAGAATGAAATTCGTGATTTAGATACGTCTATATGCTCGATTTGGATATTTTCAATTCGTGTTAACTTTTTCTGTTACCTTAAAATTGAGAAATAGTAAAGAAACAATGGGTTTTATTTTTGTGATTTTCAATTCCAAGTAGTTTTGCAAGTTCTGATTTCTACTTTTTGTGATGTCTCAGTAGTAACATTAGACTTTTTTGCTTTTGTTTGGCCTGAATAGTTGATAGGCTCACCAGTGAAAACAGATTGCCTCATCTCTTATTGTATGGTCCTCCTGGGACTGGGAAGACTTCAACTATTCTTGCTGTGGCACGCAAATTGTATGGAGCACAATACCACAATATGATGTTGGAGCTGAATGCATCTGATGACAGAGGCATTGATGTAGTTCGAGAGCAGATACAAAATTTTGCTAGCACTCAGAGCTTCTCATTTGGGTAGTCTTTTATATTGCATATGTGATTTTGCATAACGTGCATCTTCATTCGGTACTGATGCTATTGTTATTTAACTTTTTGTGTACTAGACAAGAGATGGAATTCTATTCTAGGAATAGCATGTGCATTTCCGTTTCTAAAGTGATCCAAATAGGCTTTGAAATTTAATTCTGCTGTTTTGGTTAGGTCCATTAAAGCAAACATGAGGTATGCCAATTGGAGTGCTAGAACTGTTGTATACTTCCCATTTCACACTGTCTGCCTTGTTGTGATAGAAAGAAAGATTGAAACAAAAAGAGAAGGAATGAAAAAAAAAAAGGAAAATCATTTCAGTGCTTTTCTTTATTTGCTGCATCCAAACCAATAATATATTCCTTGTATTGTTCTATGGAAAACACATTGGAAGAATTATTCTGTCACGGGGCTTCGTAATGTTCTAACCATTAGAGTATAGTCCTGTTTCTCTGTGTGCAACTTGATTTTCCTTCCATGGACTCCTTTTTCTCTAATTTATAGAACTTTATGAGGCTGACACTAGTTGATGTAGAAGAACACCTTATAACTGAAAAGCCATTTATGTTGTTATTGCTTGGTTTCAATATTCTCACCATATTTATGGTCGCTTATGGGTGGGCAATAATAGTCATGCTTTGTTTTGATATTCTCCAATTTTATGGTCAGATCCCATTCATGCAAGTCAATATAGTGATCATGCATTTTTTTGTAACTACTTTTGTTTTTCCATTTTTACTTTGCATGTAAGACAAAGTAGCTATTTCGTGTTCATTTTTTTATGTTTTGGCCAAGAAACTGCTATATACTCTATGTCCTTCTCAGTGGCTCTTTGTTGTTGTAGCTGATTTTAAGCTTCTTATCTACAGCGCTAAGTCATCTATAAAGTTGGTCTTACTTGATGAGGCAGATGCCATGACAAAGGATGCGCAATTTGCCTTGCGTAGAGGTACGATTCTTGTTGGCAGCCTTCTCTACATCTCCCAGTTCCCCATTATTTCTCATGGACTGATGTTTATTCTGCTTACCTGTTGCAGTGATTGAGAAATACACCAAGAATACTCGGTTTGCACTTATCTGTAATAATGTAAACAAGATTATTCCAGCTTTGCAGTCAAGATGTACTCGATTTCGGTTTGCTCCTCTTGATCCTGTACATGTCAATGAACGGCTCAAGCATGTTATCGAGGCTGAAGGGTAAGTTTTCTGTTTCTTGTTTTCATCTTAATGGATTTCTGCTGTAGTTTTTACAGTTAAATGATGCTTCATGTTGATTCTTGCATGTATATGTATAGTTCCAGCCTACCGTTATATCTCAAGTTCTAAACAATTAGCAAAGTATCCTGAAGGATCCTTTTTCGGCCTTTTCTTTTAAAAATTGTGCCACAATTATCCTTTTTTTTTTAAGAGGGAAAGCCTTTTATACATTTGAATGATGATAAATCTGTATCTGTTATTATAACATTCTTCCTTTAAAAAATTGAAGATGCGAAATTTCTACTTCAATGATGATTCTGTAATGCATGTGTGCTATTTTTGTTTGCCTTTTTGGGGCACTTGGCCTGAATCAGTTTGAAGAGCGAATGTGAATGATCTGAGAGTGAGCATATACAGTGAAATGAGTACTGAGTCTAAAAGAAGTGATTGCGGTTTCCTATCTGGTTATGCTGTACTCTGAAGTCTTGAGAAAACACGATCTTGTTTCAATTGTGCTGCACTACTAATTTTGTGATCTGAACCTTTTTTTCTATATATTATACAGTGATGCATGCTAACATACTTTCTTGAATTAGGCTTGATGTACCTGCAAGTGGCTTGGCAGCACTTGTACGGCTTAGCAATGGTGATATGAGGAAGGCTTTAAACATATTGCAGGTTGTAATATTATTCTCTGATATGTCTTTACCTGTTCTCATTTTCCGGTTGCTAGATGTGATCATGTTGAAATAAAACTGAAAATAATTGTTGTCCAGATTCTGTATTGAGCCTTGAACATTTTTTGTTTTATAACACACTGAATCTTTACCGAATTTATTTTGATGGCTCTGCTAGCATGTTATAGCATTCTTTCTTGATAGGAGATATGTGGCTCTTTTTTTTTTTTTTTTTCCAGTGGCGGTGACTTCATGGAAAGGTGTTTATGTGATTTTATTCCAAAAACTTGGAATCAGAACATGTTCAATAAGTCAAAATATTTTCACAACTGATTAATTTAGCTTTACTTGATCTAAGTACAGATAGCTGACAGTTATAAGTGGAAGTAGAATTTCTTCATATTTTGCTTTGTATACATGAATCTTTGGTCTAGTGAAGGCTAGATATTGAGCATATACATATTTTCCCCTATCTGTTATTCAACTCCTAGTAATAATGCATGATAAAGTGTGTTCATGAAAAGAAAGGAAAGGAGAAAATAATCCTTGGTTAGAATTTCATTCCAATTCCATTTAGGCTTTTCTCTTGATGAAATCAAATGAGATTCTTAATCCCGTTTCCTGGTGTATGCAGTCAACACACATGGCTTCTCAGCAAATTACGGAAGAAGCTGTCTACCTATGTACTGGAAATCCATTGCCTAGAGACGTTGAGCAAATATCTTACTGGCTTCTGAATGAATCATTTGCAGAAAGTTTCAAACGTATTCAAGAAACTCTTGCATAATTTTTTTTTTCATATAGTTATGCAGTGCAATTTACAATTTGTTTTTCTGTACTAAATTCTCTGCAGGAATATATGAAATCAACACGAAGAAAGGATTGGCATTGGTTGATATTGTAACAGAAGTGACTATGTAAGTAACATAATTTTGGGCAGCAATTGTTGGGAAATTGCATTTATTGAGTTAGTTACCACTGAATTGATTTGACAGGTTTGTTTTTAAGATTAAGATGCCATCGGATGTCAGAGTTCGGTTGATCAATGACATGGCTGATATAGAGTATGTTGTCAAATCTTGCTCTTCCTTTTTATTAGCATTTTCCACAGATTATGATTGCGCAGATAAAGACACAACTCAATGTGGTTCTTTTTTTATGGCCGTTGTAATCCAGAAAGCAATAAGTCCCAATTATATTTAATGAAAAAGAAAAAAAGAAAGAATGTGCATTTTATAGTCAATATGTGGTTTGTCAGCAGTTTGTGAATGTAATTAGAAGTAACTGTGATCCTATGGGTTCATGCTTCACTCATGAAAGGATGCCTCATCCTTTCATTGTAATTTGAAGAAGAGGAAGAAAAGAAAGAAAGACTGGTACCTATGCACATTAAACTTTTTGAGATCTAGTTTAAATTAATCCCTGGCTTGCTGTATTCTGCAGGTACAGATTGAGTTTTGGGTGCAATGATAAGCTACAGCTTGGATCACTAATTGCATCATTTACAAGGGCTCGATCGGCACTGGTTGCTGCAGCAAAATAGCTAAAAATGCAGCTTTACCCTTATCATTCCAAGCAAAAAATTCAATCCAGCAGCCAGCCATGTTTAAAAATGTAAAGTTTTAAAGTTTTGCTAAAAGTTGAATGATTGGATACTTCGCTTTCTCCATAATTTTATTAGGTGTGATCCTTCAACTCGTAGGGTATGGTTGTATTTGATTATTGTTTCATATTTCGTGAATGTTCACTCGGAGTCGGTGATCTCTGCTTTGCTTTTGCACTTGTATGATAAATTGATATACCACCAACACATGATGACATGAACGTTAACTTTGGAGGGATTTCTGGGAAGAATTGACAATATGGTGATGGGGGGAGTGCCAATAGCTTCTGAAATCATCTCTGTTATATTGAAATTGAAACAATATAACATGCTTTGCTCCAAATCGCAATGTGCTGTATCCCTCTGCAAGCATAGTGCCAAATGCACACGTAAGCTATTTTTCTTTTTTATTACAATTTCCTCTTCAAAGAAATGTTTGGGGTTAACGTTAGCTTAACTTGTTACGCTAATTTCCATTGCGATATTACTTCTTGGCCTGTAATTGTCTGAGGATTATATAATTTGGGCCCACGTGGCATTTGATGAATGTGTTTGAGATATCTCCAGCTTATATATTCTGAAATCCCTTGTGTTTATCTGAAAATTTAATGTTGTCTTCAAATTTTAGCTCAGCTGCTTGTTACTCCCCTGATCTTTAAATTGAATCAGGATCGCCTTTCTAATTTTTAAATTGAGTCAATGTTACCCTCCTAGTTCCAATTATAATTAAGAAATGTTGTTTCATATCATGTAACGAATAATTAAAGTCGATTAAATGAATTAAGGAGAGTTAAATGCGAGGGACTTGAATGCATCGACTTAATTTAGGAACTACAAGGGCAGCATTGAATTGTGCCAAGCCCATAAGAACAACATTAAATTTTAAAACAATTATGAAAGGCAAATGTAGACTTTCAGCCTTTAGAAATAGTTTCCAAGTTTTGAGATTCCTGATAATCAAAGCATCCTGTTCGGTAAGAGGAACGAATAATTCTGATATGGAATATTTGGGATAAGAATGCCTTAAGACAAGCAGCCCCATCTACAATTATTCTCAGTATGCATATTTTTATGTATCTGAGTGTGTACAATGCCAAAATAAAGCATTACAACCAAGCATAACAGGCTCCATTCCAACTCAGAAACTTGATTCAATTATTTCCTTAATCCTATTTAATACTAATAAGCTTTAAATTGTGAATACCAACAGACTTTAACTATACAACAAAGGGCTGAACAACTTTTTGTTTTTTCCTATGTCACGAGCATCCTCCACTCTTTTTCTTTTTACCTTTGCAAATTAATTAGCATTCAATAATTTACATTTCAGGCAGCATTAAGTGTTATTTTTCTACAAAACTGGACCTTCAAAACCATTTAAATACTTAAAATGCGAGACAACTTCCTCCATCCCATTAGGTGAAAAAAGTATTTAATGATTCTCCCATCATTTGGGTGATTGATATTACCTGAGTTCGGTGCAGTTCCTTGAACGAATGTTTCTATACCCAATGGCAGGTTATGATTCTGATGTCCTGTTGGTCCAGATAATCTCAATTTCAAGGGTTCTGGAAGATCCATCTTTGTTATTATCATGATTAAGGCTGAACAATCCACTGTATACCCCTTCTGTAACAACTTTATCAATTTGGATGGTCACTCTTCCCAATGTTGACTGAAAAAATCCATCATATCTTTGTGAGCAATATGAAAGCAACAACGTCAAAACTATGAACTCATGCGATTGCTCCAATACAAGGGTGCCACACCAAAATACATTGAATGATAATAGGCTTTGTTCGGATCAAAACATTTCTTTTTATTAAACACAGACAGCAAATAAAAGTACAGTGATAATTTATGAGAGCTGATTAAAGGTAGAAGATAGGATGGAAAGATCAATATAGTTGAGAACATTAGTAAAGATCATATAATTTGAATACTAATTACCTTGCCAAAAGTGTTTTTACTTTTGCATATAATGTGAAGCTTTTGTCCCTTAGGTGGCAGATCAAAATCCCATGTGAACCCTTCTTTCCATTCTGGAGAAATACTGTGACTCACAACCTGATAAAGATAGCGAATTATTGTGATGTGAAATCTCTCAGCAGCCAAGGATA
Organism: Excoecaria agallocha; assembly: GCA_037975025.1. Classification (NCBI taxonomy): domain Eukaryota; kingdom Viridiplantae; phylum Streptophyta; class Magnoliopsida; order Malpighiales; family Euphorbiaceae; genus Excoecaria; species Excoecaria agallocha. The sequence goes on from CM075806.1 coordinate 91,570,207, forward strand.
ACAAAATAAACACACAATTATCCCCATGCCAAAAACAAAAGCTACCCAAGCTAGGCCACATGATAACTAGTTAAATGGTACATCTCGCAAAATTTATCTGTTTGGACTCCCCTTTTAATTTTGAAAAAGCAAACTAGAAATCAATAACAAAATCTGCTTGTATTTTCCATGTTATACAAAACTGCACAGAAGGTACTTCAGATGTCAATGGCACATCTAGCATTGAGATGCAGCCAATTATTGAACAAGAATGACATTCTTGAACTTGTATCTGCTATATACCTTGGAAGGATGTTAAAAAATTAAAAACTGGAAGGCAATAAACCATACCCTAAAAAAGGCAGCAATCAAGCAGTGCCAGATGCAATGATCAATGGGCCTCTGAATGCAGTTCAAAAGAAAAAAAAATGAAAGCAATGCCAACTGCAAAGTAAGACTGTTTGTTTTTGCACATAACACTTTAAAAGGCTCTCACCTTAGTTTGCCGAGGAGGACAATTGCCTATTGTCAATCTACAGAAGGCATTTGTGCTCCCCATTGTCTGCTTAAGGTTGTTCCCACGCTTAATGGTAACAGTTAAACACCCTGGTAAGCAGTGCAACAACATATCTGCTCTGTCATGGAAACTTGGTGGCCAGGTCTTCATAAGCATCTGCAGAATAGGGATAGCTTCAGCAGCGACCATTGCTTGAGATTTTGCAATCTCTATTGACATAGCTGACCACGACTGTTTTAACAAGCACAGGGTGTCCAGGACAGATTCCTGAGCAGCCTCAATACCTGACTTGAGTGCATAGATTAAGTAGGGGATACACAGAGTAGCTGCTTCAGATACATGGAGCTTAGGGAAATTGGTGAATATGACATTCAAGGTTTTTAAGACCTGCACATTGATGGTTGCAGTGGACCACAACTCTCTCTCCAGTGCAGCTGAACAAAACAATTATAACAAGTTTCCGCATTAGATGATAACAAAGGGGAAAAAGGGGTTCATTGTCAACAAAATGTACTGGGATAATTCTAAAAACCAGATAAGGATTCTGGGTCAATCTTCTATGCCATACTATTTGCAGATAGCTTTCCTCACAACTCCCCCTCTCTGATATCAAAATGTAAGAGTCTAAAAGTGGCAGATTTAGAATTTTAGGCCAAAGGGGGCAAATTTAGTGGAAATCGATATTAAAGTGGATAAATTTGATTAAAAAATATTGAGGGGGCAAATTTGGTGGAATCAATATTAAAAAAGATAAGTTTTATTAAAATGAATATTAAATGGGCCAAAGGGTAAAAATTAAAAGAATAATATAACATTTATAGGAAAAATTAAATCAAAAATAATTATTTTTAAAAATAATTGCCCCCCTTCTCCACCATGTAGATCCACTGGTGCCCCTATAGCCAAAAGAGGAACAAATGCCACCAGATTTAGTAACTCAATATTTACAATGAAACAGCAAAAAGGCTCAGTGGGAAAATGGTAAAAGATGTATTTAAAACAAGGGGACCTAAACAAGCATGCATGAAATTAGCATCTTCTAAAATGGACAACCTATATCAACAACACTGAATACATATACACATACACATACATATGAGCTGACTTCACATCTCATATCTGCCAGGTTCCATCTAAAATATGAATATGAGGATTTGACTATAGAGATTTCTATAAGTTGTTTTGTTGGAAAGATTCATGAATCTAGATGAAAACATTTGAGGGAGAATTTGAAATACATAATGAGCTATAATTTCTATATATCCCCTAATCATATTAAAATGCTATTCTTATCATCACTCGTAATTCAGGTCTCTAAATATAAAATTTGAACTAAAAATTCTTCAAACAAGTAATCCTTACATTTGAAGCATTCAAGCCAAATGCAACCACAAATAAGTTTAAGAAAATATAAAGGAGTTGTTTTGAATTTACCTGTCAAAGATCTGATGAGCTCATTTGACACATATTCTTGGAGTGTGTGGTTAGAGAATAAAAATCTGATCAGCATTGCTGCTTGGCCCGCAACATCAGTACTAGGAGACAGTAGCAGTTCCTGAACTATTAATATGCCGCCTGCTTCTGCAACAGCCCTTCTGTTAGTCCGACTGTGCATGACAAAATTCTGCAGAGCACAAATTGTTACCATTGTCATCTCTTCAGATGGCTGATCTTCAAGCAAGCTTACCAGTGCTCGGCATGCTGAAACAGAATCACTGGCCCTGGCAAGTCCTTCTTGCTGAGAGAGATCCCCAATAGCTAAAGCAGCAAGTAACCTGCAGGTATCTGATCTGGTTTGCGGGTCTAAGAGATACTGCGATAAAGGTCCAATAGCATACTTGGAGACCTTCATCTCTCGTACCATAACATGATTAAACAAAGCTTCAAGTAATCTTCCAGATAACTCTTCACACTGATGAGATCTTAGAAGATCCAACAAAGAATCTACACCACCAGCTTCAGCTATCTGCTCTGCGCTTGAAGCATCCGTCCTTTCATGAACAATTAGAGCATTAAGAGCCACATTAATAGTACTCTCAAGGCTAGATTGCAACATTTTCACAAGGACAATCAGAGGCACCTTAAAGTAGTATTCCGCCTTGAGATGCAGGACATTGGATAAAACCAAAGCAGCAGTTTCCCAAAGCTCAAGAGGTGGCTGAGGATCATCTTGAATAATAACTTTTGCAAGCTCAAATATACCACCCGCATCAGCAACCACCTTGGGCCAGCTAGTGGAAATTTTTTCCAATGCCTTTATTGCTGTTTGCTGAAGGTTCAATATTCCAATCCCTGCAAGCCGCACAAGTGGCACAACCGCATTTTTTGTTGTGATATCGTGTTGAAAATGTTCCTGTGCAAGAAGATGAGACAGCAACTCTGTGCCAAGCTGCTGAATGGCTTGAGATGGAGATTCCAGAAATGTAATTAAAGGTTCAATCACCTGGCTAGGAGTAAGTTTCAGTGTTACAAGGCTTTGTGGCTTCTCTAGAATATTTACAAGTGCTTGTAATGCACTGTGCTGTCCCCACAAACAAAAATCTGGCCGACGCAAAACCATGAAAAGGGGCTCTACTATTTTAGCAGCATCTGAACTTCTAGCAATTGCACCACTATTGGTCAAAATGCGGAACAACTCAGCAATTGCCGCACATAATGAACTGGGGGCAACAGGGAGTAGCGCCAGACATTTATCTATTACACCTGCTTTGACCATATCCAATTTTCGGGGTGCTCGGTCTTTCCCCAACTTTATTAAAGCACAAACACTGCCTTCAATAAGTCGATAATTTGTCTCAGAAACCAAGCCAACAAGAAGATCCACGAGAAAATCATAAGCTGCAAGCTCCACCTGTTGTTCATCATCCAACAACCTCTCAAAAGCGCACACCCCAGCTTCCACACCTGAACTCAAATTACACTGCATAAGAGAGACAAAATGCTGCATGCACTCCAGGGAAATTGGATCTGCTCTGAATTTGGCATTATTAAACAGAATGAAGCAAAGCTGTGCAGCATCTCTCTTCAATTCTAAGGAAGAGGCAGTTGATAATATTTTGTATAAAATCTCAAGTGGATTACATTCCAAATCAGTGAATAAAGCTGCCTTTGAAGTACTTCCTGAAGTCAGTTTGATCAAGGCAGAAAGAGCAGTCTCTTGCTCACTTTCTGATGCAGCATTAAGTATGTCAATCAATGGCTGAACGGCCTGCCAAGCAAATTCAGAGTCTCTGATGTTCTCAGAATAAAAAAGTTCAAGAAGAGCCCCTGAAGCACTATATCGAGCATCCCTTGACCCCAGATGCAAAACTGCTATGAGTTGATTCATGCAACTAAGGGATGCTTCATATTGGATGATTTCAGGGTTCCTGAACAGGATTCTCAACAGCTCAGCAATAGATGTCTCTGTGGAGTCTTTAGGACTCAAAGACAGGTATTTTGTTAAAGCATCGAGAGCTCCAGCTTCAGCCATGATTAATTTATTTGTATCACTAACTTCTGCAATACAAATCAAGAGCCGAACAGAAATTGGAGGGGCACCTGGCCTGTCTGGAATAGGTCTCAAGAGATCAACAAGCAAGGGAATAGATTTCCGTGCAGTGGAGCCAACTCTTATATCTTCAATTTCAAAAAGGCGTTCTAGAATGATTTGATCAGGATTTTGTAACAGAGAATATTCTTCTGATAAATCAACAAGGTTTGGGATATCTGATTCTATATGACCAACTAGTGTTATTAACCCAGCAACAGCACCAGAATTTGCAACTGCAAGACTTATTCCCTTGCTTCCATTGCAAACAAGACTACCCATTGCTTGTGCAGCAAAATATTTGTCAATCATTTCATCAGATCTTAGCAAACAGGCAAGCGAAGGTATGATCTGCATTGTTGTAGGAGACTGCACAACAGTTGAGTCTTGGAATAAAATGGCAAGCAGCATGGCAGTAACCCATATACCCTCAGTATCCTCAAATTCTGCCTGAAAAAAAAAAAAAGAAGAAGAAGAAGATAAAATTCAACAAATTATTAAATATAAATGTCGGAAACAAATCATCATTCCAACTAGGTACCCACTGTGGAATGAAAACAATGGGACAAAGCACAGAAACAAACAACAGGAACAAAAATCTAACATCAATGAAGAAAAGCAAACCAGACAATTAGTTTAGCGCCTTAAAATCTTGTTAACCACATGAACTTAACAATTATCATACATCCAAAATTTTATTTTCTTCTCAATTATATAATACAGTTTGTTCAGACAGTCCTGATGTGGATGCATTAAATAGTTAACCTTCATCAACACTAGTGCTCATCTAGAAATATAGCAATTTGCCACAGCAAAAAGTAAACAAAAAATAAGTTTGTGGCTAGCCAGCTGGGCATATTCTCAGCACAAAGAGCGAGAGAGAGGGAAATAAGGGATACCTGAGGACTGGAAGAATATCTTGTAAGCTTGTCAGAAAGTGCCTCAAGTCCACCCGCCTCCATTACAAAGTGCTTATGCTTTGCATGAAAGGAAGTAATTAGCGATAGCAGCCACAGGGCAAGGGTACCCCCCAAAACAGTGGCTGGATCTATAATATCAAACTCATCTCCTTCCTGGAAGCCTGAGCTTTCAAAAAAACCTCTTGGAGTTTTGACTTCAATTTCTAAACACGAAGGCTTTGGGTTTTGTTTCATCATTTCCACTAAAGCATATGAAAGAGGTTTTGAATATCCCGATAAATCAAGTGCTTCCATAGTCTGCTGTCTGCGTTCTTTTGCAGCACATACAAATAATGCAGTCCCTCCAACTCTCACTTCTAAAATGGAGGAGTTCATAATTCTATTGGCAAGAGAACCAATAGATCTTGACCTTGCAATCAACAGATCACCTAGAACAACTGATTTGTCGCCACAAAGCCTAGACAAGATTTCTATTGCCTTATCTTGCAGTAGAGGAGGCCCCTCAGCCAGGCAGTACACTAAAGACTCTAAGCTTGAAGGTACTTCAGTAAGGGCAGCCCACGGAGGAAATGTCAAGTTAACACCCTGTTTTGTCCTTGCCAATAGTGCAACTACTTCTAAAGCATCCGCAGTATCTGTCCCATCCATGTCCATTTCATTCAGTGAATCAAGAATTGCAAGAACAGCAAAACGACACTGTGCATGTCCCTTGAGCACATTGCGCACTGGGAAATGCTGCAGTAACTGATGAAGTGCCCGTGAAGCATTCTTCTTGCCTTCTGAAGTTCCTTCTCCAAGGACTCTTGTCAATGCAGCAACAACATCTTCTGCCAGAGCTTCAGCAGCAATCTGAGGATCAGAGAGAATATTGGCCAGCGCAGCAACTGCAGTTTCAGCAGCATCAATGGAAGAAGTTTTGGCCAACTTAATTAGAGGTTTTACATCCCCTTCTCCAATATAAAGCATCCTGTTGGTGCTTTTGGTCTTGGTTGGACGAGACAAGGCACTCAATGCCCGAGCCAACTGTGTGGCTACAACCTGAGTATTAATAGCTGTCAAAAGCTTCATGCAGGGATGCAAGATCTCATCAGTTGCAAGACCATCGCAAATATCATGTCTGTTGCTTAATAGATCAGCAAGAACAGAAGCAGCATACTCTTGAGTTTCTTCATTTGAGGAGTTGAGAACCTCGATAAGAGATTTTAAAGCCTTATTAGCAGCAGATCCTCTATTCATAAGATCCTTAAGTGATGCCATTGTAAGTACATGACCCAAAACTCTTATAATGTGGGTTTTTGAGCCAGAAGAGTCCCCTAAGAGTAGAGCTAATAACTGATTAATAGTTGCAGAATCAGCTGTCCGGATGAGCTTTTTAAGCGCCCTGGCTGAAGCTTCTTGGCCTCTTGCTCCACCACTTTTAAGAAGCCATAAGAATGCTGGGACAGCTCCTGCACTTTCAACACAGGCCCGGATATCTTCACTATGACAGCACAAGTTCCAGAGAACATGTGCCGCATCCTCCCTTGCCTTTTGAGACCCTATCTCTAATAACTGCACCAGTGGAGGAATCCCACCAGCAGCAGTGATAGCCCACTTGCTATCATCAACTTGGTCAGTCAAGATCCCTAGCAACTGAACAGCATACTCCTGATGCTGCTCACTGGATAAACCCAATAGTGATATGAGTAACTGAATTCCTTCTCTTTTGCCAATGGATTCCCAGATCCCGACCCTATCACAGCATAAGCTGGTTAAAGAAATTATAAGATACTCTTGTGCATCCCCAACAGCCATAGTTATGAGCCCAATAAGAACCTTTTTTGCCTCAGCATGATTAAGGAAGCTTGAAAGGTGGATATTACCATACAAGCTTGCCATAGCCTCTAGGACCCGCTCCTGAACCAGTTTTGTATCACGAGGCTTCAGAAGCTTTACCAATATATCCTCTACCTTTGTTGCATCAAAAGCCTCCTCATCTACACTGGAATTCCGTTCATAGACCATCAAAGCATAGGCAAGTGCCCCAATTATATCAGCAATTGGTGCAGCAAGGCGACGGGACTGTGATAGTTCTCCGAGATAGAGTATCAAAGCAGACATTCCACCACAGATATTTGCCAAAGCTTGTGTTGAATGGCCCTGCAGAGCCTGGGCAGACTCTCCTTGCATGCACTCTTTAGAAGGAGCCACAACAGCCCCAATGAGAACATGAACTCCGTTTGCATCTATGACAGCTTCCTTGGCCTTTACTGACTTTGAGGAAAGAACCTCCAAAGCATCAGCTGCACTAGCCCGGACTGAAACATCATTATTCTGGCCCACAAGCTGAAGTAAAGCTTTGACAGCTCCAGAATCAATTACTTTGGGGATACTATCGCTGAACGCCAACATCAGACGGGCCAAGAGAGAAGCTGCATTGGACTGAGCAGCAGTATTATCAGATGAAAGAAGACCCACAATAATATCCACTCCTCCAGCCTCCAATGTGGCTCTCCAATAATCATCCTTGTCACCACAGAGGTTTCTCAAGGCCCCAGTAACAAAACCTTCCACCACTTTGTCCTGCCTGTTCTGTGGGTTTAGCTGGTCCCACAAGGTTGGTACTACACCTTCTGTGACAAATATTTTCATACCAACATGGTCATCTGAAAGCCCCCCAGAGGAAACTTCATATATTGCCTCAGCCGCTGCCTTCCTCGCATCAATTGATTCAGACTTCAAAAGTGAGAGTAAAGGTGGAATACACCCACCAAGAAGTACCTTCACTCGTAAGTCGTCATCTTGGCATAGAACGCTCAGGCTTCCAGCAACATTAACTTTTGCCCCAGGAGTGCCACTCCTGAGAATGGATATGAACAATGGCATTGCCTGGGCATGAGAACCAATGACTGTTCTTGCCTCTCTATTTGCTTTGGCCAGACCTAGTAGACGTGCTGTAATGAGTTCTTTCTCATGTGGTGACGATGAGCTGGTATGTAGCTTCTCAATAAAACAAGCAACTGTAGCCATTGTATCCTCCTGGTCAATCCTTTCAGGCATCCCATTTTGAGTAGATAAGGATTGCTCTCTCAGATCAAAGGAGGGAGACTTTGACATCTGCGCCAAAGCACCTGTTTAGCTTTCTACGATACTGGGTTTTTAGAAGCTAATTGATTTCCAACATGCAAAATTACCATTCCACTTCATTTGGTATGCAGTAAAATCTCAGCTTAACGTTGTTAATTTCACATTCAGCAAGTACAAGATTCACGGAATCTTAGAAATTCCCAGGCCAAAAACACAACTGCCGAAACCCAATTCCTAGGATCTCTCAAAAGTACTCACTTAGTAGGAAATGGAAACATGCACAAAATTCTAATTCGCATAAATCTTAATATCCAAATGGCATTGCCTATATACACTTAACAACCAGATCAACTAAACATGTCGGAACGATTCTATCCAATTCTCGTACTTGAATCTACAAAAAAATATATATATAAAAAAAATAAATAAAAAAAAGAGGAGTTTAACCATGCAAATTGTCCAACATCAGTATCCGTATCCATCCCAACCCCCAATAAAAGCATAAAGAGGAATCCTTAACAGTATTCAGATTTCAAAATAAGATTTGCAAAAGTACGACCACTGCTGCTGATAAAAAAAATATATGCATCTAATGAACTTTATTTTTTTTAAAGGACAGAGAAATCAAACAGCTAAAACTTACAATACCTCGCCCAGCAATGCAAGTGCCAGAGAACTCCCTCCTTCTAACTATGGAAAAACCAACTTTCTCGACCCGATCACCATCCAAATTCTACACTCGCATCACCAGTAATTAAACTTCTGAAGCTCGGCTCTTCCCTTCAATACAAATAGAAAAATGAAACGAATTATGAAGGGCAAGTTCACAGGCAGTGCAATCTCGAATCTCCCTCCTTGCACAACCTAAAGCAACTGGTGATAAACAAAACAAACTCATAAGTAGGAAATTAATGTAAATAGCTTAAAAATGAAAAAAATCGGTCCACAAATCGGATCACAAATGCATTTCAAGAATCTAGGCCAAAAAGAAACGCCATTTCCTACCTATTAAACAACATAATTATAAAAATTGCTTGATTACCAATTCTAATTACAAAATCAAATTTGTAAAAAAACAAAAAAAGAATTACAAAATCAAAATTAACAAAAATTCAAAAAACAGATTAATTAAGAAGTACCTGAAAATCCAAAAAACAAAAACAGAGAGAAACTAAAAGGGGAAGGCGTCAATGGAGCTTGAGAAACAGTGACAGAGAGGAAGAGAGAGAAGAAAGCGAGAGTCAAGAGTCTTTTCTTTTCCCTTTCTCTATGGCAACTGTGTACATATTATGTGTCCTCTGTGCGTTTTGATTTTGATTTTATTTTATTTGCTATCTGTCTCTTACATGTTTTTTTTTTTACCAAAACAATTAAATTAAATTGTAAATATTATTTTTTGGGGGTAAACTATTACATATTAATTAGGTAGTCAGGGATGGATGGTAGCGATAGTACATAGTACAGACAATTTAGCTGCCTAGCGGCTACTGCCTTTTGCCTCCATTGAAGCCTGTGTCTGCTATTTCTTTAATGTTTTTAAAATTTATTTAACAAAATTATTTTACAGTAAATTGATAATAATGATTTAACTAAATGTACAAAAATTCTTGTGCAGAAAATGTACAAATGAAATAAAATGTCTATTTTTTTTAAACTTTTAGCTTTATTTTTTTTCTAAATATCCACACTTATCTAATTTAAAAACTTTTTACATTTAATTTACCACTATTAAAAATTTAAATAATAATTTTATATTTTATCAAATTTGGTAGGTAAGTAATATAGAATTACAATTATTTTAGACATTCAAAACATTTTTTTTTCCCACATCGAAAGATGTGGTAAGGTGTGCATGTGTTTAAAGGCGTTGGTAGAAATCGTTGCAGTCAGTAATTACCTGTGACGTGTTTCTGGTACAGTAAGTCCTTTACTATAAAAAAAAAAAACCAAACTCCAGGCTGCTGGGTGGGGACAGGTCCTTCGGGATCCCACATCGAAAGATGTGGTAAGGTGTGCGTGTGTTTAAAGGCGTTGGTAGAGATCGTTGCAGTCAGCAATTGTCTGTGACGTATCTCTGCTACAGTAAGTCCTTTACTATAAAAAAAAACATAATTTTTTTGGATTAAATATCCTGTATCCGAATCCTATTGGACCGATTAAATTCGAATTCGAAACGTCGTTGCAAGTTAACGTTCCTTACTCCTCCCCATGAAAGATGTTGGAAGTCGATCCTAATACCTTTCATTTCTAATGTAACCTATATCACCATCAAATCATTATCCCATTAATAGACATTCGAAACATAATAACAAAACATAAAGCAATTGACCTACCATGCACCAAGTAGGAAAAATTGCTTGTAATTGTAAATCCAACGGTTAATTGAAAGAATGATAAGATTCACATAATTATGGTCTTATTATTTTTCTTTAATTTTCTAAATATGGGTTATTTTCATTTATACATTTAAAATAGATTTTCACTAACAATCTTCTCACTGGCGGACCCAAGTGAGAGGTTTCCTCCCAATTCTTTTTATTCATTTAGAAAAATAATCCTATAACTATCTGGGGACATTTTTTAAATAATGTGTTTTAATAAATTATTTATTATTTTAGGATGTATCATAAAGAATTTACGAAATTGAAATATTCTTCTGAAATCGCTTTCAGATGGAGCAGTTTTATCAGTGGGTGAATTATAGTGGGCCCGATTCAGCCTGAAATCGCTGACTGCTGCAACAGTTTCAGAGCTGAAACCGCAACAAACCTAAGCGATTTCAGACTCTGAAATCGCTGAGACAGTCAGCGGTTTCAACCTGAAATCGGGCCCACCTGTCATTCTTCAGTTGAAAGAAATTTTTCTCCGCGCTTATATAAATATTGCCTATCGCTTTTATTTGCACATTAACAATTTATATTTCTTATCATACATTTGATAATTTATAAAGATATATTTTTCGGGTCAATAATATATTTTCAACAGTATTCTAAAAAGTAAATACAATTTAATAAATTTTAATTTGTAATTTAATATTATTAATTTTAGGTTGCTTATATAATAATGTTAAATTTATTAACTACAATGCAGAATTAAATTTAGAAGTTGAAGTAACAAGTTACGAAAATAGCAGTTGTACTCTTAAAATAAGGTAGGTTTATAAATTAAATATATTTATTTTTTATAATGTATATAAAGAAAATCATTATAGAAATTATGAATATGTGTTGATATTATTACTATTATCGTTTTTTGTTGTTAATATTATATATATTTTGTTAGTTAGTAATGTTAATATTATTAATATTAGTGTAGTAATTAATTTTGTTATTGTTATTTTATAATAATAATAATTATTATTATTATAGAAATTATTGTAGATATTAATATTGTTATTGTTATTAAATTTTTTAAAATTATTATTATTATTATTATTATTATAACTGTAGATATTAATTTTTTTATTGTAATTAAATTTATTATTATTATTATTATTATTATTGTAGATATTAATATTATTATTGTTATTAAATTTATGGATATTATTATTTTTATTATTATTATTATTATTATTATTATTATTATTATTGTTGTTGTTGTTGTTGTTGTTGTTGTTGTTGTTGTTGTTATTATTACTGTCGATATTAAATTTGTTATTGTTATTAGATTTATTAATAATAATAATAATAATATTATTATTATTATTATTATTATGTAAATTTAAATATATATTATAATATTATTTCAACTGTAGGTTATTGAAAGACGTCGACATATACTAATTTTTATGTGCACACAAGAGGAGAAATTAGTGTTGGAGCATCGGGTTTTTAATATGACGTATCTGATTCGAATGCTATTACAAGGAGGATGAAAGTTAAAAATAGGCCGACTCTTCCGAAATTCATCCATAAAATTTATGTGAAATTGGGTTTAGGTATCAATAACGTGATTGTCAGAATTATTTATAAGAGCCCAATGTACAATCGAGGATCGTTATGTTGGACATCGGTTGATTTGATGGATGATGATGACATAGATATAATTTATGATAATTTAAGGAGATATGATGATTACAACTTGGTGAAATTAATTGTTCTACTTGGTGAGGAGGGTGCAGGAGCCAATAGACCAACATAAGAACACGGATATCAATTTACAAGTGAGGCTTTGGAGAGAAAAAACTTTGAGGCAGGTCATCATTAATTGTTTAATGAAATTCTGCCTAGTCGATCTACACAGTATATCAATTGTCAAGATAATGATAGACGGGATGGTGATTTAATTGGAACGTAAACAAGTATAACTTCAAGAGACTGTCAATTACGATGATTAGTTAGTCAGGTACCTACTGGAAGAATGAGTCAACCCAGACGGTCAATTACTCGAAGGATGGGTGATTTTTTTAGTAAATCACGTTTTGAAAATAGATGAGGAAGTCGTTCAACGAAGAAAAATTTTGTTCAGATAAGTGGTGCAGAGCGAGGTCATGTTACACAGCTCAACAGTGAACCCAGGAGTTCTATTCCCCATGTTCCAGATGTAAGTCATCGGCGTTCTATTTTCCATGTACCTGCTGATAGTCAACAGCATTCCAGTTTGCATGTTTATGATGACAGTCAACGCCATTCTATATCCCATATTCCCGATATTAATCAATAGCCTTATATTCACCAGGTTACATATATATGTACTAGTCAACAATGGTAGTCTTATAATATGAGAGATGTTGATTTACTATGTGATAGCATTTTTGGCAATACTCAAAATATGGATGCAAATGAGGATACATGATATAATCCCATTAATGCAGATGGTGAAAATGAATCGTTAATTCATTTGGGGGATGATGATGATATTGAAGATGTTCCAATGTTCAATGATTATGTCTCACCCAACAATGATGTAGAGGCTGAAACTATCAACATGCAAACAGATAGCGATGGCAAGAATTCTGATGATACTGAATTTGCCAGTCCATTAGCATCCATGCATCCAATTGAAGAGACAGACGTGGATAATTTTGTATTCCCATCGGAACATTATTCACAAATTAATTTTGAAGCATTCCAAGTTGATCTTTCTGAAGATGTCCATTTTAAGACCCGAGATGGTGTGTTTGAGTTATCTATAGGAATGGTTTTTCACAATGAGGATGAAGTAAAATTATGTGTGAAAAAATATTTAATAATGAGAAATGTGAATTTTAGAGTTGTAAAATCGAAGCCACAGTATTGAGTTGTCCGATGCGCTCAGGTGGATGACGGCTGCGTATGGAGATTAAGAGCATCTAGAAAAGGAAATAGTCCTTTTTGGACTATCACAAGATTCTAGGGACCACATTCATGCCTTGCTTTCAATGGATTATCGACAACTGGATTCTCAAATAATTCACAATTGCATCATGGGTATGGTAAGTAAACAACCCACTCTACCTATTGATGTTATTATTGCGGCTATTAAGCAATAATTTAATTTTAAAGTATCATACCGCAAGGCATGGTATGCGAAGATGAGAGCAATAGAGTGTATATTTGGTAATTATGTTTAATCATATGAAAAAGTTGCCAAGTTTTTTAATTGCTTTACAAACCTATAATTCCGGAACTATTTTCGAGTTTGTGGTTCATGAAACACAAGACTCCTCTGTGAAGCAATTTCAACGGGATTTTTGGAGTTTTAAACCAGCCATAAATGGATTGGTTCACTGTAAACCCATTTTGTTGATAGATGATACATTTTTTACTGGAAAATTTCAATAGACCCTGCTTATAGCAAGCTTTATTGATGGTAACAGCATGTTGTTCCCAGTTGCCTTTACTGTTGTTGAGTCTGAAAATAAATCTAGCTGGGCTTAATTTATGTCCATGTTTAGGAAGCATGTCACTCAATGTGTCAGCATTACGGTTATATCTAATCGACATGCTAGGATAATGGCAGTATTTAGAGATGAAAGAAGTGAATGGAAAGAACCACTATCCTTTTATAGATTCTGTCTACGAAACTTCGTCAGCAATTACCTGTACCCATATGGCATTGGCTTATCAAGAATATAAGGGTGGACAAATGGGGGCCGAATATGAGGTAGCCCTTTTCCAGGCCCACATTTGTAATAATTGAAGGTAGCCCCTAATTGAATTTGCATTCGGTTTCATAACACGACATAGCTCTCTATACAACCATGCAAAGACTACAGAACCCCAGCTATACTAACCAGCAACTTTTAAATTCTCCAATAAGGGGAGCCACATCAAATGTATACAATTATTAGATTGTCCCGGACATAATAAATCTCCTATATAATGAAAAATCCACGCTCGGGTAAAATATTGTATTTGGTACTCAGATGCATCGGTAGGCATCATATTAAAATATCTGGACAGCCATGTTAATTTAACAGTGTTCCCTCTTAAATCATTTTCCTCAGGAACATGACCTAAAAAACGGTCACAAAGTTCATGCCAATTATAGTCTAAATGTCCGGTCACAGCACGTCCTTCTATGGGTAACCCGGTGAGTACAGCAATATCTTGAAGAGTGATTGTGGCTTCACCTACAGCAAGATGAAATGTGTCCGTCTCTAGTCACCACCTCTCAACAAGTGTTGTTATCAATTCAACGTTAACATGCATGCTCCTAATTTGTGAAACTCCAAAAAAAATCGGTATTCGTAAATATGAAATAATTCGTTCGTCAATATTTCTATAATGACTGTCCACGCTGGCTCGGCGGGCTAGCAGCACATTATGTTGAACCTAATTAAAATATAAATTATTAGTAATTAATTCATGACAACCTATGATAATTTAAATTATTTTTAGGTATAAAATACATTTACCATTCCATTCCAAACAGCATCCGCTCGATGTCTGCGCTGTAGCATCAGGATATCATCCTCGATTGGTTCGGGATTAATATGTTCCTGATTTTTAAATTGTTCCATTTTTGTATAGACCTATATGACTAATATACGATATTTTTTAAAATCTATTGAATTTTTGATATAAATCAATAATAAATTAAACACAATACAGTGCAAATAATTTTGACACCCTACGTTATATGTGACAATAATATTAATAATATTAACAATAACAACATTAATAATAATAATAATAATAATAATAATAATAATAATAATAATTGTAATAATAAATTAAATAATAAGTTGATTGTTTAATTATCGTTTAAAAAAATTATTTTATTTTTCCTTTTATACTACATTTATAACATTTTTAATTTTTAATATCATATATTAACTTGCCTTTTTCGCAGATCACAAAATAATCTAATATATAACACTTATCAAATATAAATTAATAAAATATTAAAAATTTATTATTATAATCTTTACTTTAACTATATCTTGTTAATAACAATTAATTTATGCAACAATATTTTTTTCTGTAGCAATTGTTATTAACATAACAATTTAATTCATTTAAGAAATTATAAAAATCATATTAAATAATTTTCTATTATTTTAAAATTTCCAAATAAGTCTAATTATCCTATTAAATTTTTATTATTAATATTTTACTATTTTACTTAAATCAAGTACAACAATGTAATAAAAAATTTTACATTATAAATACAAAATAAATAAAAATATTATAACTTCTTGATTTATAAAAGTCTACATTATAATTTCTAATTTATAAATTAAATAAGAAAAAAATTCAAATTTGTAGGAACTTACCTGGAGGCTTAAGGGGTTGCCAAAAAAAAAAAGGGAAAGAGAAGGAGAGGGCATTTGTCCTTGTCTCGGATGAATGCCCTTAATATAGGGCTTTTGTTCTACAAAAATTTATGTAAAAAAATTTAATTTATGTGTCACGGACTGGAGAGCGTGGGGAGCAAAATTGAAATTTCACGTGGACCTAGGAGGAATTTTGCAACATCTGAAACCGCTGCAGACTGTAGCAATTTTAGACGCCGCAGACATCCTGTCCTCCACGCTCTCCCATGCACTCCGACACTCACTGACAAAACCACTCTATCTGGTAGTGGTTTTAGAAGAACACCCCAATCTCGTAATTTATTTCTAAGACACCCCGAAATGTTAAATAATTAATTAAAATATATTATTTAAAAAAATGTCCCAACTATTTGTTCCTTATATATATATATATATATATATATATATATATATATAATATGCTCATTTTAATTTCATATATTTTACCATTTAATTTACCTCAAATTTTTGATCTTTTGTAGTATCTAAATTGTGGCCCCCACTTTTCTTACATCTTGCATCCGCCTACAAATTTTCTGCTGTATTAACATTTGTAAAAAACTTCAATAGATTTAGCATAAAAAATTAAGAAAAAAACTATAAAATTCAAAAATGATGTAAAAAATCAAAAATTGAAATATAAAGATGTGATATCTCTTTTTTTTTTTTTATAATTGAAGTGTAAATTCTATTGTCACAATAGATTCACTACCGTTCCATGCAGAATTTAAACTTAAAATCTTAGTGATATAAATTGGAAAATATACAATGGCAGTTTTAGAACAAATTTCCCAGTAACATATTCTACTTTTTTTTCATAAACTTAAAAAAGAAAATATTGTTTAAGATTCTGCAAGACTCCTTTTTTTAAGAACTTCAAGACTTAATAATCCTTCTTGCAAATTAAACACAATTTTATATGTATTATAAATAATTATATATAGCTTTTGAAAAAAAGTAACCACCCCTTTTAAATATTTAAAATTTTTATTAAGGATATAAATATGTAATTTTCTTTAAAAAAGTACCTAAATAAAAAATCTATAAGAATGTCAAAATTTTATTAAGAATATTTTGACTATATATATATTTTTAAAAAAGCATGTTTGTACAATATTTTCGTACACAAATCATTTTCCCAAAATAACAGTCGTGGAGTATATTATAATTAATCCTTATTTCAGAAATGAGAAGGCAGTATATCCCAACTTGGTAAAATTTTTCAAAATTGTGTTAAAATAGTTTTCTTTTTTATTTTTTGGGATTAAAATAGTTTTTGAATAGTTTGTTTTACTATCTTTAATTATAAAAATAACTAAATAAGTCATAGAAATAAGATTTTTACATTTTCAAAAACCAGAAATTAGATTCTTGCTTGAATTTTGACCCTTCCTATATACATAAACACACCCATCATCAATTGATTGAATGTCGATAATAAATCCGGGGATTTAATAGAAGGGATGGCCATTAGGTATGGGTGAGTATGGATCAGTTAATCGGTCCATTAATAATTTTATTAAATCAATTCATTAATTTCGGTTAATCACTATGTCAGTTTTGATTTTTTCTCAATTTTTTTGGATTGATTTATTGGTTAACCATTAAAAAATTTTAATATATAAATTATAAAATTTGTAATATTATTTTTAATAGTTAAAAATGCTTTAGAAATAAAAAAATACAAATTAAATACAATATCCATTAAAAGAATCAAAATAAAAATAAAATTTTCATAATTAATTATAAGAATAAATATATTCAATATAAAACTAACAATAGAGTGCTAATTATGCGCATATAATGAATCAATAATAATAATATTTTAGAAAATTATATATTATAATATTTATAAATTACATAAATATTAAAAAATATAGATGTAAAATTTAAAATATAATTTATAAAATGTATATAAATTGGTTAACCATTGGGGTTAACAGCTGATTTTTAAAAGTAAAAACCGTAAACTTATATATTCAGTTCGATTAACCTAAAAATCTGTTCGATTGATCAAAATTTCGATTTTTTTTTCGCTCACCTCTACCGTTGGGAGTTAAATAAGAGTCGTAATAAAGAGACTTCTTATGGTATTTGAATGAACAAGACATGAGGGAGCACTACAAGAAAAAAAAAAAAGGAAGCTCGTTTGGACGGATCGGGCATTAGCATTTTGAAAACTCAAGTTAGAAATACTTGGATCAGGAGAATACGAAAGAAAAGAGATATTTATAGAGTTCAATCTGTATGTGACATCTAGAGCCACTTGAGTGCTCTATATGTATGTCAAAATAGGTATTCGGCAATATGATACTGAACATATGATAGATGAAATAGTAGCGTCTGTCAGTGGATCATTGAAAATTGAGCCCTGATGATCGGATTACCTTATCTTTTCGGTCCCTTTACTTGTTTGATTACTTGGACATAAATTCCTTAGAAAATCAGGTTTGAACTGGAGAATCCCTTTTATTCTGATATGGGCTTGAGGTTATTATACCAAACTCTACAGATGATGATTTGAGCATTATCAGTCAAGACATGATAGTTTACACATAACTCTCAATTTTTTTATCCATTATTTGATAATGAAATATTAATCTGGGTAAACTCAGGCAAATTCGATTTTTTTTTGAATGTTTATTGTTAGGTCAAATCTCAAGTTACAAATAGTGCTAAAAAATTATGCCGAAATAAAAAAAAAATCAAATCAAATTGTAAGTAATTTAATACATTTGATTTATGCCGATTCATTTTTTAATATCCAAAAATCATTAAATTAGTAAAATTACATTATTTTATATCATTTTATATATTTATTTTTATAAAAATCATCAATACTGTTATTTGTTTCTAGTTATTTGTTGTTTCTTTTCTCTCAACTGGTAGAAGAAAATAATGAATTAAACTAAAATTTGTAATGTTAATTAGAATAAAAAGATTTATCAATGAAATGAGGGAGATAACTCTCATCCATATTTTAAATTCAATGATTTGATGAGAAAAATATTAGAGAAATATGGCTGAACAGTTATGGTGATGCAAAATGATGAACGAGCCGTAAATAGCAAAATATCGACAGATTAGAATACAGGATGAAAAAAATAAAGAAAATGAATATGAAAAAAATAAAAACAGTAAAATAGAGTATATATTTTATGCCATTTAATTATTATATGCAGTTTTAGTTTTTTTATTTCTTTTCCATTCATCATTTACTGTTCAAAACTTAAATAATTACACATTTATATTTTTGAACTAAATCTAATTTTTATATAAAATTATGATGGAAATATTAATAAAATGATATAATTTATAAAAAAATATTACATAAAATAAATTTTAATTAAAAAATGGGTTACAAGTTCACGTCAGGTTGGATTGGATTTTATGTATTTTATGGTGGATTTTTTGGGATTCGGATAGAAATTGATCCTACAATTTTTAAACCATTTGGAGTTTTTAAAGTTTGAATTACTATTTTCGAGTTTGTTCGAGTCAGATAAAAATTTATTGGGTATATATATATATATATATAGTGTTAAATTATTATAATACTATCAAACTATTTTTAATTAGTTTTAACCGTTAATCATGAACAGCTAGCTAGTTGTTAAATGTTATCCACTCACAATTACTGTAGTAGTTAACTATTGACCTAAGTCCTAGAACTTGTCCTGCTCGGTGTCTCATTTGCTCTATTTTGTTATGTGTGTGTGTGTCTATATATACACACACACACACACATACACTAACTTATGGGTTACTTCGAGTAGTTAACTATATATATATATATATATATATATATATATATATATATATATATATATATATATATATATATATATACAACCATTTTAAAAAATATAAAAACCTTTGCTACAAACAAATAATTAAGGTAATAATAATACTAAGTGTAGGTATAAATATCCGTGACCGACATATAATTGAGTATAAAATAAAAAAAAATAAAAAGAAACAGCACAAAAAATAAATATACAAAATTCTAAGGCTTTATGGTAAACTTAGATACTAAAAATATTTCAAGATAACAATAGTAATAAGTTAGAATTATCTTGAATAATGTTTCAAATTTAATTCTTATTCCGTACATATAACGTATATTGATAGAAAAAGTATTCTCAATATTAGTTCAATACTATTCTAATTTTGAATTAATTGGTTCCGCAAATCTAAAAAAATTTGAATTGAATACAGGAAAGTAATTAAAAAAACATTCCAATATATAAGAAATTCATAATTTGTAATCTTATTTATAATAAGTTAAAGATACCACAACTTTTTTTTCATTAAAAAAAAAAAGAAAGAAAGAAGATATGATAATTTTTGTAACACTCAAAGTTGATTTCAAATTTGGCAATTGTATTAAAGAGAAAAATATATTTCAAAGTTAGTAATAATATCTCCAAAGAAAAATAAAGTTCTTTATACTATAATAGCGTAATTTGCAAGCGTGTTTTAATTTTTATCCTACGTTTTCTGAAAGATAAAGCTTACAAGTTACAAGCTATGTGTCTTTATTGTAAAAATAATAATAATTGTTTAACAGAAATTTCATTCAGTTGTATAATTCAAAATTGACTCATGGATAAATTAACCAACACCCACTAATCAAAATCTCCACCTTTCTCATGACTCATAACTTTGTATAATCAGAAGAGCAGACACTTGTTTAATTAAAATAAATGATATGGTCCACAGTTTCTGATAGATTTTGATATGGCAAAAACACATGGTACAGCATATCAAACAACCATACTTTCAGATTTTGTTTGTTTTCTTATATATTATACAGATCAGTGCAAATAATTTAATTATACGAAGTGAAATGCATGCATGTTTGCCGTACCCCATTCATAGTTTTTATTAATTTAATCCAGCAGTGCATGATCCAATCAAAATCTCGATTTTATAATTTTGTGCGGAGGAGATGTTTGATGATTATGCATAGATTTATAATCTATATATATATGTGGCTCTAGGCACCTGCAGCCGGTCAAACTTTTACAATTTTCAAAAACCAGGAGCCTTGTATCACTTGCATGGGAAGAAATTAAGGCCAACAGAATAAATTCATAAATGATATTTGCTATTTTAGTTGGTATTCTATGTAGTCAAAAAACAATGACAAATCAAACGTCTAATTTAACTAAATTAATATTTGGGGAAGTTGATTTCAAGAAAAAAAAAAAAAGAAAAGGAAATATTTGGAGAAGTTGATATAAATGTACATGGAAATTGGAAGAGATATGGTTTTATGATTTCATCTTATAGTTAAAAAAATAATAATAATAAAAAAATTGATTTGATTTTATAAGCGGGAAACGCGGAAATGATCCCATCCGGGAAGACAGCCATTATTCTTATTATTATAGTAATTTTTTTATGAATTATAAATGTGACCAGAAAATAATACTACTATACCAACATGTGCGAATACAATTTGATTTTCCGTCATGATTAAATTGAACTAGAATAATAAAAAATTAAAATTTAGTAAAATATTATAAATAAAAATTAAATAAAACTAATTGAATTGAGCCAAATCAAAATTTTCTTATATCATTAATTGAATTTGAACATGGCTAAGAATTTAAGGAATTTTATTTTACTTTTCATTTATTAATAGAAGTGAATTGATAATTGAAATTCATATTAAATTCATATTGAATCAATTACGTATCAAAATCTTGTTATGCAACTTTGATATATTAATTTATTTTTATTTACTGCACTCTGACAATGGTCCCTGTACAGATGTTTCTTGGATCCAATCAATATAAATATATATATATATATATTGACGAGCGAATGGAAGCGCAATGGGATTAATTCTCAATTTAAATAGGTTAATTTTTATGTATTTTTTAAATAGTTTGGTTATATAAAAATATGAAAATAGACATGATAAATTTAGTATTACAAATCTTAGAAGTTGATGTATTTTTGTGTAGTTGTATTACAGAATGAAATTGGAAGGCGGAGAATGAAATATAAGCGACATGTTAATAGCATTACAGTAAATTCATAAGTAGGGAGTGAGTTGGAAATAACTGTCAAATCTGAAATGATTCAGAATAGCATAGAATCTTGGTTTCTTACAAAAGTTAATCTCTCCTGTAATTTTGTCAACAGCCGAATTATGGATTACTTCCACCATTTTTTTATCTATTATTTTTAAATAAAATTTAAATTTTATTTATTTATTATTTTTAAATTTTTAATATAATTTATTTTATTTTTTTAATTTATTTTTTTTAATAAAATAAAAAATAATCAAATTTAATAATTTAATTTTAATTACGTAATTTAATATTAAATTTAAATTTATTTATTATTTTTTAATTATAATAAAAATAATTAATAAAAAAAAACGAAAGAAGTATCATTTATATATACAATTCAATATCCTTAATTTAATCATTTCCAAAACATCATAATTTTGTGATCGAAAGCATAGGATTCTGCTACAGGAACTATTCTTCTCTAAAACATATATATGTATATTGAGAAAATTACAAAAGATCTGAAATACAAGAATTGAAGGAAATCTTGGCTGTGATTTGAGGCTGATTTGTCTGTCCAAATTTAAAGATTAGATAGTTTTTTTTTTTGGGGGCCCACCTTCAACACCACACGACAATTCGTCTTCGTCGTTTTTTCATGTGGATTGTCTTCTTTTTGCCCCTCGTATAAATCTTTTTCAATTTCCTCTTTCTATCTTCACGTATCCAACTAAAAGACAATGCATGTAATTGGGCTTTTTAAGGCCCAACCGAATGGGGTTTATTGGGTCTCTGCAAACTAGGAAGTTAGTCCATTGGCCATCTCCACAAAATTTCTTAATTATGCAACTCTCTCATTTTCAATGCATTGCCATTTATTGATGGAACAAAGTGTCTTCTGTTCTGACTTTTTCTTTTTATATCTTTTTCATCTACTCCTTATTAGTAGTAGTAATTGAATGCATGTGTACATTTAATTTGTACTATTAGTGTAGATAATCAGACAATTTAAATATACGCATAAATACACTATTAAATTTCTTTTTATTATATGATGTAAACAAAAAGGCAAAAAGAATAAAAATAAAATAGTCTTGTTTTTGGCACCAATAAATGTTCAAAATTTGTTTGTGTCATATTATGCTACAAGTGTATAAACTAGATTGATTATTTGTCCATTTGAAAAAAAAAATTGATAAAAGAGTTAAAAATGATTGTATCCCAAAATAATATGAAAGCGGAAGAAGTTACCACTAACAAAGCACAGGTTTTATAAATTAGCTCTTAAAACTGCGACCTCTCTCAAATTCTTTGAACTCGATATGTTGATTTGACTCATCCTGAATCGATCCTCTCACAAGTGCTATGTTATAATAATTAAAATATATGCATAAATGTTCCTATTTGATTGCTTAGTGTGAAGTTTATCAAATAATAATTTAATAAATAAAGGCTGAGTTGAAGTCAAAATTTAACGGCACCCTAGTTAAATGAATTCGTCGCAAAAATATGCAAGTTGACAATGTCAGTTCAATGTATCAACAACTCAATCCATAAGCTTTCTAATTCCTATCATTTCGATGCTTCACTATCACGCATATGTGGAATATTCTCAATCTATCTGAAATAAAAATTAATTTTTACGAATAAGTTTTAAATTGCTATTTGCTACAATTGGAAGAGTAATTAAAAAAAAAGAAATATAAAAATTATCAAAGGAAAAATTGGAGGAGCGTTTTTTAAAATGAGAAATGCTTAGAAGGGTACTAGAACTAGAACCACAAATGACTGATACAATGATATTTTTTATAAACCCCCTAAAACTACAAATTATATACACACAGATAATAGATAATACTAATTTCCCGTAATTCTATTACTATACCCATATCATCCCAATCCCTATTTCTAAGTTAAATAATTGATTATCTACGCTCTCGCACAGGTGCACTCATAGACTTTCAGTCTCGTGCTACCCTCCGATTGCATTTCTTCAACGCTCCACCTTAAAACGGCTTCTGTAGGTACATGAACATATCTTGGAGCGGCGACATTTGATTATTCCCTTGGAACTGCGACCCAAACGCATTCTCCATGGTGGCGTCTATGTAATTATAGGGGAAATCCCCGGCATTTACGTTCCCCCAATCCTTCCACTTTGGCTCACTCTGCACCTCGCACGTGAACTCCGGTGACACCACGTGCTCCGAGCAGCTCGAGTCCGTGTGCAACTTGGGGACTGAATCCGAATTCTCAAAGTACACATAATCATTTCCAGTCCCCGTTCCTGACGACGGAGCAGGCGGCTGTAACGCCATTATCTCCGGCTTCTTATCCTCGATTTCATCCATCGAGTTGGATTTCCGATTGCTCGTGATTTGTAGCCCTTGTTTCTCAATTGTACCCTTCTTATTGTATATACGGCACAGCACCCAATCGTCCAACTGCAAATCGAATCCAGACCGTTGATTCAGTTAATGCTGTTTAAGTAGCGTGTACAATAATCGAGAACATATAATAGCAAGAAAGAACAAAAAAAAGAATCAAAATTATCTAATTTTAAAAAAGAATTGATGAGATAACAACAAATGCTAGTTTTTTCCCCATAAGAAAAGTAATCATTGCTTCATGGGGCAAAGGTTATCAGTCAAAATCACGAATTAATCAAAATTTAATTCGTTCCTCATGGTGGGTTAATTATGAGATAAATGCAGCCCCTTGTTTTACTTCTGTGGGTCCCAAGTTCACCACCGCCGCCGATTCAACGCACCGTCCCAAGGTTTGCACTTTGGTTTGGTCGCAATATTTGAAGAAAATGATAATCGACAGTCCAAATTTCCGAAGGAGGCCAAAATAGTAATTCGGCATCAAAGTGCCGATTAGGAATAATAATGTTATGGAATGTCGAATATGCCCCTAAATTCTATTGAAATTATTGGTTTAGAATGGCGAGTATACCCTTAAGCTATTCTTCTTGCGAATCGATCGATCCACATCGGCTAACCGGTACTCGTGCATAATCCAGTTAGTTTTTTCCCCTTTTGGAGCTTTTCCGGCGTAAAAAACCAAAGCTTTCTTGATTCCAACTGGCTTCGGCTGCCCAATTGGTTTGTCAGCTCCGGTTGCCTTCCAGTAGCCGCTCCCGGCAGCCCGATTTGGCCGAGATCCGTTCGGATACTTCCTATCCCTTGGTGAAAAGAAGTACCACTCTTTCTCTCCATACAGGGCCATGCCTGCAATTAACACAAAAATTACTTCCAAGATCGAAAATGTTATATAAAAAAATATATATCTAGATTCAAAAGAAAAGAAAAACAAAATACCTGGGAGATCCCACGGATCATACTTGTAGAGATCAATTTCGGCGATTATCGGAACAGCAATGTTCTGAGAAGCACATCTCCGGCAAAGATAGTGCATCACAAGCTCCTCATCGGTCGGATGGAATCTGAATCCGGGTGGTAACTCTAACGCGGCTGTTGCTGCCATTTTTAATGACTTATGTCACCCTTCTTGATTTCTCTTCTGAAAAACCTCTCTTCGTTGAATTTCCCCTCTGTGCAGCACTGCTGTGACGGCGCTTGAAACTTAGAACATAAGGGAAAGCCATGAATTTATAGAAAAAAAAAAGGAACCAAATCACATAGAGATAGCAGGCGTGATTTCTAGAATACACGTGGGTGATAACGTTTTTCCTTTTCCGGATTTATTTTTTTCTTTTTTCATGACAGCAGCCGATACACGTGGCGGATTCTCAAGTGGGGTTGCGTGCGTGTTGATAGCCCACATGGAGGTGATTTTGTCATTGCTTACGACAAACATTTTGGACTGGGGTGAGGAAAATACTATACACTCAGAATAACCACAAACCAGTCGGTTCCCAGCAGAAAATATTGAACATATCATTTTTCTTTGACAAAAAAATAAAAATTAATAATAATTAAAGTAGAGGACCGTCCTATGGATCCGTGTGGGACCGGCGTGGTTTTTGCTCGAGTTTTATTGTAGTGAGCCGACAGTTAAACGGAGGATGAGGTGTACACGTCAGAGAGGGAAGAGCCCCGTGCGGTGGCGATGTTTGTCTGAGTGTGTGATTTGGCGAGAAGAGAGGGAGAGAGTGGGTAAGGATCGAGTGGAATTAGGTTTACCATGAAAATAAAATTTAGAAATAGAAGGTAGGAGTCCTTATCTAGCTAATAAAGGTAAGAGTAGAAATTAACGGCGGTGACTTTATAAAGTTTTAGCAAAAAGAAGATGCTAAGCTGGACAGATAGATATTACGAGTATACTTGATTTAGATAAATCACATTTTTATAATTCAAAACTATGCTATTGAGTACGAGGTAATAATCAGAATGGCTAAAGTTTTAATAACGTACGTAGATGAATGAAAGTTCCAAATTTAGCGGCAACAACACTGAGCAGATCGAAGCAGATGCCGTATTTTTTTGTAAATTCAAAGTATTTTCAATGAAATATTGGTATTGTACTTTTGACCGCCGGATATAAATATCGCACATGTTTGAAGATGATGGTAAAAATATTTCTCATAGATAACTCCTATTCTCAAGGAGGAATTGCGACTAGAGATTGCGTTATGGTGGGGTCATGTTTTCATTCCCCTATCCAAGATTATTTGTTTTCACCAAGATTACTGTCTCCCTTCTAATCAAAGGGAATACTACTAAATTAAAAAGATGATTTATATTTGCCGATCACAAGGCGTATTAACCAATTATGAATATACGTCTAATATTAATTTATTGTTATACATGCAACAAGCTAGTTGTAATGTCAATAATAAAAATGGAACTATTGCAACCGAGGCTATTATGCATTGAGACCAATAAAAAAGAAAGTGGAACTATCTTTTTTTTTTCTTGAATAAAAAAGAGAGTATATAATTCTCTACTTTTAAATATATTTTCATTATGATTTTTAAACTAAGAATCTGATTTAGAACAAATGAGTTCAACAAAAATTATGAAATTCATTTTCAATTATAAATTTTTGTTTTGAGAATTTAAAAAAAAATAGCCCCCAAAAAAAACATCACAAAGATGAATATTGATTTCAATATATAAAAAAGTGTCTAAATCAAATTCCCGTTATTCTTTATAAAAAAAATTAATCTATTTTGGCTTTACAAACAAATTACACAAAGCTAAAAAAGAACATAAAAACATTTGTTGGACTAAAAACATCCACCCTTCCCCTATTAATTTTATCTCTCTCCACCTTAATTTTACATTTCTCATTCTCTTATTTCTCTCTCATCTCCATCTATATTTATTTTATGTCTTCTTCCTCCTTGCTATTTAGGGATTTTTTTTTATTTTGGCATTTTTTTTGAAAAAAAAAAATAGAAAGATGAGTAATAGTAAAATTATTTAGGTTATTAGGATATCAGAAAACAGCAACTTAGGGTGTCGTTTTCCCGACAAGTGGCATTGAAAAAGGCAAGAGAACTTGCCGTTTTCCATTGTGGAGAAATGACGTAATTTGGGCTTTCAAAATGGTGTGGTTTCACTCAAAGTAAAATGACATCATTTTACGGTGCAGGATGTGCCGGATTCAGTGAATCATTGGAGTGAGACCTGCGGTCAGAAAATGACATCCACTCCTATCATTTTTTGAATATTTTTTTTTAATTTAAAGCTGCAGGGAGCATGAAAGTTACTGTATATCACATGACACACAGTAATTTCCGTGCCCTGCAACAGAGGCATGAGTTTTGAAATGCAAAGTACATTTTTTTTTTTGCAAAATCTAAGCATAAATTGGCCAAATTTGATTTTTTTCCTCCCCTACTTAGTTGCTACTCTCCTTTATTCTTAGAGTTGCCTCCCCTCATTTGCTTTCTTGACTAATTCTAAAAATTTCAATATTTTATTGCATTTAAATTTGAGTAGTTTAGTGGTTGTAGAAATTAATTTAGTAAAATTCTGAAGGCCAATGTAAGTTATATGTTTATAGTAAATATAATTTTTTAATTTAGAATTTTTAAGTTATGGCTTAATTTATATTTTTGATGTGTAGGTGTTATTAACATAACAATTTCGATCATTATTTTCAAAGATAATTGACTACAAATTTTATTTGATTTGATTTGATTTTAATTATTGGAATGAAAATAAAAAAAATTATTTGTAGTTGGTCAAAAAATTGTTGTATAATTTTTTATGACGATAAAATTATAATCAAGTAAATTGTCATAATTATTTAACTGAAACATTTATTAACTTAAAATCGTCACACAAATAATAGAGGAATTAGAAAAATTCAATTTGTTTGTATATTGTTGTATTTTAAATATATTTGATAAATTTTATGTTTATTTTTATAATTTTATAATATTATTATGTGGAAGTTTATGCATGAAAAGTAAATTTATAATAAAAAATAGTTTGAAAATAGTCTATTTAATAAAATAATGTAAATTAATTTAAGTTAAAAAATTATAATAAAAAATGAAACATAAATTATTATCAATTTATTTAAATAACAATTATTTTTATTTATTTTGCAATTTAGATGGTGCAAATATATTTGGTTCCGAGATGTATGAGAGGTGACATTATGAGAGAACATGTCAAGCAAAAATGGAATGATTTATACTGCTGCAAAATTGAAAATGACATGACAATTATCGATCATATTATAAAAATTATAATAAATTATTATGTACGGATATCCCATGAAAGAAAGAGAGATGGTGGAAGCTATATAGATGACAGTGCCTTTGGTTTTTTTTCAATTTCTTCTATCATTGTCATTAAAATTTAGATTACCTTTTTAAGATAAAAAAAAACAATTTGATTTGATTTGTTTTTATAATAACATGATATTGATGATATATTTATAAAATAATGAAATTTTAATTTTAATTTTATTTTCATTCCAAGCATGCAAAATAATATGAAATTAAATTTAAATACATCTTTTTAATTTTAATATTGTGAAAAAATTATAAATCATCAAGAATTGGATTTTATATAAATTCATTTATAATTGAATTTCGCATCTTTAATTTAATTTAGTTTGCTAAATGTATTATAGGTAGACATGTTCATCTTCGACTTTAAATTGGATTGCATTTATATAAGCTTTATTCATCAAATGATAAAACTCAAGTCTGGATCGACTCCAAACAATATATGGTGCCTAGGGATGCTCACGGGACGAGGCGGGGGTGGGGAAGGGGTTCCCACTTCCCGCCCCATGCAATGTCGGGGAATCCCCGTCCTCGCCCCCGCCTTGCACACGGGGAAAAAAACTCCCCCATCCCCGCCCCGCAGTGTTCCCCATTCCCCGCAGGGATCCCCATCCCCGACCCGACCCGAATTAAATATACCATATAATTTTTTTAATTCACATAAAATTCAAATTCAAATTTTAATAATTAATAACTTAAAATTAAAAATACTTCATACCATTCAAATACAAAGATTTATAAACATCCCATACAATTCAAATTATAAAATAATATTCGTGGATTAATAATTAATAACTTCACTTCCATTCTGTCGAATATCAACTAATCAAACATAACGAATTACTTCTATATTTATATATAAATTGAAAGTAAATTGAAATTGATGATAACAATTATTATTATATGTAAATTCCCTACTGGTAGAGCAAATGTAGTTTTCTTTAGTTGATTGTCATGATAAAAACTATATTCATAAATATGTAAATGACTAATTCACTACTTGTGCCATCTAGTTGATGAAAATCACCTAATTCACTATTGTCATCACCTGCTTCTTGCTGCTTTATTTCTGGATTCCTTGCACCTTTGATTGCCAAGTCATCAAAACAGATTCATTTCTCCAAGGAGGAGGAGTCATGTAATCTGAATCCCCAACTAATTATATGGTATATTCAGTACCATCTAACCATTATTATAATTCAGTACTTGAATGTGGTATTGAGTTGTGCCTGATACACTCCAAACACTCAAATCATCTAAACATTTACAATTGTTGCCTGCATTTTTGCCCCCTTATAAAGACACAGGTTCAAGAAACTGGTTAAAAAGATTAAGACAGACTGAAAATTTCAGAGTCAAGTACAACAAGCATTAGCCAAAATTTCCATTATTCAATCATGAATGTCACTTGATCTTCAATGCTCTAAACACAAACTGTTCCCATATAAATTCACAAATGGGATAATAAAATACATGATTTGCTCCAAGTTGCAATCTAATAGTGAAACTTCATTTTTTTCGTGTTTTATGCTTTGTTCCATGGTTTGCCTTATTCATGGAGATAATCGATGATATTCCAAAGCTAACAAGTGAAGCATATGCATTGAATGGGTTCCAAAAGGAGAAACATAACTACTTTTCAAAGAACCACATTTGATAAGTATTGAGTAGTTCAGATAGAAGTTCTAATACAATTTTTAACACCATCATCACCAAAATGACTACACATGTGTAGTTAACAACATCATGCAAGTGGAGATCAAGCATTGATAAAAAAGATACAAAGGCACCTTGAAGTAATTTCAAAGAAGCAGTTAGCATAGTGGAAACAACAACAATTAAGCTTTGTCAAGAGGCAAAATTGCACATTATTCAAAATAGTTAGTGTTGCTTGATCTAAAAGCTTCATCTCCAATCAACTAAAAATCAGGAAAAGTTGGGACTAATGTCAATACAATCATAGGCGTTACTGGCTCCTTCGAATTCCATATAAACCCATTTCTCAAAATGAAATTCAGCAACAGATACAAGCAAAAAATCAAACAAAATAACATCTGGTTGGATAAAATACAAAGCATAAAGCAGCAATTAAAAAAAATAACACAACATATATAAAAAAGCAGAGTTTTGTTATGCTAACCCCCTCATACTGCAGGAGACTCCTTGAAGTTCTGACTCCATTAAAAATGACGTCAAAGTACCATAATCACTCGCAGCCTTCATTAGTAACTCTGAAAATTATTTTTGCACAACAATTATTTTAAAACACTTGCAGGAAATCATTCTTTTGCACCCATATCAACACAAGAATAAAGAGCAAACACCAATTAGAGAAAAGAGTCACAAATCAAAACAAAAGCACCACAATCAATCACCATCCACACCTTAAGAGAAAGATCAAAGAAGAAAATCATGAGTTTACTATACATGCAAGGCACTAAAACAAAAAATCAACCATAAGAAAAAAATGGAGAAGGTAATATCAGAAATACCTACAGATCCAGTGAGGAAGCTGTCCAAATGCCTAAGACGGTTGAATCAAAACTTCAGATCTAGTGTAGAAGATGCGGTGAGGACTGAGAAAGATGCGGTAAAGACTGAAGAAGGCAATATCAGACAAACAAAACAACAATGACTTCAAAAAGACCTCTGCGTGTAAAAGAAAGCAAAACAAAGAGGGGAAAAATAAAAATAAAAAAGGCTGGAAAAAATCACAGAAAATGTGAACAAGAACGAGTATCAAGCTAAGATAACTGTTTGTAAAATTAAAACAACAAAACCAACCAAGATAACTATCCACAAAATGACAGTTCATCAGGACTGAAGCTAGAAGATTTAATACAAAAAAAAGATAATGAAAATTAAAAGTCAAAAATTACCTGGAGAACTACGATGAGGACTGAGGAAGAGGGATTTCTTTGTATTTGTATGTGTGTGAGAGAGATGGAGTGGAGATCGTTGTGTCTGCGAGAGGAAGAAAAGGAGAGACGACGGGGAAGGAAATGAAATGTTAAGGTTCAATTTTGGAATTTATATTGAATGGCAAGAGACGTAAATAATTATAACATTAGGATAATAAGGTAATTTCAAATGATCCCCGCGGGGCGGAGACCTCCTTCCTCGTCCCGAAATTCATCCCGGGGATTTTTTTTCCCCTGTCTCCGTCCCCGCGGGGAAAAAATTTAGGGATTCCCCATCGGGGTCGGGGAATCCCCACCCCGTGATCATCTCTAATGGTGCCTTGTTCAAGAATGGCCCTAAAAATATATATAGAAATCCTAATTCTGGCTCAATTATATAGACTCATATATTCCTCAAATATTTGATAAGTTTATTAACACATTGTTTGTTATGAAGTGAAAGATATACGTCACGATAAATTATGAGAAGTAATGATGAATACCTCTTGAGGAGCAGATTCACAAACGTTGAGATCGTCCGCTTTTTACGTCATCGATCTAGTTCTCATCCACGTCGCACAAGCCTCGGGATGAAAACTTTGAGTCATGAACTAAAAATCCTAACAAAAAAGAGACAAAAGATGTGAAAACAAATAGGTAAAGTTTTGATATGGGAGATTTTCTTGCATTCCCAAAATGCAAAATTTTAGCCCTTATATAGGGCTTCAATTAAGGGAACATAAATTTTATTAATTAGTATGAATTAAATTGGTAGTTACAAAAATTAAGTAAAGGAAATAATAAATTTCATTAATATGTCAATTACCTAATTTCCTAATTAAGAAAAATTTCAATATGAATCTAATTTCATGTATATTATTTCCTGTTTTGATATATTTTCATTTATATCGGAGTCAATTTCTCATCTCGTGAGTTATGACCGTATTTCAAACTCTTTCATCTTCCACTCGCATGTGACAAAATAATTTTCAATCATTTTGTAACGTCCTTAACGAAACAGTTCTCTCCGATATGGACTTAACCAATTTGCCCGAATTTGTTTTTCACAGATAACCAATCTTATGCAAACACAAGTCATCGAAAGTTTGGGCAGCATAACAGCTACCCACTTAAAGACCTCCTGAAAAATCCAACAATAACACAGCCTCCAAGAGGTATAATAATTTATCATAAATAACAGATACATACCATTTCATTATTCGCAGACCAATTATATTCATCTATTGACATAACCATAATCATTATTACAATAAAAATTCAAAATACAGTCAAGTCTATTATCATTAGCTGAGTATATACATACCAAAAATACCTAAAAGTCTAGACAATCTTTTTCTTTAAGCTCCACTATGTACTATACTCCAGCTTCTCTTCAGAACCTACACACAGTAAAAACTACGTGCTGAGCAATAGATATGCTCAGTGGTGACTATCAATCCTAGAATTTCCAAATTAAGCATAATTATCATATTTATGTTAATTTTTATGTTAACTTGTCACAAGATACTTTTAATCATTTAACAGTCTTTTAGTTCATTATCAACATTTTTGGCAGACTTTTTATTTTGGTTCTAAACATATTCAATTTACTTTAGAACACTTTTTTTTTTGTAATTTCAATTGCAAAAGTTACGTTTATTTTCTTACATTTACTATCGCTCTTACTTGACTTCACTTTGACTTTTCTTTTTTTTTTCAATTTCTTATTTAATAAAATTAATACATATATTAGTTTTTTGGTGATTTATATTATTATTTGCCACTATAATGGCAAATTTTCTATTCAATATTTGCTTTTTTCATTAGTCACAATTTACCCTTTTATTAGCAAACCTATAATTTTGCTGTTTATTCATTTATATCACTTTACTCTTTTTGATTTATTTTTCAAAAGACACTCATTAACACTTTAATATTTATTTTCCCATAATATTATTATTTAGCAACTTTACAATTAAGTTTTTGTTTCCTTATTTCATTATAAAATGGTACTGTTTAATTTACTTATTGCAAGAATCGTCATTTTTACTTATTATTTGCAAAACAATCATTTTTGGATTTTTAATTACAACTTTAGCTTTATTTTACAAATTTTTTATTTTCAAAACAATAATTGGTATACAATATACCAATTGGTCCTTGTTATAATTATTTTATGTAAAATTTCATCTTTGATTTTATTTATTGCGAAATGACTAATTTATTTTTAATAAACTTATTTTTAGTTTTGAAGCTAATAGTTGATGTATATTATATCAATTTACACTTGTTTGGTCATTTTTATAGAAAATTACATTTTAGTCTATGTTGGGCAAAAAAATTCATTTTTAAACACTTTAGCTATCAAATGACTATTTTACCCTTTTATAAGCATTTCTTAGTAAATTTTTTCATTGTTTTCACTTTTTGGAAAAATTACTATTTTGCCTCTGAATTTATATTTTCTTTCACTTTAGTCATTTTTTACTTTTAATCATCAATTTTCATTATCTTTTAAATTTTTAGCACTATACTTTCTTTATACTCCTAGTGCAATATAACAGGACTCTCAAATAAGATATACGAGACATGAACCCAAAGGCTTGATAGAGAAATGACCCCCAAGGGGCTTTTTCTTCAAAATGTACTACACTAACACTTTCACTTTTACACTGAAGCTATGGAGATCAGAGATCCTATCCATAGCAAAGCAAGTTACCATGACTTGCACCGCGATATAAGGCGTCCCTATTCAAAAAGTACTACACTAACACTTTCACTTTTACACTGAAGCTATGGAGATCAGAGATCCTACCCATAGCAAAGCAAGTCACCATGACTTGCACCGCGATATAAGGCGTCCCTATGGCTAGCCAATTATATCCTAAATAAGAATATCACTATCTGACTATTGTTAAGAGCAAAAACAATTAATTAATTTTCAAAATAATTTTCACACTTCAATAATTTTTAATTTCTTTCATTTTCTTTAAACAATATATCTTTGTCAATCGCACTATTTTTAGTGCTATTGACCATACAGTAACTTTTTATTTTCAATTTCTTTTTCTTTCCAATCACTTTTGCTTGAATTATTTTACAATAATTCACTATAACATTTATTATTCTTCCGATTTTTAACTAATTATTTTCTCATTTTTTCATATTTTGTGAATTATGTCAAGAAAATTCATTTTTTCTTTCTTGACACTTATTGAATTATTTCTTTATAATTCAAAAATTTACTTTTACAGTCATTTTATTTACTTTTTGACTTTTAGCTAATCTCTTACTTTTTCGACCTGAATTTGCGATTATTTAGAATTTGGAGTACTTTTACATGGGTTGTGAATTATTTATAATAATTCATTATTTTTATTCAAATTATGAATTATTTTGTAATAATTTAATACGGTTACTTAACTTACTATACTTTTTATTTTTCTTAAATTCGTCATTTGACTTTTTCATTTTCTTTATAGGGAATATAAATTAATTTACATTAATTTACTAACTTTTGCTTGTTTATTGAATTATTTTCCAATAATTCAATATTTTCACTTAAGCATATTCAATATTTATTTCCAAAAATATTCTCATAAATTACATAAATTCTATAAAAATTTATGTGAACAATATTCTTCAATTATTATCATTTTTACTCATTTTATGAATTATTTCACCATAATTCATCATTTACATTATATACTTATACTTGTCCTTAGCTTCAAAATTCTCGAATAAATTTCATAAATTTTTTAAAAAATTCATGGACATTATATTTTATGTTTTACCTTACTTTATGGCTTAATTTCATCAAATTGCTTATTGTACATATTCTTTTTCTTTATCAAATGATTTCGGCCCTTAAGAAATTTTTCCTTAAAAGTTTATTTCAATTTAATTAAGCTTAAATTTAACCTTAATTAAGGTTCAATTGCGTTATTTTAAGGATAATTTCAATATACATATATTTTTTCCAATTTTTTTCTTAATTACATATTCAATAAATATTCCAAAAATATTCTTATAATCTCTATAAATTCTGCAAAATTTTGTACATGCATTATTTCACATATATTATCAAATTAAGGCTTAATTTCATTAAAATACTTAACATACAATTTTTTTCCTCATGAATGTCGGCCACCACCATAAAATTTTTTATAAATTTTTTCATTCAAATTAAACATTCTAACACACTTAATTAAGATCTAATTACACTATTAAACAATCAATTTCAATTTTAATCAATTACATTAAATTTTTCCTTAATAAACCCTAAGGAAAATCATTAAATTAAATAAAAATTACTAAGATTTAGTAGTCACTAACCTTCCTCCATGCATAAACTTTTCTTGAGCTTCATTTTATTCACTTGAAAGCATGAAAAACATACTCCATCAAAATCATCCTCACTTGGCCAAAATTTTTATCTCATTTTTCACCAAGATAAACATAAATTTAGCTCAAAACAACCATAAAAATATACTCTAAGCACCTAAATTTAGCTATAGGTGCCTTGAAATCAAATTAAAATCCAAGAAATCACTTACCTATTTTTAACCTTCATGCCTTAAATCCTTGTTTTTTCTAGCTTTTCTTCCTTTAATCTCTAGTTTGAGCTTAGATCCAACAACTAGAGAAGATGAAGATCATTTTTGGTGTTTGGATCAAAGGGAAAAGATGAAAAAAAGATGAAGAATTTTGAGAGAAAGAAGAAGAAATGGAGGTCGGCCAAGAAGAAGAAGAGTTGCTGGAACCAACATGAAAAATCTGAAAAAATTGAGAGATTTTCTTCCCTTTTATAGTCTCTCAAGTGGGCTTGGGCGTGGGCTTTGCTTAATGGACCTTAATTAATTAATCAAGTTAATTAACTACCTAATAGCAAATTTTAATTCATTTCTTTCACTTTTTAATTTTAAATCAATTCAAAAATGATTCCATAATTTTTATCACCCTGAAAATAGGTTGCACGTAAATTTTTTGCTAAATAAAAATCTATTTATGGTTTGGTTTAATTAAATCGATCCGATCCAAAAATACCGATATTATAGAAAAATATACTTTTTGTAGCCAAAATAATCTACATATTATTTTAGGTTTAACTGCAATTTTTGGTAATTTATAAAATTTATTTACTATTTTTAAATATTTATACAAAGTTGAATCAATTTTTCAATAATAGAAATTGACTCACTATTTTTTTCGTATTTTTGACTTTTGCAGGCCTATTTGATCTCAATTTCACTTCAAATTTTAACCATGGACTTAGCATGACCAATATTTTTCGATTGTCTAATACAATATTTTTCAATTACGGATGTACACTACAAGAAAATTAGCAAATAGCAACGAAAATTAGCAACCGAATTTGTTAAATTTCCGTTACTAATTTTTTTTAGCAACGAAAAATAGCAACGGAAAATTCGGTTGTAAATTTGACGGTTGGTATTTTTTACAACGAAAATTAAATTTAGCAACGGATTTTAAATTTTCGTTGTTATTTTTATCAACGGAATTAGAATTTTCGTTGCTATATTTACCAACTGAAATCAATTTCTGTTGCTATTTATAGTAACCAAATCAATTTCCGTTGCTATTTATAGCAACCGAATTAAACTTTTCGTTGCTAAATTCAACCAATATTATAAAAAAATTGCGACGGAATTATCATCGCTATTTTGTCACTAAATTATTTTTATTTTTTACACAAACAAATTGCCACCATTTCAAAAAAATAATAATAAATATTGGAAAAACTTAATACATATGCAAATATCTTCATAATTCATTTGAATGCCTAAGTTTTTATAATAACCTATTAAATATCTATACTTCTCAATTTCACAAATAATAAACACAAATTCACACCACCTTCTAAAAATTGAAACGCATGACACTCAATTATATTGTGTAACTTCACATAATATCAAAATCAATATGAAATCCATCAAAATCAATAAAAAATTCAACTCATTCCCTTTTTCAATTTCTACCTATCTCACTGTGCATATGAAACACACAAGTATACATCACAACTAGAGCAGTTGTCACTCTAATTTTTCAAAGGCAATATGAATTTATATTTATTATTTAAAAAATTATAAGTAGCCAATAGGTCATTATTAAAGTTTAGATATTCAAATGAATTATGAAGTCAAGATCGGGTTTTTCTATAGTATTTCTATATATACTAAGCCTATTGGAAATTATTAAAATTCATGAAAATTTTTAAGTTTACTTTCTATTTTATTTTTTTCCCTATACCATTTGATCCTTGTAAATTTTGGAAAAAGTATAACATTGTTGTCATGAATAACATTAAAGAACACAAAGCTTGAAAGTGACTTGGTTTCTTAGCACCAGTAATGATTTAAGTAAAAATTACTTGATCTACCATGTAGCAGTTGGAACCTATTGTAGGCCCACATGTGTGGCTACTTTCATAGTGCTCCAACTCAAAGATGACCAAAAATTTTCAGACCAAGAGTTTTTAGTACAAACCAGGGCATTATGTTTACGAGACATCCTACATATCTTTTTCTTTTTTTCCTATAACATGTCATTGTACATCTTTTATTTCTGCCTCAACATCAACAACTACTGAGGAGTCCTTTCCTGCATAAGTGATCGATAACGTTTAGAATTTATGAATACCTATATGGATAATAATATGGAACAAAGAATATTAGCTATCTGAGCAGGAACCTGCATATGCATATTTAGAGGTAAATCTCCTCCTAAATAAGAAATGTTGTGGAAAGACACAAAAGGATAAAGATATTGGTTATTATACTTAGAATTGCTTATGAAACTGACATTAACTAATACTAGTTCAAAATTATTTTTGTTACAGCTCAAGCAAATTAATTGTAAATAATTCAGTATGCAACATAAAAGCAAAAAGCATAAATTGCAAGGTGAACCTTTCTTGTAACCAAAAGAGAAATCACTTGATGCTTGTTTGGATGTCGTAGAGCTATTGGAGAACTTCACAGAATCCCTTACAAACTCATCTTCCACCACTGAAACCATAAAACACAGAATGTAGAAGATATAAAAGACGCATGCAAAATGTTACCAATCATCGGAGACATATCGGGGATATAAAATAATGACTTTGCCATTAACTAAACAACTGCATACATGATTAATTGATAATTGTCAGTAAATATGCAAGAGAAAAATGCATTTAAGAAAAACATGATAGATGGAGGGAAAATGCTTTCACATGCCATCCTACTATAAAGATTTCACGTTAGTTAAAATATTAAACTCTCCTTTTGTTATGGGTATTAGCGGTTCAAAATCTTACAAAGAATACTGAGAAAATTTTTTTTGTCACTGGGAAAAAAAATTTCCAAATTATTCTTAAAATTTGCAAATTCATAACTTCAAGAAACACAGTCAAGCAGGAAAAAAATTGTAATTCAATGACAGTTCAGGTTATAACAGCAGAACCAAATGTTTGGAGTGACAAATACATCAAGTGGTCAATTTTCTAAAATTAACATGTTTAATTTGTGTAGAACTGAATATATTTATAACCACATGACTATATGTGGATTACTAGTCTTTGGTACAATGACAACTCTAAAATTTCATGTTGGCACTTAAATAAAACTTATTTTTCATTATAAATTAGTCTTGCATATGAAAAATGAAAATAATAGGTGTAAATCATCAATAGAATTTCATTCAAAAATGCTACAATGAGACAGTTCCATAATTAAATATATTTAATCAACCAATTGACACTTTGCTCCTTTAATTAATCGCATTATATATATAGCTTTTATTGGATTTACAGTTTGGACCAACCGAATGTATGTCAAAATAAAATTTAAACAGCTCGATTTTGATACATACATATATATGCATGGAAATAAAAATTGCCTCACCATTAAGATAAATTAATCATTGTTCTCTAATATATTATCAATATTATTGCCAATAAATATCTAAATTATATATATATATATATATATATATATATATATATATATATATATACACACACACACACACACACACACACATATGCACACACAATTGTCAATTGTCATGAAAAAAAAGAATGGTCTAAATAGTCGGTGATGAAAGCACTTTTTGGAAAATAATTCTGGAGGATTGGATAACAACAATTTGTGTTTATCTCAATATTTTTTGCACTTTATATTTGGATAGTTTTATTTTAAGTCAAATAATTGAGGAACCTCTATAATGTGTTTTGCCTTAAAACAAATGGGAGCTGATAAACTACTCCGCACTTCTAATATAAAATACGGAATGTCCATACCTAAATATTGCTTCTTCTTTTTTTTAATGTATATAACTTTTCTTTCTTTCTTTTTTTTTTAAATTTTTTAAACTATAACTTTTCAGTACTTTTCAATTGGGATATTTTAATCAGCAGGAAAAGATTAGCTCAAAGACTTTATCATTAATGTGTGGAATCCACAATTCAGGCATTGTACAAATGCTAGAAAGCACAGAGAAAAATCAATCACGAAAGTGAAAACACAAAAATATTTATGAATGCCTTATGTTTTCCAATGACACATTTGGGAAATTCATTTGTCCCATTACAAAGATAGGCACACAAACTTGAAAATGACAAATTATAAGTACCATTAAACAATTATTAAGAATAAAGAAATAAATATGAAAAGAAAAGGTTAAGAAACCTCACAGTGCCTTGAACTATATCCCGTCCAGCCCACCAAAGGAAAGCTCCCAAACTAACAATTGGGATCAGTACTGCTAGGAGCTGAAAGAAAGTACTTAAAGAAAGTACCAATTAGTTAACTTAGGTATTTGAAGTGGTTTCACATCAGGAAAAATAAAATAACAGAAAAGAAAAACAACAATAGCAACAACAACAAAGGAGGGGGAAGTAGGAAACCACGTGTAAGATTCAAAGTCAATTATAACAATATGGAAATTTTAGTGACACAAAGGTGACAAAGCAGAAGCAAATATTGCCTGCTGAAGACAGTTAGAAAAATAGAAAAGCATTCAAGAAAAGGACAGTACACATGAACTAATAGAAGTATGATAACTCAACATAGACATAAAAATACAGACCATATCAAAGGAATTTCTGCATGCTACACAAATCCTCTGCAGCATTCAACATTCAACAGTGCTAAGTTTGTGTTTGAATTATTTAAGAATGCCAGCATACATATATAAGAAATAGCAAATGTACCTGGCAATTTTTTTGGCTTGCGAAGGGGAACAAACTTGGCACCAATAGCTAATGCAATTGAAGGTCCGAACATAAAACCCCTAGCTTCCACTCCTACAATATCATTTGTCTTTATAATAAACCAGCATAAATACTTTACATATGAACAAATGCTGGTTGGACAAGCAAAGGACATAATTCAATAATTAGATTGGTGATCAAGAATGTAATATCTCATAAAAATAGAGAAACAATAGGCATTTGTTCAACGCTAAAAACAATTATGATAGGTTTAAATGGGTAAAAGATGCCATTAATTTCTTCAACTACAGAAAGAAATACCCTTCTAACTTGTTTGACATAAAAACAAATATAACTGCATAAACTTGAAATATATATAAATATCTTAGTAAATAAGAATAAACATTTGCCATTAATTAGAGGTGGTAAGGGCGCTACAGCTCTCTACATGGCTGCTCTTTTAGGAAAAAGAGATATGGTTTGGTATCTTTATTCTATGATAGATGACGAAGATCTTTCTAGAAAGGATCATATTGGACTTCTTATTGCCGCTATAACTTCTAATCTATTTGGTACACGATTTCTCACTCTTTTTATAGCTATTTGCTACGATTTGTATGGCATTAAAAATTTTAAAAAAATGTACAAATAAGAATAAAATATTATTATCATTGGAACAGATGCGGCGCTAGAACTAGTACAAAAGCATCCTGAATTAGCTTTAGCTAGAGATGGGAATGGTGAGACAGCTCTTCACGTGTTATCGAGAAAATCGAGTGCATTTTACAGCGGAACTCAACTTGGAGTGCATCAGAGATGTATCTATTCATGTTTGTACTCTGTTTGAATTAAATTCTATTAAGATTATTCGTGGAAAAAAATACCCATCTAAATAATATATAAATTATGGTTTCTTTAAAGGTCTCCAGGTGGAACTTCGATGAAGTTCCTCAAGTTCAAAGATGGACAATTATTATTTTACCAGATGGATTTATGTAACGCAGTAGAGACCATTAGATTAACTCGTGTTGCATAAAAAAGATTTCATCTAATGAGGATCTACTTTCGTTCATCGATACAAAATTAAAGATCTACTTTTACTGAAACACTATTTATTTGCATCATTAAAAAAATAAAAAAAATGTAGACATGGATGAACAAACAGAATTAACTAGGTATGCCTCATTGACTGTCCTAATTTGAATGGAAAACAAAGTTGAAGATCTAACAATAACAGGCGCTAACAAATGAGAGATATATATTTGCAAAAATAGATCCAGATTCGTCTAAACCTCGATCAAATGCAAAAAGGGGAAGGAAAAAAAACTGAACAAGTCAATTTCAGTTCATAGGCTCTTTCCATTGGCTAGCCAAACTTCACTACATTTCCAACACACAAACAAATAAAAAAATTAAAAAAAAATCGCAATTATCAAAATAATATTTCTTTTTTTTCTTTTTGATCTTCTTTCGACTGTTTTCGATGAACAAACAGAACAAATTCAAAACAAAAGCAACAGATCTGCAGAGACTTACTCTTGCCAAGCATAGAGGATGAAGATGAAAACGAAGAGAACTCTCCCAACAAAAGAGATGAAAGCCATAATTGTATAGACGTAGATTCTTCATGCTCATTATTTGAAGATGAAGAAAAAAGCAAAAATGAAGGAATGGAGAGCTGAGAGGAAAAAAGGAAGAAAAGTTAGTATTTATACCTAGGGTAAATTATAAAATACCAATAGAATGAATATTCGGTTGCAATTTTAGCAATGAAAATCCAATTCCGTTGCTATTTTTTGGACGCATATTTTTTCATCTTTTTGGGACCAAAAATACCAACGGAATGTCAATTCCGTTGCTATTTTTAGACATAAATTTTTTTCTCCTTTGGGACAAAAAATACCAACGAAAATATAATTCTATTGCAAATTTAGCAACCGAATTAATATTTCGTTGCTATTTTTGGAAAATTATTCTTAGGGCTAAGTAAAATAGCAACGAAAAATTATTCCGTTGCTATTTTTAGACCCAATTTTTTTCAACTCTTTAGGACCACAATACCAACGGAATTTTAATTCAGTTGCTAAATAGCAACAGACTTTAATTTTCGTTGCTAAATAGCAACGAAATTTAATTTCAGTTGCAAAATAGCAACGAAATATATATTACGTTGCTATTGTAGCAACGAAAATTATTTTTCGTTGCTAAAATAGCAACGGAATTAAGTTTTCGTTGCTAAATTTCATTCCAAAATTTTTCCGCCATCTAATGCTGCCATATTTAGCAACGGTCATAGATTTTCGTTGCTATTTTTTGTAACTATATTTTGGCGCTAAATTTTTTTCCTTTTTTAGCAATGGAATACCATCATTTTTTATTCCGTTGCTAAACATAAAAAATTCAACCAAATTTAGTAACGGAATTTAAACGAAAATCAAATTTCGTTGCTAAATTAGCAACAAAATCAATTTCGTTGCTATTTTTCCGTTACTATTTTTAGATTTTCTTGTAGGGGTACTTTTCAGCCCGAAAAATACTATTTACTGTCGAAAAATACTATTCACGGCTAATAAGTATTGAGGCCATTACACATTTTCTTCTATCACACAGGCAAATAGTTCATGTGATTAGTATACGTCGCGAATATACACCTGTTAGAGATATATAGCATCTCGAAAAAAAAGATCTTCTCATAGTAGTATACCAAACCCTAGATAATTTTATCACATTCATTATTTTATCTCATGATCTCATAAAAATAATTTTTGTATTTATTATTGTATCTATACTTAGAAAGACTATAATAGTTTAACCGATGAATCACGAAACCACCGAATGTGATCAAAAAATATCTTTTTCATTTATTATATGCTATCCATCATAGTCCAACTCACTTTTCTAGTTAGATCCGTCGGATTAAATTTTTTTCATGACTCTTTGGAGACTAATTAAGCTAGCCACATTGAACTATACTTCTGGTATAAGTTAAGGATTTTGAGAGTAAAAAAATTAAGGTATCACATTAGAGAAATTTTGAGATCATTCATATAAGATTCCCTTTCTTTGGTCAACTTAAGCACACATGGTATTACGCATGTGCAATAGTATTCTCTCCTTTCCCTTAAAGGAGCACATGTCTGATAATTATTTAACACCATACAGAAGTATAAGGTTGCAATACATCAAAGCATCCAACTTTAGTCTACTTCCTTCGGGACTACTTCTGACTTTATAAACAGTGTAACACCCTTACCGAACAGTCTAATCGAAACATGTGATAATCCAAAATTTTTTTTAAACCTTTACTACTCTATTGACTGCAGACTCGTCCAATATGAATTATTTAGAAATTAAGTATATCGATTAAACTATAATTGTCCACTTAACTAATCACCAAATAAAAATTCGGCAATATAATGCCTGAAAACTTATCTAATCCACCTGAAAATCAGACAATTTCCTCAGCCCTTCAGGGGCACCACAATACAAAAATAATTTCAACATGCATCTCATACATCCATTCTCATTATTAATCACATTTTCTTAGATGATTCAATATTATATATTAC
Source organism: Excoecaria agallocha (assembly GCA_037975025.1). Taxonomy (NCBI): domain Eukaryota; kingdom Viridiplantae; phylum Streptophyta; class Magnoliopsida; order Malpighiales; family Euphorbiaceae; genus Excoecaria; species Excoecaria agallocha. The sequence goes on from CM075806.1 coordinate 91,614,380, forward strand.
ACTCTTAAACTACTATAATACTCCAAAATAAAGAATAATTTACATTTAAATTGCCTCGTTACATCTGTAGACCTCAAAGGTGATCTGCCCACACTAGATCTCCTCTTTTGATGGTTGAGTCATAGCAGCTGCCTAAATAAAAACAAGTATATCCTGTTACCTACACGGATAATAAAACCCGTGCTAAGCTATAAAGCTTAGTGGGGAACAATATAATCTAAAGATAATATTTATAACAAAGTACAAAGTTTAATAATACTACCGGTTGATATCTTCAATTACCTTAGATCCAAGCTTTTACATTCAGCAATAAATCACAAGCATAAGAGAATGAGCATATTTGTCATATAGGCAACAAAACTTAATAACTCCATAAGCAATTCATCAGTAATTGTTACCACAGAAGACGTTTGGCATAATTCCTTCATACATATGCATTATTTAAAATATAGTACGCATTATAAACTCACTTTCATGTAATCATTAAAACAATCTTAGCAATGGGAACTATATGTTACATAACACCATATTATACCAAATATTATGCACTTGACCCGTAACAAAGTTATATATATATAAACCTACATATATATATGAACAAATATAACAAATTAAGAAACTAGCTTATGGCTTCCAGAAACAATATAATTATTGAAGATAAATTCTTAGTGTACAATACTTACTCATAATATATAGATCTATAACGCTTATATAGTATTAAGGAATCTCATGCTCATCAATATTGTAACTTTAAATTTATTATCCGTTTTCTATATATAAGAGAATAATTCTTAAGCAAATTAGTTCTGAAACTATAACATTTCTTTTCTTTTACACTTTTTAACTTATTTTCATATTAATGCCCCTAGTACAGACCCGACAAAAAACCTCAAACTGAATATACGGGACGTAGACCTTACAGGGCTACAACAGAGATAGAGAAATGACTCCCAGAGGGCCAATTCTCACAAAGCAGAAAACAGAGACAGAGAAGCCATGGTAATCAGAGATCCAATCCATAGCATAGCAAGTCATCATGACTTGCACCGCAGTACAGAGATATCCCTATGGCCAGCCAATTATATCTCGAGCTAGTTTTTACTGCCTGATTTTTTCTAAAGGTACAAATTTCACTTACTTTCAAAACATTTATCAAATTTCTCATCATTTCAATTCCTTTTTAATCCAAAAAATACAGTTATTCAGAATCTTCAATATTTTTGTACAGTTTGTGAACCATTTTTCACTTATGTCATGAATTATTTCACAATAATTCAACAAATTCTCTTTAAATTATTCTTCAGTCATCAAAGGAATCTACTTTATATAGATTCTTTCAAATTACTTTTAAACATTCTAATAACCATATGTGGATAATACTTGTACTAATCATGATCGTTTATACCTGACTATTTTATATTCATAAGAATGAATTCATATACAATTATTTAAACCATGGGTGCATGAATCAACATATAAACACGTAATCTCTACTGAAGGACGTACCTGTATGGTTTATCATAACCATCTCCCGTGCTCCGCTGTACTTAATTTAATCATCAAACATTCATACTCAAATACTATATTTGATACATGCAATCAATGTATCACTTTTAATAGAGATGTCTATATATGCATATGAATTTAATATTATGCTTTATATGTAACTATATAATCTTAAGTAGTCATATACTAAGGCAATCGCATATAAGAGCATAGCATTTTAACATCAATTTCTCATGATATCATAAAAGCATAAACATACCACTATATCTACTCCATTAAATATAATGATATTCCTAGTTGTTATTCAAGTGCCGAACAAGAATTTATCAACGGAAGTAGATGTTTAACATTTATACCAATAATTTGCCACTATACTACTTACATTATTACTTATTTTGTATCATAACATTATAATTCTCACTTATAATCTATTTGATTGTGGGGATCAATAATTTACTTAAATAATAACTATTCAATATATTTGTTTTCAATAGGATATCAGAGAGAATTCTTATTAAATGGTATGGTTGAATTTTATGAACACAAATTTAGACAATACTATATCAATAATTATGGTAACCATGCTTCCCAAGCTCTACAAATTATGTCATAATCAATCTTGTTCAATAGGATATCAGAGAGAATTCTTACTAAATGATATGGTTAAATTTTATGAACACAAGTTCAGACAATACTATATCAATAATTATGGTAACCATACTTTCCAAGCTCTACAAATTATGTCATAATCAACCTTGTTCATCCTTACATTGGCTTGCTAAAATCCTTATATTTTTATATCATTAGGTTTATTCATCAAGCTTAAGTAATTATGGAAATCATATTGCTTATGATATTTTCTAAACCATTTCAAAACAAGTTCACATTCCGGAATTAAACCTCAATCATCTAACACTAACATACCTTTAAACATTCTTAAATAAGTCTAATATTAATAATCCATCAAATCTCAACCTATTTTAGAAATTCCAATTGAAATTCAATTATAATTTGCATCTTAAGCCCATTATCAAAAACAAATAGCCCCTTAATCTATTAATAATTTTAGCATGTAACTAAAATTTACCAACCAAATACGTACCTATGAACTTATTTCGGAGATTCATTCCAAGAATTAATCAAGACAGCATTACAAGCTTCAAGGCTAAAATGAATTATTTTATTTATATTTCAGCAAGCTTCACCCTCAATTCCATTAAAACTAATTGAAACTTCAATCTTATTAACCAACACAATTCATTGTTCTTTAGTTATACTATAAACACTTAAAGACAAATAAATCTCAAATGCTATCATGCATACCCCATCTTAATTAAATCAATTCAATTTAAAAATTACACATACAAAAGCAAATTTTCTCACTGTCATATTGATTCATTTGCTTTGGCTCTACCATTACCCAACTCAACCCAGGGAATTTGCATGTGAGATTAAACACCCTGTCACTACTTTAATTTCAATAAACTTATCTAAATCCTATATCATAAGTTTTAATTGAAATTCTACTAAATTCACATCTTAAGTTCACTGTCAAATAATGGTTTCAAGATCTGTCAATGACTCTTACATACCATTAATATTTATTAATAATCCTCATGATCATATAACACCACTAAATCAATGACTCAATTGGACAAATTTACAACTTTTTCAGTTTCACTGGTCTGTTCCTTTTTCATCTCCAGCATTTATTAGTATTTTTTTGTTATCAATTCATAAGCCTTGAAATCAACTCATATCAATTTCACAATTTACCTTTAATTAAACTTAATTCCCATACTCTATCAATTCACATATACACTTAGTGTCAATATGGGCACTTACAGTCATAAAATTTTTATTTCATTCCCAAGCTAATAATTATACTGCAAAATATAATTCAGGTGGACAAAATCTAGTGATGGGTACTTAGTTCTTTGTATAATCTCAGTAATGCAAAACTTAATTTTCCTGACCATAATCTCATAAAAATTAACCAAAACCTTGCTTCAATCTTATACATGAAATCAAATTTTTAACATAGTTTCCATACCTATTAGTGAAAATTGACTTCGAATCTGCATATTTTTGTCCTCGTCGGACCGATCGCCGGAGCTTCACTGGAGACTCGTCGGAAAGACATCGAAGCTGTCCACTTGAAGATCCATTCCATGGTGGGTGGTCACGCGCTCCATCGACGTCAATTTTGACCAGGATCTAACAAAAATTATCGATCAATCCTTCTCTCTGATCTACCTTCCACCGGCAAGAGAGGAGGAACGAAGGGCATCGGAGAAGTGCCTGGCTCTCGGGATCTCACCGGTACCATCGGCCCCCTCATCCACAGTCAAAAATTACAGGAAAGAAGAAAGAGAGGAGGCCATGGTGGTAGAAGGAACTGGGAGAAACGACGCCATTAACGGGGACGACGGAGCTTGCAGGGGTGACTGGAGGTGGCAGCGGTGCGACGATCCGAACCTCACCGGCATCGTGAGCAACGGCGGCCAGCACCGCCTCCCCTTCCCGATCGTGGTCTGCTCCACCTGCTTCCATCCTTTTTTTTAACTTCTTCCTCTCTTATCTTTTACACCACCCACCTACCCCTACTTTTTAAATCCTAACTTTTATTCATTTTCAAAAACACCCCACAAATACTAATTACCCTTACAATTTATACCAAATAATTCATAATTAATTTAAAATTATCACATGCCCTCACTATTCCAATATTAAATTCACACATTTAATCAATCTAAATCTAATAATAATACATTGAGTTATGAAATTTCGACTAGGGCCATTTTTGGAACCTTACAAACAGAATATGATAGTTACATTTAACATATCATCGAATCATTCTTAATCCTATTTTGGATCTTAATCTAAAGCATACAATCTCATGTGTTTCTTTATCTTGCACGTTAACAAGACTTATCTTGTAATTTCTGAAAGATGATACTTTTATTTTGACCAGGTTCCCAAAATTCACTTTGTGTTCAAAAATTGCCTCATATTATACTTTTTTTAACTTATTAACAAACCTAATGTAAACACCCATATAAGTAGGTTACTTCTCTATCCGATATGCTCTATCTTATAATAGTAAATGTTCATATATAAACATTTACATTCATGTATTGCCAATAATAAACTCAATTATTCTTGTCACAAATAACAATATCAAGACATTACAGTATAAATCAAATCCTGAGACCTAACATGTCTCTCAAACACATCTTTTAATACATATTTAGTCATACATAGAAATATACTGAAAGTTCATTTCTCCTCATATAACAATATCTTTAGTGTATTGATATTTAATGTCGATATAGTTTATCCTACTATGAAATTTCAAATCTTTAATGTAAGTTATATATGATTGAATATTACTATAGACTGTCACAGGTTCCTTTAAAGTAGTTACATTTAGCTGCTCCATAAACCGTTTTAATCAAACTGCCTATTGTACTGCAGCTTAGAAAACAAAAAATTCTTCTTCTATTGTTGAAAGGGCTACACAGATCTTTTTCTTGCTACTCCATGAAATGGCATCCTAACCTAGCAAGAAAATATAACCTGATGTGGATTTTCTCTCATCCATATCTCCTTCCCAATCAGCATCCGTATATCATTTCAAATGCAGATTCTTTCTTTGAAAATAGAGAGAATAATCTGCGGGTACTTTTGAGGTATCCAAGTATCCTTTTTACTACCTTTCAATGTGCTTCGTCTAGGTTAGATTGATATCTATTTACCATGCCCATAACATAGCATATATCAAGTATGGTACACAATATTGCATACATCAGACTTCCTATGATACTGGCATACGAAACATTCTTCATACGTTCTATCTACTTTTTTATCTTATGATACATGCTTTTGCTAAGAGACTGATGCTTAGCAATGGGATTGTCTATGGGCTTACAATTTTGCATATTAAATCGTTCAATAACTTTGTTAATGTATGTCTATTGAAATAGTGACAATAATCTTCTTGAGCGATCCCTTGAAATCTTAACTCTAAGAATATAATCTGCTTGATCCATATCTTTCATTTCAAAGTTAGATGACAACCAATTTTTTATAAGATTTACGTATTCTTTGTCATTTCCTACTATAAGTACGTCATCTACATACGATATTAAAATGACAAACTTATTTTTTGAACTTTTGAAATAAACAAATTGATCTTCATCAATCATGTTAAACTCATTTGACATTATTGCTTTATGAAATCCCAAATACCATTGTCTTAAAGACTGCTTTAGGCCATAAATTGATCTCATCAATCGGCAAATCTTATGTTCGCTGCTTTTTTTAATAAAACCTACAGGCTGCTCCATGTAGATTTTTTCTTTTAATCCTCCATTGAGGAAAGCATTTTTTACATCCATTTGATGTAATTTCAGGTCCAAACTAGCCACTAAGGTTAGAATTAACCTTATCGACGTAAATCTAAAAATAGGTGAAAAAATCTTCTTATAGTCAATTCCTTCTTATTATGTAAATTCCTTAAAGACTAGCCGAGCCTTTTATCTTTCGATACTGCCATCAACTTTTCGCTTTATTTTGAGAATTCACTTGTTCCCAACAACAAATTTTCTAATTAAGAAAAATTTCAATATGAAACAAATTTCATGTATATTATTTTCTATTTCGATATATTCTCGTTTATATCGGGTATAGTTTTTTATTTCGTGAGTTATGAGTATATCTTAAACTCTTTCATGAAGTTTCAAATGATGGGAAAAAAATTAATTGTAAATTTATAACATAAACCAATTTCAAATTATTCAAATTACAAAAAGAAAAAGAAATATTTATTGTATTCTGAATTACAATACACATATAAAATGTCTAATTAAAAAATAAATTTTATAATAATAAGTTCATAATATTTTTAACAACAGTCAATATTAAAATTAAATTAATGTAAGAAATTTGCAGGTCATGTCGGATTAAAGTCCAAATTTTACATGCAAAACTAAAGTTCTCCTAAAATAAGCGGATCTTTTATTTCCTTCGGATCGAATTAAACTTACATGCAAAAAGATATGTCGAAATCTGTAAAAACTGTACACGACTTGGACGGATGCCCATGAACAAATTTAGCTGTAGCTAATATAAATAAATAGTTTATTGAATCTCAATTATTATTATTATTATTATTATTATTATTATTATTATTATTATTATTATTATTAAGCAGTGGTGAGATCAACTAACTGATAATCACTAAAAAAAATTGCAGGACACAAACGAATTATCTTTGCAACGATTAATGCATGTAGAGACATATCAACTTAATTTTATAATTTATTTGAAAATTTTAATTTTAATAATAACCTATTTAGTATCTATATTTTTTCAATATTGAAAGTAACAAACACAAATTTATATTATTTTAAAAATTGAGTGTGTGACACTAACCGCATTAATATAGCATTTGAATTACTGTAATGAGCACTTGTATCCTTAACTAAAATTAAATATTACAAAAATTAATTTTCTTATTATTTTAAATATCTTTTTGTTAATTTACATATTATGCAATGTTATACAAATACGATAGCCAGTAAAAAATTTTAATTTTCTAAAAATAACATAGCTATATTTTTATTATAAATTTAACAGTTACTTAATAGAAGTATTAAAATTAATTAAATCAATTTCAAATTTTTGAATATGTATTTAATATTCTGAATTTAAGTTCGTTTTATACATATACTGTGATCAATATGATTTGTGAATTTTGGGCATTCAAGTAACTTCAACAAGTAAATGTAATTAGAAAATAATTAAAAAAATATCACAGTGAAGCAGTGAATTTTTATTTTATTTTATTTTGTTTTGTTTGTGAAGTAGTGAATTTTACTGAACAATTGTAAAATCCCAATGCCTGCACGGCCACATCAGTCTTTCTAGTTCCAGCTCGAATATAAATATCATAAAAACGACACAACATTTGCCAACTTTTTGCTGGTAGGTCTGTGAATATCAACGTGGATAAGGATTGAGGATCGATGGAGAGGAAGTTACTAGGCAAGCGCTGAAACCGCCAAATCACACTACCTCCACGCGCCTTCCCCTTTTCCACGTCAGTCCACAAATTATTTGTCTTTATAATAATAAAATGAAGAAAAAAAAAAAAAACCTAGAGTGAACTTCTAAATGCCCGACCTGTACATGTCCAATCCACTTTCGGTGGCTGGATCCTCGCCCCTACTGTAACTAATAGGGTGACCCTAAAGATTCCAGACCAATCAAATAGCGCCACGAACTTAATCTCCACATCACCCATGACATGCGTGGTACATTAGATTTTTGATTGACATGTGTGTTTAATACTAGGGTCAGTGACCTATGCTAGTCGCAATGAGTGACCTAATCAATCTCCGTGTAACCAAGGTGCCCTCTTGTCTGATGACGTGGCATTCCTTGATTGGAGAGAAGTTGAGATTAATGAGGTCAAATCAATGAAAAGGAATAAGGCCGAATCCGTGGACCCACATGTTGATCAACGGTATAAGATAAGCATTCAATAGGTAGACGGTCAATGCATAAACGGTTAGGAACTCAAGATCTAACAATGATTGATGTTCTCATTCATTGCTTTCTCCCAATTTCAAAGGAACTAGGGGAGGTTTTTTTTACATTGTTCTCAAATTGAGCGATTCGCATATATTTTTGACAAAAAATTAATTTTTCATTTAATTAATATATTTTCAAGGGATTAGATTCACTTATAATTATTAAATTTATGATTTATTTTATAACAATAATATTTTTTTACTAAAATTTACAAATATATATAACAAAATTATTTTAATTGATTTTCTGTAAAAAAATACCAGAAAATTCAACTGACATATCTGGTCATCACAATATGCACACATGACATCTAACGTGCTATCACGTCAATATGATACGTGTCATATTTATCACATTAACACGCATATAGATAGAAAATAGTGTTTGAAATTGTCATATATCATGCTAACGTGATGCCACGTTAAATGCCATATATGAATGTTGTAGTGACTGGATATACCAGCTGAACTTTTCGGTATTTTCTTTTCATAAACCGATCAAAGTAATTTTATTGTATATATTCGTAAATTTCAATGATTTTTATATAAAAAAAAATTATTATTATTCTAAAATTTATCAAAATTTCAATAATCATAGGTGAAACTAACCCTATCTTCAAGCTATTTAGCCATGTATTTAAATGAAGGGTGGTTATTATTTTTAGGCTCAACTTTTTCCTACAAAGGATAACTTTTTAAGTTTTACTCATTAATTAGACTCTTATTTGTTGAAAAACAAAAAATAGCAGATATTCTCTACTATATATTTATATGTGATATTCATTTTTGGCTAAACTGAATACAATTCATTTCAATTTTATTTTTTCTCCAATTTGTATTCACTTTGTCCAAATTAAATAATTGTATTCACTTTTACCTAAAAAATAAAATGTATTCATTTTTACTAAACTAAATATATTGTATTTATTATTATCCAAACTGAATACGCTGCATTTAATTATCCAAATTGAACTCAAATTCAATCTTATTATAATTGAAATTCAATTTATAAACTTAATTTCAATTGAATTTAATCCAATTAAATTTAAGCATGTTTGAAAAGACCCTCATCATCTTTAATTATTAGTTTACATAGAAATTAGTTTTGAGTTATAGCTATCAAATTTCATTTGCAAAACAATCTTTTGTCCTAATTTTCAATTTCAATGCGTAATCAATGATAGGATAACATTATATTTATTTATTTCGTATAATTTTTATAAATTAAATTTAAGTAAATATTTCACTCGTTTCAAAAATATAATAAGCGTAAAATAAAACCGAATAGAAAAGAATTTTTCAAAACTCTTACTTCATTTTCACCTACTGTTGAAGCTGAATTTGATGCATTGTCGGCTTCTTTCTCGTCAACATGGCTGGATTTTGTTGATGGGGCTGTGTTTTCTCGTATGGAAAGTGGTGGTTTCGTGCTATCTAATTAAAATAGGATTAAAAGAATTAAATCCAATTGAAATTAAGTTTATAAACTCAATTTCAATTAAAATATGATTGAATTTGAGCTTAATTTGGATAATTGAAAATGTGAATATAGTGTAGTTAGTTTGATGGAAATAATCAATATTAAAATAAGTAAATAAAATAAATTAATGGCAAATTTGATGGAAATAATCAATATAAAAATAAGTAAATAAAATAAATTTAAAATTTATAAAAGTAATAAAAAATTATTTTTTAAAAGAAGGGGTGTCATTCAAATAAAATAAGATTGAATTTGAGTTTAATTTAGATAATTGAACGCATTTTATTCAGTTTGGATAAAAGTAAATACAATATATTTATATTAGTAAAAATAAATTTAACTTTTTTGGACAAAAGTGAATAAAGTGTATAAATTTGGGTAAAAGTAAATTGAATGCATTTAATTTGGCAAAAAATGAATGCAGTGTATTTGCTTCATGGCTTTTTTATTCTTTTATGTATATTAAAATGATTATTAATTTTTTAATTTATTAAAATGTACTTTAAAATAATTATAATATTACTTCTTCTCTTTAATAAAAATAAAAAATAGCATAAATAAAAATGTTAATGAAGATATTAACGTGATATTGATATTAATAAAAAAATTAAAATATAAATAATTCTTATTATTTTGATTTTATAAAATTTCAATAAAATCATAAATTGATATCAATATAATACATTTGGCAGTTGTATTATACAACTAACTCAGATGTTGTATTATATATGTCAAAATGGTTCATACTACTTGATCCAAATTACTTCTACTGCTAAAAAAAATAATTGTTTTTGACAAATTATTAATAGAATGTGTATTATATATGTCCTATGCATCCAATTACTGGTAGGGATTGTAAATCATTAAGTGGGTTCATGTTTTTTAAATTCATTAAAACATACTAGTGGATAGAGGTGGCAAATGAACGGGTTGGATGGGTTTGGGTTGGGTCATTAATGGATGGGTCATTAATGGATTGGGTCATTAATGGGTCAAAAATATGGGTCATTAATGGGTTGGGTCATTAATGGGTCAAAAATATGGGTCATTAATGGGTTGGATTGATTTGGGTCGACCCATGGGTTTGGATTAATTTTAAATGTTTATTTTTAAAAACATATCCAATCGTAAACGTATTGAAAATTTTTATTTAATATTTCATCATGTTAAATTAAATTATTAGAATATACTATATTGCATAACAGTTGATCATTAGAAAGAGTAATATTTTTATTGTTATTATGTATATATATAATGGGATCTTTAAATTATTTATTTGAAATACGATTATTTTTTGTATCAATTTTTTCTTTTTCTTTTTTTTTGTCCATTCTTAATATTAAAATAAATTATTTAAAATATATTTTTCGTATTATTGACTCGCTACCTTTTTCGTATTTTTGACTTTTGGAAGCCTATTTGACCTCAAATTCACTTCAAATTTCAACCTTATGCTCACCTTGACTATTCCTTTCAAATGGTCAAATAAAATATTTTTGACTTTCGGGTGTCATTTCGGGTCCGAAAAATACTATTCACTGTCGGAAAGTACTATTTAGGGCTGGTCCGGTGTTGATGTCATTAAATTATTTATTTAAAATACGATTATTTTTTGTATCAATTTTTTCTTTTTTTTTGTCCATTCTTAATATTAAAGTAAATTATTTAAAATATATTTTTCGTATTATTGACTCGCTACCTTTTTCGTATTTTTGACTTTTGGAAGCCTATTTGACCTCAAATTCACTTCAAATTTCAACCCTATGCTCACCTTGACTATTCCTTTCAAATGGTCCAATAAAATATTTTTGACTTTCGGGTGTCCTTTCAGGCCCGAAAAATATTATTCACTGTCGGAAAGTACTATTTAGGGCTGGTCCGGTGTTGATGTCATTATATATCCAATGGATCAAGATTTTTGAATCTTGAAAACACCCATTGAGTTAATACTCAATGACCCAATGAGTTGAAAAGTGTGATGGGTCAATTTTGGGTTGACCCAATGGGTATTGGGTTGGATTGAAAAATAAAATGGGTCAATTTTGGGTTGACCCAATGGGTATTTATATGGATTGGGTTGGGTTTGGGTCAATTTTTTTGGGTAAATTTGGGTCGACCCATGGGTTTGGGTCAATTTTGCCAGGTCTACTAGTGGATTTACCTACTGTGAAGCAACGTATATTTTCTTGACAAATACCTTAGCAAATATATGATTTTTATTTATACATTACACACTTAATTGATAAGTCAAAATAAAATATTTTGAACAGCCAATAATACTTCTCTTATTCGTTTTAATAAGAAATAATGAAAGAAAATAATTAAAACTACGAATATATATTTATTCAAAAATTAAATCAGTGTTCAGTATATACGAATGCTGAAAAAAGAAAAAAAATTGAATAGAACAATTTTTTTTTATTTTATTTGCTTCCTTTTTTATGATTTTAAATATGAAATTTTAAAGATTTAAATAATAATTTAAAGGAAAAAAAAAACTCAAGAGTTAAAGGATTCAAAATCTACAATTCAATAAAAAAATTATTACTGCAACTTGAGCAGCATATAAAAAAAGAAATACAAACCAAAGTATAAATACTAAATACTGAATACTGTACAAACTGAACGCCCAAATCAAAACTTAAAAAGAAGAACGAATTGAACTCAAATTATCCACATTTATATAAATGTGTAATTCAGAGACTCATGTTTTTTTTTAATACAGAAACCCAATTAATTAAATAAAAACTTTAGAATTTATTTTCCTATTTTGTTTTATTTTAGCACAGCTAAGAACAAGAGATGTAGATATGGCAATCAAAATCAAATGCCAGCTAAACAGAAATTGATTTGTAAGTCAATACTCGTAAAAAATGCGGATATTATGCCTTTTTGATACAAATTAGCATATGCATAATCTTTTTGAGATTATTACTTTCTCAATAAATTTTCTATCTCATTATTTATCTATAATTGTGCCTGTATTATTTAATTCAAATCAATTAAAATTCTTATGCTAGAGAGTTAAATTCATTTTCTTTTTCATCTAACAGTTGTATAAATTGGCATTTAAAAGGAAAAGAGCTAACAAAATTAATTATTATATGTGCATTGTTATTCTAGATGCTAGATTTGAATTAAACTTAAACATGTATGTAGCTAAAATTTAATAGGATATACTGTTAAATGAACATTGGTATATTATAGAATATTTGTAAGCTAATTTTGCATAGTGCATATTTAAATTATTCAAGATTAAGAAAATTACCAGTATTTTCGTTTGTAATATAACCAAATTTTCTAAAAATAGAGAATGGGATGCATATTATAATAAATTTACAAATTTATTTATTTAAAGAACAATTATCGAGTCAATTATCGACCCTAAAATGACAGTTCAAGTTTATTATAAATTTAATAAATTTTTATAAATAATAAAAACATTAAAAATTTTGATTGAATATATTATTTTGAATAGATTGTGTTCACTTTGGAAAAACTGAACACAAAGTATGTACTCTGGGCAAAACTGAATATAGGATATTCACATTTGGCCAAGTGAATACAATGTTGGAGTATATCTCATGTTACTGTAGCCGTATGTCTATTTACGTATACCCTTTTCACTCTTTCTTCTTCTTTTTTTTTTTTAATTATTTTTGTAATATATATAATATTATTTTTATTGATGCATTTGGTGTTCTGTTCTAAAATTTATACAACAAGCTTATGCCATTTCTAATATTAATTTGTCAACGGTGAATTTAAGCATTAAGCTTTTGATTATGGAATTCTAAGTTTAATGACGGGAAGCCAAAAACGTATATATAGTTTTAGATAAATTAAATTTTCTAATGGTATATAATTAAAATTTTTTCAATATATATTGCTGGGTTGGGTTCAATTTACTTATAGATTGACTTTTCTGAAATTGAGAACTTATTATCATTTTCGAAACAAAATGTTAGAAATTGGATTTTTTTCTTTGTTTTATCACACTAATCATTTGGATTATCGATAAATTTATCAATTAGCCAAAATTAAAGGTATTATATTTACTTTTTATATAAACTGAATAAAATGTATCCACATTCAATTTGACATTTAGATCTAATAATTGCAATTACTTTGCCTAAAATCAATGCATTGCATTTATTTTTATCCAAACTGAATACACTGTTTTTTTTTTTTGCTAAAATTAAATGCATTATATTTACTTTTTATCCAAACTAAATAAATTATATCCACGTTCAAGTTGACATGACTTAATTACTTTTTTATAAGCCCAATGTTGAGGTTAAGATGGCTTTCGAATTGGCTTGACATAGCTTCAAATATTTTACTTTTATAAATATTAGTTTTGTCCTAAATAAAATTAGAAAATGCACATTTATATTATTATCCCTATTTGAGCTACTTAAATTGAGCTAAGAATCATTTTCCTTTTATAATAACTTTGAAAACACAGTGAAAAAAAATTGCTCTGATCATTCTTAAATTCCGGAGCAGAGTTTAATTAATATATCTTGGATGTCAATAATTGGTAGGGTGTGCAGAATCGAACAGGAACCGAGAACTAAAATGAGCCGAATGAATTTTGATATGTTTGATTCAGTTATTTTGATTTTCGATTCATTCGGTTTTGGATCAAAATAAAAAATCGATTTAATCGGTTCAATTTTTGAAATTAAAAAACCGAATGAACCAAACTGATTGAAGTTTTCAAATATATATATATATATATATATATATATATATTATGTTTAACAGTAAATGCAGCCACTTTTCCTTTCTTTTCTGCTCTTCTTCTTTAATTTTTTGTTCCAATTTTTTCTCTCTCTCATTCAATCACAACAAATATGCAAAACTGAAGTCATCCAATATCCATTAAATCCCTCCTTTCGTGCAAGTATAAAATGGACATCATCAAGCCATCAACACTCCCATAAAAAAGCCATTAAATTAAAAATACATATGGTCCACAATTATAAGGCCTGGAGATCAAACCACCAATACCCACATCAAATTTCTCTTTCTTGACTTCATATTTTTTTGTCAATCTATTAAATTTTAATGAAATCCCAAATTTTCTTTTTAAGAAAAAAAATTAAAAAAGAAAAAGCAATTTGGATAAATGGAAAAAGCTAGATGGAAAACATACTCTTCCAATAATCGATTCACAATCTTCATGCTCCGATCCATCACTTTTATCTCCCAAAATTTTAACCATTTTCACTTCTTTTTTCTATTTTTCTTTTGGTTATTTTTTTCGTTATCTGTTGTGCTCACCCTCATCGCTCCCCTGAAAGCCTCCGTCGCATCCACTCTTTGCAGCTCCCACCTTCCATTTTTGAAGTAGGATCTAAGAAAAGAGAGATATGAAATTTAGAAAGAAGAAAAGGGTAGATCTTGAGATGGAGGAAGAAGAAGAGAGAGGAGTAGGAAAACATCTTCCAGATTATTTTAATAGGTGAATCTGACCCATAATCGGATAGATCAAATCAAACCGATCAAAATTAATTCGATCTATTCGATTTCGGTTCAGATTTTTTTTTATTATGAAATTTGATTTTCGATTTATTTTGTTTGATCTAAAACTAAATTGAACCGACCATTTGCACAACCCTAATAACTGGTGCAGATAATTTACTCTTTAGTATTAGATAATTTACTATTAAATTTT